>VXBX01008464.1:131627-242054 GCA_013400415.1 Scytalopus superciliaris
CCACTTCTCAACTTGAACATATTCATTCCATTTTAAAAATCAAAATGTTTGAGAATCAACAGCACGAAAACAAAAAATTAAATGAATGATTAGTATTAGGCAATTCTTTCACAGGATACTTGAAAGCAAGCTATCACTACCCTGTTTCCTCTGTGTAAGAATATATCTATATCTCCCTAAAAACAAATCCAGTCAGTAAATACATTTAAAAATAAAACTAGAACATCTTGTTAGTTTTATTTTACCCATTTACCTTCAAGGCATAACCAGATACATTCAATCCCAGTAACGTTAAAAACCTAAAAATACATTTCGTTTCTTCACTTCAAGATATGCAGTCAACAATAAAACAGATTAATGCACAAAAATCGTAAGTCTTTTGACATAAAATGGAATTAAAATTGCACACCAAAGTACCCATATGTTGACAGGATGTGGTGACAATCTTTGACGGTGCTGCAACACAACTGCACCCAGATGTTTAAGCAGAAGCATTCCCAGTTCACACTTTGGAATACTAAGCACACATCTATAATGACACATAAGTAAAGTTTGGCCTCCTTCTGTAATAAATTGCACTAATTTTTGTTTTCATTTTTAGGGGGCCATTACTATTCTTTATATTATTCCTGGTGACATTGACACCCTCATAAATTATTTTAGTTTCGCAGTCTGGATATTTTATGGTTTAACTGTATGTGCACTCATTGTTATGAGGTTTACAAGGAAGGAACTCGACAGACCTATCAAGGTAAGTTCATCATTCCATAAGGCTTTTCCTCCATTCCCATAAATGCTGTAGCATGAACTCATCCTACATCTGGATATTTAAACAGCATCCTTGGGTAGACTCCTTGGGGTTTTTTTACCCTTAGCTGAAGTCTGGCTGTTTATTTGTAATTATGCACTAGAACAAAACATACAAGGATTGGGAAAAGATAATATAATATTGATTCTCACTTGCACAAACCACAGGGCACAACCCAAATTTTCAGGGATGGGGAACTGCAAGACCCCAGGTCATTCCACTGGAGTTTGGTCCCACACTCATTATAGTGCAAATTTTTACACTGCAGCTGGCAATATAGACAGAGAGATCTTAGTGAATGATTTTAGCACAAGAGTTTTCCCTACCCATATTCTTGCTACTCTTTTCAATTGTCCCATCTGATTCCAAAACTTTTAAAAGGAAAAAATGCATAAGGCAATCAAAATATTCTTTCACGCAGGCAACTTCTGTGAGAACAGCAGAAGAATGGAGAAGTGATTTTGTGTTTTGTGTCTTGCAGATACCCATCATCATTCCTGTCATAGTGACACTGGTCTCCATTGTGCTGGTTTTAGCACCGATCATCACTGCACCTGAACTCGCCTATTTGTACTGTGTTTTATTTATACTTAGTGGACTTATAGTTTATGCACTTTTTGTTCATTTTAAATTCAGCTGGGCCCAAAAAGTATCAAGTGAGTATACACAGGTGGCCACTTCCAAACTCTACAGAACATTTGCTAAGCTCGAGATTAATTACTGTAGTGAAGCTCATTGTCTGGTCCAGGGAATCTTTACTGAAGACTGTATTTTACTCCTTCCTGTGAAAGAAAAGTAATGTCTGACTCGAGGAAAAATTAAATTTAATTCACAAAAAAGCAACACAGCACTGTAGTAGCACAAAGAAACTGATTTTTAAAGTTAACAGAACTGTTTAATCTGTAAGGTTTTTCGATTATCTGTATTTCAAAATGCTGCTTTAGCCATTAACTAAAGATTAGCAGACATACATTCTTATGCCACCAAACACTGAGTTTTTCCTGCAGTTATTAAAGTAAATAATAGCAGAATTAAGATAACAAAATAATCGGAGTGCTGAGTACAGTGAAAGCTGCAAGAACCCAGCATGACCATTATAAACTGATTGTGCACAGTCTCCAGAGAAACTCTTAGTAATTATTTCGGGGAAAACAGGATACCCAGGTAAGAGGCTAATTGGAACTAACTGAATAGAACAGAATTAGTAGTTCTACAGACATTCAAAAAAATCCCTCAGGTGTCCCTCCTGTCCCCTGGGATTATTAGTTATAATGTACTTATGCAATTAGAAGCATTGTAGTCTAATAAGAGCAAGTTTGGAAACCTGGAATGCTGTAGTTTGGATCTTCTGAAATAGGAATACAGGAAAGACAGACAAGTACTTGGAAGGATAATCTTCTCACTTAAAAACATAGTCTGAATTGAAATACTGTTCTCTAATAAAGCCTCTAACAATACCTTTTTTCCTCAGAGCCCATGACTATGTACCTCCAGATGCTTTTGGAAGTTGTTCCAGCAGAGGAAGATGCCACATGAAATATTTCATTCCTACCAGGCTGCTCTTAAGTGCTGTACTGGTTGAAGCAGATTCAAAGTCTGGCAGATATACTGGTGTATTATTTTTGCAACCCTTTAATACTTGAAAACATTAAATATATATAAAATAAAAAAAGGTTTCTGAGACAGATTACAGTGTCCAACAAAGCTGTTTTCATTGTTTGCTAATATGCTACAGTGTCTTGTTTTCTGCGTTAAAGTTACTCAGAATACACAAGAGGAACTTTTTAATTATGAAGGTGGAAAAACTCAGCAACAACAGTGTCAAGATGCCTCTGCTGACCCCGTAGAAAGAACAACACAGCTTTTATTTACAGCATCACAAGATGGTACATGCAGCTGAACAGGAAAGTGCTTCACTCCAGGGGGTGAAGTGCTGTTCAAAGGATGCGAGTTAAGTTGTTTAGGTAGAGGATCTCTGCCACATGAAAGACTCTGATAGTCCTTATAGCTTGAAAGGAAAGCTGGTAGCCCTGGTGCAGAGGGTGTTGTTGATATCCTCCCGTCTGACTGTGAAACCCCCCATTTTCTCCCTTATTGTTTTCAGATTAAAATTATGGAGCTGGGCTCAAAAATGTAAGGGTGCATGCAGCTGGAAACAAAAGCATAACTCAAGGGTGTGTTGTGCAGTAAAAGGCTGCACGGGAAAAGTGTGTTTGCCACTGCCTCTTTTGTTCTAGGACTTTGTTAAGGAATCTCTTTCTGAACAGCTCCCTGCGAGACTGGATGCATAGGGCACAACATCCGGCTGAGAACAGACTTCCCCAGGCCCTTCCCCTTCCATTTACAACCACGATCAGGGGGCAGTAGGAATTCCTGTGCCAGCACAGAAGCAATTGCTGCATTGCCCCTTCCCTCAGCTTTTCAACTACACCCCATATCACTGCTCTGGGCAAGTTCCTTCTCAGCTCTGTGTACAAATATATTTTTTCCCCACATTTGAAGCCCAGGAACAAAATTGTAAAAGTCTGGCAAAAAAGTCATTCACAAACGGTGTCAGGTGAGAAAGATCTTGCTGGCTCAACAAACCCTAGAACTGCATCCCCCCTGCAGATAAAAGGCAAAGGGACCATCCCTGGTCTTTCACAGATCCCAGTTTCAAACCTTAAAACATCCAGGAGCTGAGCCCACACGAAAGGTCCTAAAATAGAAATCCAGTGTCAGCCTCTGCCTTCCCCTTGGAGCATATAAACCACATCAAGCACTGGGGTGCTATGCATTTGCTTCTCAGCTCTATGTACCATAACAATCTCTCAATCTCATGGGGTCCAAAGCTTAACCAAACAATTTCCAGCTACAACTCGCTCAGAGAAATGTGCCAGGACAGAGAGCTTTGGCTGACATTCCCCTACCTGTGAAAATTTGTATTCATCGCACAATCCCTTTCCCACATGTTCAGTGTGACAGAGTCTGAGGAGCCAAAGGGATATTTCTCACACAGAACAATGTGCCAGGACAAAAACAGATCCTGGATTATTCCTTCTCCTTGCAGCCATTACACAAAAATGTGCTCCTTTAAAGTTATATTTTTTTACTCTCACCGATCCCAGTTTCAAAGTTTAAATTGTCCAGGAGCTGCTCCCATACAAAAGGTCCTAGAACTAAAAGCCCAGTGCTGGTCTTCACTTTCCCTTTGCAGCATATAAACTATACCAAATATCCTGGTGATTCCCAGTTTCCTTCTCATCTTGTTATTGCACCACATTCTCTTAGCGCCCCAGAGTCCATAGCTAAACCAAATGGTTTTCAGCTGCAGTTTGAACAGAAATAAGTTCCAGAAGAGAGAGTTTCTCTGACCTTCCCCCTTACCTGTGAAAATCTGTATTTGCAGCACAATCCCTTTCCCACATGTCGCAGAGTTCAAAGTGTCCATCTGTATCTCACAGAGAAGAAAAGGTCAGGACAGAAGGAGTTCCCCTTTTCCCAGGAGCCTTTAAACTACACACAAGACACTGGGACTATGCACCTTCCTTCTCAGCTGTATTTACCTTCACATTTTTACACTGTCACTGATCTCAGTTTCAAACTTCAAATGTCCAGCAGCTGCTCCCGTAAGACAGGGACTAGAAGAAAAAGGCAGTGCTGACCTGCACCTTCCCCTTGCTGCACATAAACCACTTCAAACACAGAGGTGCACTGTGTACTTCCCTTCTTGGCCACATGTACCATCACATTCTGTGAATCCCAGAGTCTAAAGCTAAACCAAATTGTTTCCAGCTAGACCTCAAATAGGAAAATATCCTAGCACAGAAAGATTTCGCTGACCTTCCCCCTTAGACTTGATAACTTGCATTCAGACCACATTCCAGGGGCAGTGATAGCCTTGTTGCAGCCTGTGAGATGCACATCCCCTGGTGTTCTGCACCATCATGCTCAGCTGCAGGTGTAGGTCAGGTATAGGTCATGCACTTTCAGGCTCTCAGAGTTTGAAGTGTCCACCTCTCACATAGAGAAATATACTAGGACAGAAGGAGTTACTACATGACCCCTTCTCATGGCAGCCCTTCAAAGACACCCCACACACTGGTGCACATTCCTTCAAAGCTCTGTGCACCATCCCAGTTTTTCACTCCCGCAGATCCCACTTTCAAACCTTAAAACCTCCAGCAGCTGCTCCTGTACTACAGGTCTAAGAACAGAAGCCCACCAAAGGTTTTCCCCTTCCCCTCTGCACCATTTATACCTCACAGACTGTGGGCTCTGCACTTTTTTCACTCAGCTATATATACCACCATAGTGTTGCAGAGACCAAGGTGTCCCTCTACCTCTCACTCAGAGAAATGTGCCAGGACAGAAGCAGTTGCTGGATTATTCCTTCTGCCTCCAAGCCTTTCTACAAACCACCACAATCTGGGCCTATGCAAGACTGAAAGTGTGTGAAAGTGCCCACCATCATGGGATGTGTGCAGTTTACAGGTTGCAAAGGGAAAGTGAGTGGCACTTTTTTGTGGTGCAAATGGAAGTTTCCACAGGTAAGGAGGAGGGTCAGTGAAAGGTTTCTGTCCTGGAAAATTCCTCTGAGTGAACTGTGGCTGGAAACTGTTGGACTCTTCAAGATTGAGAGAATGTTATGGTACATAGACCTGAGAAGCAAAGCGTGTTTGGTGTGGCTTACACGCTCCAAGGGGAAGGTGAAGGCCAGTGCTGGATTTCTGTTCAAGAACCTTTTGCATGGGAGCAGCTCCTGGATGTTTTAAGGTTTGAAACTGGGATCTGAAATGTCCATCTACTTCTGACACTGAAAAATGTGTCAGGACAGAAGCAGTCCAACAAACTGCTTCTCTCAAGACATGTTGGTACCTTGCACTTTCCTTCTCAGCTCTGTGGACTCTCATGCAATCTGCATCTAAACTGATGTTTCCAGCTCCAGCTGGCACAGAGAAACGTGCTGGGAGAAACGCTGGCTCTCACTGCTGCTCTGCACTTTCCTTCTCAGCTCTGACTCCCACCACACCCTTTGGGGCTCCCAAGGCAGAGAAGAGCGAGAGGGAGATGGACACTTTGGCCTCTGTGAGACTTGAAAGTGCGTGGTGGTACAGAGAGCTTCGGAAAGATGGGCAGAGCAGAGCGGGGTGTGTGCAGTGTACACACCACAGAGGGGAAGGAGAATGCCTCTGTTCTTACACCTGGAGCAGCTGCTGGAGGGTTTAAGGTTTGAAACTGGGATCTGTGAGAGTGAAAAATGGGGCATTTCACAGAACCTGGTGTGGTGTGTCTTTGAAAGGCTGCGAGGAGAGGGAACCGCCAACTGATTCTTGTGCGAACACGCCTTTGCAAATAGAAGGCAGTGAAATCTTTCTGCGCCGGTGCATTTTCTTGGAGAGCAGTGCGGGGCGTTTTCGACTTCGCATCTTCCCATTCCCTTGTCCGGAGAGAACCGACACCTTTACGTCTTTCTCAAGTACACAGCGGCATCTGGTGGCTTTTCCCCCAATGTCACCGATCCACAGTTCCACTAGATGGTGGTGTGTGCACAGAAAACAGCAACCCAAGTGCACATGCAGAGGTGAAAACGTTAGTCACAGTCTCAAAGGAAAGGTGTCAGGACAGAAAGGGTTTGCTGACCTTCCCCTTTCGTGTGCGAACTCTTATTTGCACCACACTCAAACGGCAACACGAGCTCCTTCCCAATTCTATGTACTAATGCACTTTTTTCCCCTCTTGCAGAATCCAATTACAAAATTAAAAACATCTGGCAAAAATACAGCTCACAAAAGTGTCAGGTGAGCAAACTATTGCTGGCTGCACCTTCAAGTGCACCCACTGAAGAGCAGCACACACCTCTGTATCTGCACTTTTCTTTGCAGCTCCACATTCCATCATAATCCTTCAGTGTCACAGAGTCAGGATCCAAAACCAAATCCCACTGCCCCACAGCTGCTCAGACACTAAAAAAGCAGCACTAAAAGCTCACCAGCTTGGTTTCTGCATTCCCTCTGTAGTGGTTAAAAAGCTCTAACCAATAGCATTGTATACTAGGAAAAGCAATTAAGTACATCAAGAGCACCCAATCTGTGGATCCAAAATTGGTTTCCATGTCACAGAGAGGAACTATGACCCCACAACTCAAAAAGAAATATGAGCTGCCCCACAAAACAGAAAATATCCAAGAATTGATGCTGGGACACTGTTCCTGAACAATGTGCTTTCCTTCCTAAGGGAAACCACCACCAAAATTTCAATTCCACCTCCAAAACTGAATAGATCCAAGGATTGATCCTGGACAAGAGGTGCCAGGACAGAAAGGTCTTGCTGCCTGTAAGAGTGCCCTGGGAGGCCCATCATCTGCACCTGAGACCCTGAGGCTTCAGGCTGTCTTTCCTGGGGGAAGGGGATGTTGTTTGCTTGCAGGGTTCCAAGTGCCCCCCAAGGACCCTCATCTGCCCTGAACCCCCACCACCTCTAAGTCCCAAACGGCACATAAAGAAGTTATTCTCAATTTAAGCCCTTAGAAATGCAGGACAACGGGTAGGCCCCTTCAGTTTAAACCTTAAGATGATGAAAACAGGGATTTTGCCCTTAATTCAAAGCCAGAAAATGGCACCATAATTTTTTCCCTTCCTTTTAAATCCATAAGTAACAGAAAATTGGGTATTTCTTATCAATTGAAACCCTTAAAACCACAGAAAAGGCACGTTTTCCTTCAATTATTATCTGTAAAATAGCAGGTGAAGGGGCTTCCCTCTCAACTTAAACACAGGCAGTGACAGCAGAGATTTCCCCCACAATTTAAACCCCTTTTCCTCCCAACCCCCACCTTTTTTTTGTGGTCACTGGGATGCACTGGAGTGGCACAGGGATGGGACTGAGGGCAGTCTGGGGGCACTGGGATGCACTGGGGATGGACTGGGAACGGGAAATCGATAGGAGAAAGCCCTTCCCTGCATCCCCATGAGCTGCCCCACCTGCTCAGGTGCTGGTCCCCTCTCCTGCACTGCCCTGTAGCCCTAAAACCTCTTTAATAGAAGTTTCTAGTATATCTTGTTAGTATTTTTGTACAAAAATCCTAAAATGCTGTTTGTCATTCTTTGTTAAGAGTATCAACAGAACTATCTGTGACAGTGTACTGAGAAAGAGCCATAACACATGAAATAACCAGGCAAAGCTGCTCAGGAGCCTTGAAACCATTCCAGAAGGTGTGATGTGATGTCAAAGGAGATGAGGAAGACGAAGAGAGGGTCTTTTTGAGACCCTTGACTCAAATTCGGGAGCCCTGTCAGGAGCGTGGCGAGGGTTGCACTAAGGGAGGGGTGGGTTTGGAAGCGGGTGTAACAGTATTAGGGAATGCTTTGAATTGTTAGTTAGGTAACTAAAAAAATGAAGTGGCTTTTGTACCTCAGTTATGCATGTTTTTGAAGAAATTAGATTCTCATGCATGCGAGGTCCTAATAAAAAGGAATGCTGCCTCCTAAAACTCACAAACTGAGTCTTAGGGGTTTTCTTTTAGGATCCGATTTTAGGCATTACCCTCAGCACCTTCCTCGGGCAAAGCTCCATCTCCAGGTGCTCCCCCGGCCCCACCAGGTGCTCTCACCATCATTCCTGGAGAGATCCACTGAGTTGCCCTCTTAGGCACCTGAGCCCACGGGACCCCAGAGGGGCCACCCCCTCCTCATCCTCACTGGCCACACCTGGGGCTGCCCCACCTGAGAGGGGACTCCACCCAGAGCTCCCAGTTCTCTCCCACTGCTCCCACTATTGCTCCTTGCTTCCCCCCAGAGCTCCCAGTTCCCTCCCACTGCTCCCAGTATCATTCTTTGACTCCCCACAAAGTGCTCTCAGTTCCCTCACAGTACTCCCAATTCCCTCCCATCACTCCCAGTAGCGCTCCTTGCTTCCCCCCAGAGCTCCCAGTTCCCTCCCACTGCTCCCAATACCACTCCTTGACTTCCTTCAGTACTCCCACTTCCCTGACAGAGCTCCCAATTCTCTCCCACTGCTCCCAGTATCACTCTTTGATATCCCCCAGTGTTCCCACTTCCTTCCCACTGCTCACAGTATCCCTTCTTCACTCTCCCCAGTGTCCCCAGTTCCCTCCCACTGCTCCCAGTATCACTCCTTGACTCCCCCCAGTGCTCCCAGTGCTCCCTCTCACTGCTCCCAGTGTCACTCCTTGACTCCAAAATTGAATGTATCTCTATGTGACAGTGAAAAGAATAATCAACTAAGTTCAATTTGGCAAAAAACTGGTCCTGGTTTTAGAAGAAAAAACTCCTGAAGGTAGGACAGCTTTGGATGTGTGTGGGGTTTATATCTAATGAACAAAGTCATTTGGAAGCTTCCAGAACATTAAGATGAGATCTCAGAGGAAATTTCTGGAAATAGAAATAACCAATGTTTATTCACCAAGATACTTATTTTCCAAAAAGCAAACTAATAGCTCAGTTTAAATATAAGGGCTATGAAGAGCTGCTTGTGGAGCTGCTGTTGTCAAGAGAGGTAGTTTGTGACCTGGATAAGGGCAGGAATGGTATCTGCAGGCATTAAAGAACACAGAATTTCTCATGGACTGGTATTGGCTCTTGTACACAGGTAAAATTGAACCACACTGAGCCTATGTGAGCTTGGCACTGCTTACCCTGGATGTCCCACATCTAAAAGATTCCTTAGAAGGGCATTTTTCTCACAGGAAATACGGAAACTGAAGCTTGCTCAGTATGTTTGTTCCCTTCTGTGATCGCTTGGCTCTCACTTCAGTTGAGGTGTCTACTATCCAGTGCCATTTCACACCTACAATTTCTCAATGATACTTCTAATATCCAGATCAACAATCATTTTGTTGACCACTGTTCCAATGGCTGCATTTCACCTTGGAGGGGCCTTGATTTCTGTAATGCTGGAAACAGTTTTCCCTTGGTGCACTCACAAAGCATAAAAACCCCCTCAAACTCTTCAAAGGAAAACAGACATCAAATTGGAAGGTTTTTTTTCATGGCTGTAAAATACATGTCATTCTACAAAGCACAAAACCAGCATAATTACAACAGACTTGGAGTAAACTCTGCTTCACGTAAGTGGGATTTGGAGTGCTTAATCCCATTTCTACAACCATGGTACTCAGCTGTTTTCTCTATTTCAGTTGTTTCCAAGGAATGCAAAACATTCCTAGTAGCCACTATGTGAAAACTCTTGCTGTTCCACTGTCTCAGAACAAAAAGCATTTCTTAGTTCTTAACAAACTTGGTTGTGTACAAGAAAAGCACTTGACTCCAAATGAGCAAACCCATAGGAAGACAGTAGGTATTCCCTTGAGTATATCTGTCTTTCTCTGTTCCAGTCTTTCTGTGAGGTTTTATTTTTGATAATATTCTTAGGTACAGGCCACAGGATTTTGTACTTTGGCTCATTTCTTAATACAGGGAATCTTCTCCCTTCTGATATGAATGACCAGTTGACCTCTGATTTATGCTGTGAGTACCATGAACATTAATATCCTTTTCAGATAATACATTAGTCTTATTTTCATATAATGCTTTCATAAATCTTTGGAATAGCTTTTCTGAAGATGAATGACTATGCAGCTTCAGTTGAGAAATTAATAGGAGGTTTGCAAACCCCAGCCAATGGAAACATCATCAACCCATGTATCAGCTCAGCAATGTTTTTCCTAAAATTGTCTGCAGCTGGGTGATTGGAGTGCAAGTTATTTTCAAAAGCCATCATTTCAGGCAGTTTCACATGGCTTTTTATGGACGTCAGTGGCATTGCCCTGCACTGATCACAGGCACTACATTTATTTTTATTTCTGTACTGCTATTCATGGGTAGGGAAGTACCTGCTGGAGGTGTCACCACAGAGTCACACACTGGATAATGCTGGAAGGGACCTCTGTCTTAAGACTTTTTTTTCCAAGATGGTACCAAAACTAATACAATTTATGGATTTTAGCTTCGTTTTTCATTTTCAACCTCCTGTCATAGAATCACAGAATAGTTTGGGTTGGAAGGGACCTCAAACCTCATCTGATTCCACCCCCTGCCATGGGCAGGGACACCTCCCACTAGCCCAGGTTGCTCCAAGCCCCATCCAGCCTGGCCTTGGACACTCCCAGGGATGGGGCAGCCACAGCTGCTCTGGGCAACCTGTGCCAGGGCCTGCCCACCCTCACAGGGAGGAATTCCTTCCCAATATCCCATCTAACCCTACTTTCTGTCAATGTGAATCCATTCCCCCTGTCTTGTCACTCCAGGCCCTTGTCAATAGTCTCTCTCCATCTTTCTTGCAGGTTCCCTTCAGGCACTGCAAGGCCACACTGAGGTCACCCCAAAGCTTCTCTTCTCCAGGCTGAAGAATCCCAACTCTCCCAGCCTTCCCTCCCAGCAGAGCTGCCCCAGCCCTCTGACCATCCTGGTGCCTCCTCAGGACTCTCTCCAGCAGCTCCATGTCCTTCCTCCTCTTATGCAAGAACAGGTAGGAAGGATCCTGGTAGATAACAAAAGGAATATGCACATCTTGTTAAAAGTCAGCCTGGAAAATGTGACTGACAGAATCCTGAGCTACTTAGCAACGTTATTTTCCTTAACTCTTCTGCGAAGTCTCTCCTTATTGTAAGTTTACTTTGCAGAAGTGCAACAGCATTAACAAGGCTATTAGAAAAATCAGGACAAGAGCAATAGTTCCCATACAGCTGTTATTGTACAGGCTGCAAAGAAAGGAGAATATTTGTATCAGAACCCTTCAAAATTTCACATAATGAATTAAAGTTCAAGTGCAAGTCTGCATTTTAAAAGTCTGAAAAAAAATCACTACTCTGGCACATGACACTAAAACTTTGAATTTCAGCATTTCTTCAAAGGCATTCACACACATAACAGGAAATAATTCTGTGCATATTTAGTGAGCACTTACAGCAAGAGTCATCAGTTCTGTTCTCTGTATCATCATAATATTTATCACAATGAATTTTAGTCTAGACAGTTTTTTTCTCATGATTAAAAATGTATATTCATAAAATAATTTACTTTCACATTTGGGAACGTTGTTTATTTAATTTGCATTAAATGACAGTTTTAACAACTTAAAAAAGCAAACAGTTCTGCTTATTTTCTGTATATACAACTCTTATAAAAGGATTTGAATATTTAGGTAGCTGTATCATCTGTATCTGCTGCCACCTTGGACTTCAGTGTAATTTATCAGGCTTTATAAAAGTATCTCTGCAATATCTTGATTAAACAAACATTGCATTGCTAGATTAATCAGAGCTTTCATAATATATCCACAGAATATTTGTTTGAATTAGGACTGGTTTTAATTAAGATACCTTCATGTTCAAGGGCTGCAATAAACATATTATTAACACAACCCAATACTTGACTGCTTTTTGTCTTTGTTTAGACATTATTGTAACTCCTGATGACTAGATTAGAAGTGGTGTTAAGGAAGATTTAGATTAATGCAAAGACATGTAAAGTCATGGAAGAATATATTAATTTAAACCCCACAGAGTTTTAGCACACAATCTGTTCTGCTTATCCATTAACACAGATTTATTGTGCCTTTACACAACTGAGTGCAAGTGTGTTTGCCTCTGAGTGCTTGGACCAAAGATTTCTGACCTCAACAGAAAACTCCAGTGACTTCAGAGAGCTTTATATCCTCTGTAAGACAAATTTGCCATAAAAAAAGGTATTCAGCATCAGATCTTCTAGTTCAAACAGCAAGTATTGTCCTTCAAACCATCACTGACACTAAAAGCAGGTCTGATAATTGAAGTGAATTGCACACCTGAGCCTTTACAGGAGCTCTAATGATCTCTGTCTGTCCAGAACATGAAGCCAAGGCTTGAGTGCAGCAGTCCCAGAGACAGCCGGGTGACACTGATGGCAGCTGGGGACACCCTGAATGTTCTCTGCCTGTTCCCATCCCTGCTGAATGGATAAACATGCCCCAGAATTGGGGCATTTTGATAAATTTAAGTGTACAGCAGCAAAGTAAAATTCCTGGTTTGCATCAGTCCACACCTTAATTCTTTTTGTTGTTTCCATCTGAGAAGGCTTCTTACTCAAATGAGGCCTTTTTATTAGACCAAAGACACTTCTTCTGTATATCTGTGGTAGAGGGACATATTTATAGCCCTGTTTAAACCACAATGCCAATTATAGTTGTAATGTGTCCTCTCCTGTCTCAGTGATCCAGGGCAGTATGAAATGTTGCTGGCAAATCATTCCTGACAGTCGCTGCTGTACAGCCATTCCCACTGTCATCCACGGATTTCCCACGAGCTCTGAGGCACAGCCAGCACTGGGCTCTCATTTCTACTGACCCAGAGCAAAGGACAGGCTTTTCTTACCCTTTTGAATCCTTATACAGGTTCAGATCACAGCACAGAGCCAGAAGTGCCATTCTGCTGTATTCAGTACTTTGGTGTGAACTTTATTTTAGAGAAAATTGCCCTGCACTCTGTTTAACTGCTGCTGCAGTGGGACTGAAGGACTGGATTTGGACTCTGAATAGAATATAGTCATCCTCAATACTTTCCCAGTTAAAAATCTGTATTAAAATAAACCAAAATTTCCTCCATTACCTCTCCTCTCTGTGGAAGAAGGGAGATGAAGTCAAAGCAGAAAAACAAGAATTAGTTTTGGCCTCAAGGCATCTTTGTTTTGGTTTAACTATGGCATCATCTAAAGTCGGGAAACTGTCACCAACAACAAATTCCTGTGTTAGTGGTGAAGTTAAATGGTAAATGACACATTTGGGTGTGAATCTTGCCTCATATTTTTTTTCTGAAGACTTTATTTTCAGACATTGCAATTCAGCTTTGAGCGTCTTGGGTAAAGTGTCCTGAATGTGAAAGCATTGACCATGGAAATCCTGCATGGAAATACTCACCTATTTCTATCAGTTTTCTCTAATCTTAAAGACCACTCTGAAAAGATGAGGTGAGGCTATTCACAGGAGTGACAGGACTAGAGGGAATGGGTTCACACTGACAGAGAGTAGGGTTAGATGGGTTATTGGGAAGGAATTCTTGGTTGTGAGGGTGGGCAGGCCCTGGCACAGGTTGCCCAGAGCAGCTGTGGCTGCCCCATCCCTGGGAGGGTCCAAGGCCAGGTTGGACGGGGCTTGGAACAACCTGGGCTAGTGGGAGGTGTCCCTGCCCATGGCAGGGGGTGAGACTGGATGGGCTTTGAGATCCCTTCCAACCCAAACCATCCTATGATTCTGTGATGAAGGCACTCACTCCCAGCACTGCCTTCTCCTGCAAACTCTCCTACCCACTTCTCTTTGGCTTTCTTAGTTAACTTGGAGGCAGACTGTTGCTGAGCCTAATTTTAGTAATTCATAATACACAAAGATTACAATGACCTTCCTCCACCCTCTTTACTCTCCCAAAACCCTGCTTGAAATCCCTGCATACTTTACTTTTTCCAGTGCACTCACTGTAAATCTGCAGCTCACTGATCCCTCCCTATGCAGTGGCAAATTGTGACATATTTCTCTATTACCTTCAGCCACTTTTAGTTTGAGATAAATGTCTAAAAAGCTTGAAACTGCTGGTCTTAAAAAACAGATGGGGAACTTCCTGCTAATGGCAGGGTGTTTGGCTCTTACAAAACATGAGATTTTTGCCACATTTTGGCAAAAAACCTGGCAAAAAGCCACCGTCTACCCACTGGATGACACTGTTAATGAAACTTCCCTATCTGACCATGCAGGAGCCCCTCTGTCAGTGACAATCCCACCACTTGAGCTTGTGCTGAGGCTCCTCAGCAGGTGATTCCCCCACACTCATACCAGGTTTCCCAAAACCCCAGGTTTCCCAGAGCAGTCTCACACATCTCAGTCCTTAAAACAATTTAATCTGGGTGTCACAGCTAAATAACTAAATCACAGCTCGAGCTGGTGCCTCAGTGTTGGCTGATCCCTAAATGTCTGTTCTCCTGCCACTTGCTCCCTGTGAGAGCTGCTGCCCTTGCCTGTATTCCAGCAGAGCAGTACCTGGCACCATCCACACACTGCACTGCCCAGGCAAACCCCAGGGGAGCCTGGACCCCAAACTGCACCAGACACGTCTGGCTTTCTGCAGGAAGGAGTACAAGGTACATTTATTAGCACAGGGCAGAACTGAGCACATCATATTAAAAGCTGATGTTCTGGGCATGATTGGCACAGCCAAATTCATTCATTGCTGAGATTGAAGGCATTTTTAAATTAGACTGATATTATATGGACGAATATCTCTGGAAGTCCAGCCTTGATCCAGTGAAATGGCACAGTTCTTGTTTTCACTGCTGTCCTGTGGCATTTAGGCCAGTCTAAGGCTTGGCTGGCGGCTTCCTTGCCAGTGGTCCCATGAACTGGTATGATTTAGACCTACACTCAGAACTATCCACAAAATCCTCGTGGGGTCTGGAACATTTCCATCAAATTCCTACGGAAGGAGAAGCAGTTCTAGCAAGGAAGAGCGGGTCTCCAGGCTGCCAAACCCAACAAGTGACAAAGGATCACAGAGACAACAAACTTTGTCCTCCTCCTCACCAGGGCTCCAACACAAAGCTCAGTGAGCAAAGCCCTCAGGGATCTGAGGATCTGCAAGGATCTGCCCTCAGCACAGCTCTGACATCTCAGAGCTTTTCATAGAATCATAGAATCGGTTGGGTTGGAAAAGACCTCTGAGATCATCAAGTCCACCCTTGATCCAACACCACTCTGATCACTCCCAGTCTGCTCTCATGGAGTCGCTTCAGAACGTTCTCAGGTGCCCAGGGAAAATGAAGCAGAATTTCAGGAACCAACCTGCTTTGCAGTGGACAGTGGGAAGGGCTGGCAAATATTTTGACAAAGGCATTTCATGTGGGTGTTACAGTTTCTCTCTGACATATCAATCCACATACCAGTAACTTGAGAAATGAGACCTATAGACACACAATTCTAGCTTGGATCATCTGGCCTGGGCTTCCACATGGATAAGAAATGCTGTGATAGTTCTGTATAGCAGCTTAATTTCAAAATCACTGAACCCTGAAAGCCTCAAATGAGTTTTCCCTTTCTGAAACAGAAAATAAAACTTCAAGATTCAACTGTTGAAAAGCTTCCCTAAATCTGGGAACGACAGTGCAGTTTTATACAGCAATAACAGCCATCATACCCATAATTCTTCATTAAAATACAGCCTTAGCCATATAAAATAGAATTTTTTTTAATGTTCAATCTTTTTACCGTTACTGTAATCTTCAAAAAAATCATATTTAAAAATAACTATATTACATTTTAATATACAGAGTACTAAATATCCTAAAGCATACAAGACATTGATAATAAATATGGAATTTAAGGGGTGGAGGATAAAAAACTGAAGGAACAGACCCCAGTAATCATTTCAAAGACAGGCCATAAGTAGAATTTGGAAGGTACCATGTGTTATCCAACAGCAAGAAAGTGATTGGCAGGGTCAGATTGTTTCTAAAAGCAGCATTTAAACACTGGTTTTAGTGAAACTTGAAAAAAATTATAAAGTCAAGGGAACAACAGATTATTAAGAAAGAAAAAAAGACTGAAGTGGAAGATTTTTCTCCCAGGGAGCACAAAACCAAAATTGATTCCGCAATTGATCCAAAATATTTGAATTGATGGAATTAAACCCAGTGTGTCCTCGGGAAAATGATGTAGGAGAGTTTTCCAATATCAGTGCATTGCCCAATTATTCTTCTAAAAATGCATAAATCACCATATTAACCAAGTGCTTTCCAAAAATCTGGTTACCAGCAACACTTCCCTCCTAAATAAGAACGTCTGCTGGCTCAGGGAAAAGCCCTCTTTGCTTTAATCCTTCAACTCTCAGAGTTCCAGTTGGTTGTTTAGGAAAGAGCACAAAAAAAAAAGGACAAGTAGCTGCAAAGTCCTCTCAGTAATTATCACTGAGGGGTTTCCTCAGCCCGGTGTGGTTTTACTTCACAGTTCTTAATGGATTTCTTCTCCATAATTCTGAATCACATCAAAACTCAAGTAAATTATGAGCTGCTGTACATCCTGCAGGGAGGAATTTCTCTCTTTAACGAGGTCAGCGTTAAATTTTATGATATTTTAAATTAATACATAAGTACTGACTACAGATTTTCACCTCTGTCCCCTCGGTCTGTCTGCATTTGGTCTGTGCTTGAAAAAAGAAAATTAATCCATTTTTCCACCCCCTGAATATTAAGGCTGTACATCCGTGCACAGATTTAAAAAGTCATTATTGTGCAAGCATTTGCAGGTCCAAGAGTAGGGAAAATACAACATTTTTTACTCTAACATAGCGTGACACCTGAACAAGGTGAAATGAATGATTTTCAGACTGATTTGTGCTTTAGCTTTGAGAAATTCCTCTGTTGTGCTCCGAGTTGCCTGAAGATGGTACTGGTGTCACACGGACCTTCCTCGCAGCCCAAAAGCACAAGTCAAACACCTCCCTTTGTCATCCTCAATACGGAGCTGAAACCATTTCAGGCAGCTGTTGTGAAAATTATAATCCTGTTTCTTCTCTAATTTACAGTAATTTAAATATAGAATAGTAAACTGTTCACGGTGCATTATTGTGCAAACAGCACTTAATGAACTTCTTTTTCTGTGGCTCGAACTTGGTTTTCCAGAGGGAACGTTTACTACAGGTGGGGAAAAAAAAGGGATGTTTCAGTTCTGTACCCAACTTTCAAAAATAGAGAGTGGCTTGGTTGGCTTTTTAACGGAACTTGAGGGTGGGAAAGGAGAGAGAAAAGGGTGAGGGAAAACACAGCCCTACTTTGGGGCAGCCTGCAATGCATCACTTATCACAAAATAAAATATTTAATGCAGAAACACAAAAAAATTTGCTGTTTTGGGAAAGAAGTAAAGAAATACTTAAATTTAAGGGGTGATTTTTCATACAGTATTTCACTTTGAAACAGATAATAATGAAACACTAATCTCTTGCTGATTTCTGGAGAGATTTACTAATTTTGATATAAAGACACTAAAATTTTCCTTCTTATTTAGGAACAGGAAGACTTGGGAGGAGTGATGAATATCACTGGAGATTTTATATATATGTGAGATGCAGGTTATATATAAGTGATATAGAAAAGATATGACTTACAGTCAGCTGATGTCACTGAGCTAAATGGCTTTGAATTTACATTTTTTATCTTTCAGCTTTTCAATCTTTATATAAGCTTGATAATTTCGACCTTTATATATTTTCTTTATGGAATTAATTGATTGATGTGCCAACAGAATATGAGCTTATTTAAAGGCAGAAGAAATTCACAAAAACAATCTTGAATGTCCTAATCTTCCAGTAATGAAATGTAAAGGATTTTTGGGTACACTAAAACAAAACAAAACAAAACAAAACAACAAAAGAAGCAAAAAAACATAACAAAACAAAGATTTGTATGTGCCAGGCAGGATCTTGGGGTCTAATGGGAAATCTCCTTTTAACGTTGCTGGAGACAAATGATTGATCCTTGAGTGGCAGATCACCCTCACCAACATATCAGGGAATGGGGCAGAGCATGGAAAACTTCTCCAAATTTTATAAATTCCTACCGTGGTGGCAATGAAAATTCACCTTGGAAGGAACAACTGTATCATAACACAGAACACTCTCCAATCATCCAATACAGAACACCAAAAAATCCCCCCCAAACTAAACCTGATTCTATGCACGACTATCAGTGGCATCACTGGACACTGAGTAACTCATTGACATAGAAGTGCCAGGTTTTTCTAATAAAAAGCCAAAAATACACCATAAATTTTCACAAAGATTTATAGACATGTATAATCAATAATTAGAAACACATTCCTTGTTCTCTGTGAGGGTGGGCAGGCCCTGGCACAGGTTGGGCAGAGAAGCTGTGGCTGCCCCAGCCCTGGGAGTGTCCAAGGCCGGGTTGGACGGGGCTTGGAGCAACCTGGGACATTGGGAGGTGTCCCTGCCCATGGCAGGGGGTTGGGATTAGATGGTCTTTGAGGTCCCTTCCAACCCAAACCAGTCTGTGATTCCACAATTCTGTGATTCTATGAAGTCTTGAGAGAGCAGCTGTGGAATCTAAATGTGGATCTTTCAAATTAGGAGAAAAGGAAGGAAAACACATCGTTTTTAAGCATTTAAAGTTAAGTTTTGAGTAACATCACATGGAGACACGTATCATACCCTGCCCTTCTGGGGTGGCCCCACAGACCAAACACAAAACCTAAAAAATTAATTGAGCTCCCCATGAAACTTGGAGGAAGGGTCAAGATTCAGTTTTTTCTTGGAGGTCAGTAGGACGACATACCACCACAAAAACCATCCAGAAGACAGATCTTGATTTTTCCCCTCTGCATCAATTTACAGTTCAGTTCTGTTTTCATGGTAACTGCATTTGCTGCCAAATTTGCAGCCAACAAGTGTGTGAATTATTGAATATTAATGTCCTTACCTGTATCACACCAAATAGCTGAAAGATTTTGTGCTTCTGTGGTGATATATGTCTGGATTTTTGTCCATATTGTATATTTTCTAGTCCTTCAGTGTTGCTGGAGGAAACAAGTCCCTTTATTTGAAGGAAGGAGAGAGAATGTTGAAATGGCAACTTCACAGTTCCACTTGCAATTATATTTGTACAAGTTCTGAGTACACAAGTTGGGTCCTGAATGCTCAGGGTTTCTTGAAAGATGTTACCTTGGACCAGCTATTGGTTGTTCTGATTTACACAATGCTTAATGATTTGTTGTGTGCTATTAAAGGAATCATTTTACCACCAGAATCTTTCATCTATCCCTCATTTTATGTTGCCTGAAGTCTGTTCTTCAGCAGAAACCACATTATCTCCCTTACTTGCCTATTTTTTACTTATTTGTGAACTTATATCCTTTGATGGTGTTTTTGTTTGCTTGCGCGCCCTTTCAAATTTGAATTCTTAGTCACTGAGTCTGTAATGATGTGGCTTCAGCCGAGCTACTGGAGCTGATTATAGTTTTCTGAAGGTCAGGTAACAGAATATAATGGTCCAGCATGAACCACAGAGGTTATTTTCTGTTCTTTGCAACATGTGCCCCAAAAGTCTTCTGTAAAATACTTTGTTTAAAAGGTGATTCGAGAGGTTTTGTTAGTGCTGCATGCATTTCCCATAATAGAGAGTTCATCTTTTCAGGCCGTGTGTGCTTTAAATGGATTCATTCAGAAAGCATTTTTCTGACTTATTGATGTCTCTAAATTAACACTATAATAACTAGAAATAGCTTTGACCTCCCATGCTTTTGTGATTTCTCTGGAAGGCTGTACACAGAGGACAACTTGAAGAGGAGAGCTGTGCTCTTGCTCTTGTAACTTTGCAAGGACACACGTCCCTTCCACTCCTTTTCATGATGGAAAAAATGGCTGGAGCCAAGCAAAGAACTTCTTTGACTGGACTCCTTTTGGTGCAGGGGCCTTTGGGAGCTGCTCCCTCTGTAGCTGGTACAGAGGATCACACCACCCCTGTGCTATTTAGGATTTCTGAGCCAGAAAGAAATCATGACTGTGTAGGGGAAGAACAAGATGGAAGACTCAGATGAAGGGGTGTAGCAGGGCACTAGTCATATACTGAATTATATTACTGAATCAGAGGACTCAGGAGGTGGAGAACCTGCTTTTAAGACCTGTTCTGAAAGAACTGCCAAAGAAGAACACAATATTGATACTTTTCTTCCTTTCTGATCATGTTTAAACTGTGTGATGCTCTGATTAAGCTCAGACTATTACCTATTCCACGTTTCTTCCCCGAAAGAAGGGAATAAATGCCTTCTTCAGTAAAGCAGTTGAGTCCACAGAGTCTGAGCAAGACCCTACAGATTTGTACAGAACCACAGAATCCCTGAGGCTGGAAAAGCCCTCCCAGCCCAGGGAGCCCACCCTGTGCCCGATGCCCACCTTGTCCCCCAGCCCAGAGCACTCAGTGCCACGGCCAGTCCTGCCTTGGGCACCTCCAGGGCTGGGCACTCCAACCCTCCCTGGGCAGCCCCTTCCAATGCCTGACCACCCTTTTGCATGGAAAAAAACGAAGTACGAGGCCTCTCACTAACAGAAATGTCCATTTCCCCAGCTTTCTAATTTCTCTAAAGGTTAAATCTATCAGCTTTGTGCTGACTGATTTGAATCCTGACATTCCTTTCTAGCCCCTGCAATTGCACAGGTGCTCATACAATACTTCCCAGTTTCCAGCTCTTTTCTGGGCATCATGGCATTAAAAACTATACATTTTTTTTTGCTGTGCTGTAAGGCCAGAACAATTTGCACCTGCTTATACAGCTGACTGAGCTAAGAAATCTACTCTCTGTTCTCTTACCTGGAAAGCAAAGCCAACAACTCAGACGTGCAAAATAAAGTGTCCTCTGCAAGATGAATCTAAAAAATAAATTTGGAGTTGTGCTTTCAGATCTCCCTAGAAATCCTTCCTAAAAATTATTGTGCTCACTTAAAGCCTTACTCTAAACTTCTTATGGTTGTGATTCCTGATTTCAACCAAGTCAACAGCAGCATTTCTCAAGTGATTTTTTTTTATTTTAAACCATGTGTGTAAATTCTAATGGTCAGTTAATTAGCACACAGGTTTGCATTTCAGTGTTCTTACTAATATATTCAAAATATCTAAGATTACAGAATTCCTGTCTGTGTTTTCTTGAGGCAAGGTAGTTTGTGTGTGCTTATAGACATGTTTTAAATACTGCTGCTGAATCCAGGAATGCATTATAAAAGCTGTTGTGCAATTACCAAAAATTGTTTAAATGAAAGCTATAGCCTATATTTCTTTTTATATTACTAAAAGTGGCAGCAATATTTTCACTTGCAGCAGTGCAGCGTTTTTGTAACTTTAATTTTTAAACTCACCCAGCTCTCACTCTTTACCTTTGTATGTGTTGCATATTAATAGTATTATTCTTGGCTCTGTTTTTAGCTTCATGAAAACTATACAACCTACTTTAGTATTCTTTAGTCTTTAACAAGTGAGACTGGGAATTGAGGAGTAATCAGTAATGGTTATCTGCCTTTCCTATTTAAAAACAATAATGATGTTCACTCATCCTGAACAAGGCCTTTAATTAATCATTGTGGTAATGCAGACTGAAGTCCCAGTGTTACTATCACTGACGCATAACAGTCATATTAAGTCCTGCTTAAATGCTTTTGTTCTGTGAAATAAATCTTTACATCAATTCCCAATAATTTAGTAAAATAAACCACAGCCTTGTTATTTTAGTAATTACAAAATTTTCAAGCAGGTGTACTTATTTTTACTGTGTGAGAGCTGACAAGTACACTTTATTCAGAGGATGTGTTTTCAGGCAGTGCATAAATAATTATAGTTTTATATATATATTCTCTCTGTATATTTTCCATATATATATATATATATATATTCAATTCTTATCTATACAGATCAATTCTTCTCTCTATAAAGCTTTTCATTCAATTTTGCAGCACAGCTAAATTCCACAAAACATAGCTTAACCTCCAGGTTTGTTTTCTGTGTTTAATGACTCTGGTTTAATGGACTTGGAGAGAACTACCAAACTTTGTGCTTTACCTCACAGAGTGATTGACTGAAACATAATATTCACCTTCTATTTAGATATGTTCATCTCCTACTACTAGCTAATAGCCTAATTAGATTAAAAGCTATCCAGTGCATCTTTTTCCATGTGAATAATTCAAATGAAATGACTAATTAAATTCTTAAGGGAACCACACAGCTATTTATGATGGTAACTTGGAGTTCCCATCAAAGTGGCCACGCACACATCTCCTCCTGCTGTCACATTTCAGCACATCCCCCCAGGTTGGAAACACTGGAGAAGGAAATACTGTGCAGCTGAATTCTCTGGAGAGCAAGAAGGAATTGTGCAGGGACTTAACAAACTCCGATTTCTAATGAAGAAAGAAAACAAAACCTAAAGAAAATACTCCAGCAGAAAATTTCTCCAGCAGCCTGAAATGTAAAGGGCTACATATAATTTTTATATACTATGTTATATAAAGTGTCATACTCTGCAGGCAGTGAATTACACAGAGCCATTGTGGGGGTTTGGCACTCCCTTAGCTGGACTCCACGTAGAATCTGTCAGGTTATGGTGCATTTTTTTTCTTGAGCCTTGCCATGGCTTTATCTGTCACAGCAACTCAAGAAAAACTTTGGGTAGTATCAACTTTGCTTTTTATTCTACATTTTCCACAGTTCTTGTGTAACATTGTGGGTCTGCCAATAGAAGAGTGAGCCAGCAAGGCACAGACACCATGGTGTTGAAATGGAAATAAAAACTAAGATAAGAAAAAATTAAAAAAGGAAAATGAAGGAAAGGTTCTTGGGTTTATACTGGGTAACATGGAATTCCAGAGACAGGGACTGTGCCTTGCATTCCAGGCAATTGTGGACAAACTGCTTGACCTCTGAGCTTTCATTGCCAATTTAACAACTGGGGATGCTGACTTTTCCCTACCCAGATCATCAGCTCACAAACACACATATCAATCAGTGGCTGTTAGGCACCTTGGTAATGTAGGAATCAAAGTAATAAGTATTTGTCTAGCTGGGTAGAAATCTGGGATCAAGCTCTCAGCATGAAAACTGAATCTGACTTTTAATGAGGAGATTTGGATAGGTGGTCTGGTTTTGAACTTAAAAACACTGAGAAACACTTTCCAAGTATATTTTTGTCCTTTTAATTAGAGCCTTTTCTCATTTTTCCAATCCCTTTCAACAATCCTCTAATATTTTTTCAGCCTTGCCTTTTGAGGGGTAGGCACAAAGTGAGGCAGATACACTGAACAAGGGGATATCAAAGACTGAATTTCCCCTGTCGCTTTAACCACATGAAAGCTCTCCAAATGTATTCCCTTGCTCCTCTTAGTGGTTTGTATAATGAGATCAGTAGAAGTGAACACTAACATCTCCCTGTTCCATTTGCAGCTGCTGGTAGCTGAAGGATAGCTGTGCTATGGAAATGATTCTATTTGAAAAGGGAATATTTGCTACTGCATTCTTTCTTATAGTTTTTTTTTTTTTTTAATGTTCTGAAAATGTTCTCAGTTTTGGGGAGGAAAGGGGAGAAAAGAGAGGAGCGCTAGAGAAAGGGATGATCCCTGCCTCAAGAATTTAAAATCTGATGGGAAAAAAAAGTGGACAGAACTCACTGGTGCACTCAGAGGACAGAGAGAAATTTATGATGGGGTAGGGAGGAAGGAAAGCCTGTTGATTGGTTATCAATACAGCCCTATCAGGGGCCATGATGTCCAAGGGAACTTATCCCAGTCCTCTGAACTGGAAGCAGTAAAGCTCTGCAAGGGTCACAGAAAGGTTTGGGTTGGAAAGGACCTTAAATCTCATCTTGTTCCACCTCCCTGCCATGGTGGGTAAGGAGGGGGATGCACCACCACGGCAGGGACACCTTCCACTAGAACAGGTTGCTCAGAGCTCCATCCAGCTCATGGTGGCTTTGCAGAACACGTGGTGATTTGGTTGGGCTGCACTATAAGTTGCTGCCCTTTCTTGGCTCCTCAGTTGCTGCCCCTGTGCTGCTGCAGCTGGGTGGAATTTCTAAGGCTTTTTCAGCTGTGGGGAGTTTCTCAGTGTTGCATTTCATAAAAGTCTGCAGGAGAATATGGAATGGAAGGACTGCATGTGTGCACATTGAGAAAGGAAATGTTCATTGGTGAGGGAACCCAAAACCCCAACATGAATATGTCTTCACAGCAGCCACAGGGGGAACCACAGAGAACATTTTGCTGCCTTTTTTATTCTTTTTAAAAAAATCTGTATGCCCTCAACAACATGGCTTTTGGTTCTTACCTCATCTACTCAGTGCAGATAAACCCAGTCCAAAGTGGGTCTATTTTTAGGAAGATGAATCCTTGAATTAGGACTTTGATGCTGCTGTATGACACCTCTCCTCTCTCTCAAATTAACAGCCAGCCCCTCGTTCCCCCACTGCTGCACCCTCCCCCTGTAGCACTCCTCTTCCCACTACCCTGTTCTTCCTTCGCCTATTCCTGCATTCCCAGGCTGCAGGTTCAGCTTGGATGGGATCTTAAAGATCACCTTGTTCCATCACCCCATGGGCAGGGACACCTTCCACCAGCCCAGGTTGCTCCAAGCCCTGTCCAATCTGGCCTTGGACACTTCCAAGGATGGGGCAAATCCTGTGCTTCCCTCAAATACCCCTGCCATGCCCTCCCTACAACAGCCTATATAAAACCAGCCCTTCACTTGATAGTCTTCCATACATAGAACTGTGTCAGGTATGTTTCAGAGACAAAGCAGTAAAATGATGTAGACAAATGCTCCCAAAACCTGAGATAAAATTAGATTTATTTGCTCTATTCCACACATATTCTGTCAGGATGTCACTTCAGGCTATCGAAGCTTCAGCTTATTCATGGGTATGGAATGTTGATGCAAAAATGCACCCGCCCTCCTAGACAAGATGGAAAGAGTTTTCCTCACAAGAGGTGTTCTATGATGTTTTATGGATTTTTAAGGAAAAGACAAAATATATAGAGACTTTGCCTTTGTCAAGTTGTGGTTCGTAAGCAAAATTATTACTTTTATTTTTCTACAGATTTTCTTGTCCAGACAAATAAGCCAGGAGGGTGGGGTCCTTTAACATATTTTCTCTAATAGTACATACTATATACCTAATTTTTGCTTATGTGCTAAAAGGCTTACTGCCATTCCCGGGCAGCACAGTTATAAGTACCTTTTCAGGGAACAGTATGGTTTAATCTTTGTTCTGAAGGAGAGTATCATTAGAGCTGTTTGAATAATTTATTTTTTGATTCAGCTACTGAACCAGGCAATAAAAACTAAGAAAAATTATGCAGATCAAATCAAAATTAAAACTTGCCACTTTTTCCTCATCAGTTCTAGAACTTCAGAAGTTTAATATATTTTGATTTGTGACCTGAAATGAGGCACATTTGTTTCAGGGAAGTCTTTGAAAAGCAAAGGAAAATGGAGAGATAAAGTTCTCAAACTCTGGGTAGATGAAATACCGGTTGAATTTAATTGCTGGTTCAAAAGTTACTCTAAGGCACAGTAAGAGAAAAGATTGAACCAAAATCTCCTTCTTTAAGCAACTCTCAGTCCTGTTGATTTTGGCTCTGCTTTACCAGTTAATAATTTTAACTCTAAACCCAATTCTCCTGAAGTCTGTATGTTGCTGAGACTGACTGTATTCCGAGAAAAAAATCCAGCGTAGAACTAAAAAAGGTCTTGTAGGAAGGCTGTGAAGGAGATTTACACTCACCAGACAAATGCATGAACATGTAACAGTTACTAACAGCTGAGCTTTGCCATTCAAATACATAAAAATGTCAAATAATCAAGAGATCTCTCTACTTTGCTTGCTCAGTGAATTAACTTTTCAGAACGTGACTGGCATCAGTGCATAACCTACTGTGAGTGATGTTGGAATATCTACTTGTAGCATTTGATGACCATCCTTTCCCCAGAAATCTCTCTTAGCAGCATTTTACTCGTTTAAAATCAGAGAAAAAAGACATTTAGGAATTTTGGTGATTATTCTCTAATCACAGCATGAGATAAGTGACATAGGAGTGAATCCATTTGGTGACTGGTCACTAGTGGGGATCCCAGGGCTCAGTATTGGGGCTGGTCCTGTTAAATGTCTTTATTGATGAGCTGGATGAGGGCATTGAGGGCACCCTCAGTAGGTTCATGGATGACACTAAGCTGAGCAGGAGGATTATTTTGCTGCAGAGCAGGAAGGCTCTGCAGAGGGATCTGAACAGACTGGACCCATGGGAGGAGGTCAAATGTGTGAGGGTCAACAAGGTGAAGTGCTGGGTCCTGCCTCCTGCAACTCCAGGCTGGGGCAGAGGGACTGGAAAGCTGGAAAAGGCCCTGGGAGTGCTGGTCATCACTGGCTGAACATGAGCCCAGGTGTGCCCAGGTGGGCAAGAAGGCCAGTGACACCTGGGCTGTGCCAGAAATAGTGTGGCAGCAGGAGCAGGGCAGTGACTGTCCCCTGTGCTGGCACTGCTGGGGCCCTCGAGACATCAAACACCTTGAGGGGCTGGAGGGTGTGCAGGGAAGGGAACGGAGCTGGGGAAGGGGCTGGAGCAGCAGGAGCAGCTGAGGGAGCTGGGGGGGCTCAGCCTGGAGAAAAGGAGGCTCAGGGGGGACCTTCTGGCTCTGCAGCTCCCTGACAGGAGTGGGGAGCTGGGGGGGGTCGGGCTCTGCTCCCAGGGAACAGGGACAGGAGGGGAGGGAATGACCTCAGGCTGGGACAGGAGAGGGTCAGGTTGGACATGAGGAGGAATTTCCCCATGGAAAGGGCGGTCAGACATTGGAAGGGGCTGCCCAGGGAGGTTTGGAGTGCCCAGCCCTGGAGGTGCCCAAGGCAGGACTGGCCGTGGCACTCAGTGCTCTGGGCTGGGGGACAAGGTGGGCATCGGGCACAGGGTGGGCTCCCTGGGCTGCGAGGGCTTTTCCAACATTAAGAATTTTGTGATTCTGGGTGCTTTAACGTACAAGAACAGAGCAATGACAAAGAGCTTGAAATAGGGTCTTCCAAGAAACACATTTTTTTATGAGCTGCTTGTGTTAACTAAACCAAAACCAAGAAACAGAGTTATAAAACATCTTTCACCTTTGGTCAGAGAAAATTACCAGATCCAGGCAGGAGGAGTATTTATTTTTAATGTTTGTTGATTAGGTGTTGCTAAATGTGAATGTGCCAGCACTTGTTAGTTCATTTGAACGTAGAAGAGAAGAAAAACTTTCCCCCTGTTTTTTATAAATGTTTGATGCAATATGTCCTTTTACACAGTCACAAAAAAAAATATAAAATGGATCAAACACCAAAATAGTTGCTTTGTTTGCCAGTCAGACAACAATGCCAGCTGTCAGCATTTGAATTATTATAGATCCATTTGACATGTGTACAAAAAAGACTGTGTATTCTTGACTTGCCTTGTATTGCATCAGCAAATAGAATTACTTAATAAGATTATGACTGAGCTATATTGTACACTTCTATTTCAGTTACAGCCTTTGCACATTGCCTCTCTTTGTACTTTGCACATGTAACTGTGTTAATAAAAAGAAAAATAAAATATCGACTTGCAGGCTGCTTCATTAAAGAATTTTATATGGCATATTTCAAAAATATATTGGAACTTAACCAACAAGGCTCCACATGATAGAATTTGTTTTTAATTATGTCACAGACTCATGGAATGGTTTAGGTTGGAAGGGACCTTAAAGCTCATGTCATTCCACCCCCTGCCATGGGCAGGGACACCTCCCACTAGCCCAGGTTGCTCCAAGCCCCATCCAACCTGGCTTTGGACACTTCCAGGGATGGGGCAGCCACAACCTACATAAACACTAAGTCTGGCTCCTGTGTTTTGTGCTGTGTTATTAAAAAGGATGGAACAACCACATTCATGGGAAATATCATTATTGCTCTGACCCAAAGGTAATCAGAACAAAAATATGACGTTGCCCATGGGAAGAGTGAAAACTCAAATAGCTCATCAGTCAATGGGCACAGTCTGGGGGACAACATGGCTGATCATTGCTGTGGTTTTGAGCTGATCCACATCCCGTTCAGAGGGGGATTATTCTGAACATGAAGGAATTGCAAGATCATTCTGGCAAATATTAGGAACACTCTCCAGCACCCTGCCATTCCTAACTAAGGCCTTCCAGACCATCTCTCCCAACCAGGAGTGGGCACACTCATGTGCTGTTATGCTGGTTTTACTGAAGGCAGCCCTGTCTCATTTCTTTCAGATATTTCACTTGAACTCAACTTTTTACAGCTAAGCCTTTAATTCCAGTACGTTATCCAGAAATCTGGTAATAATAATTACCATTTGAATTTTTGGCAAATAATTTGTTGCAGCTGTAGTTGTTCACATGCACCATTAACCGCCTGGGCACATTTGGGAAAGAATCCCACCTTTTTCAGGGTATTTCATAGCTTTTCTGCTGTAAGACTTACAATCCTAAGCTAAATTTCCCAAATCCAAAGTATTTCCAACTCTTCAAGGGTCCAAATACACCTATTGGAATTCTCCACAGTGGTTAGAAGCAACCATCACTTCTGTTTACACTATAGGATTATAAATTATATTGAAATATCATTCAGTTAGAGTCGTTCTCCAACACTGCAAGGAGATGGATGGTCTCCAGGGTAAGGTTGTCATAAAAAGGAAAATCAAACCAGCTGAATAATACAATAAGTCTGTGTATCAAGCCAGCTCAACCAAGCAGTGATAAGAACTGTGGCAGGCTTTGAGGAGCTAGCTGACAGATTTCATTTGTCTGAGTTCAGATCTTGCCCTGGTGTCATATGTCATATCCTCCCACCATCCCCTTGGTGTTCCACCGGCACCCCTCCAGGTGCTGTCAGGGGATTAGAAGGAGTCTGCCAGTTCAAATGCTTGAATGGATAAGTCAAGAGTACAAGTAAAGAGCCCATTTCACTTCTGCTTTTTTTTATGTGCCGCAGAATTGACACATCTTTTGCATTTTGTTCGGTAATTCAACATATATTAGACTTTAGAATGTAAATGTGCAGTGCAGACATTTCGCATACATATAAATAGTAATGAGAATGGAAAATGAAGACAATTATGTCCTTAGACAATATCAAGAGTTATCTTTAAATCAATGACTACTGATGGAACATCTGGAACCATGTAATCAGTTATTACTAGTGTCCCTACAATTTAAGACACAAGGACCTGTTCACTTGAATACAAGGCACAGGAAAATAAGAGTTGCCATGTGTTGTCTACAGAGTTTTCTCTGTGATTTCATTTCTTTGCCAATTTTAAGTACTTTTTGCATTTTACTCCACTGAGTTCTTATAGACTCACAGCATCATTTAGATTGGAAAAGACCTCCAAGCTCATCAAGTTCACCCTGTGCCCGATGCCCACCTAGTCCCCCAACCCAGAGCTCTGAGTACCACAGCGAGTCCTTCCTTGGGCACCTCCAGGGCTGGGCACTCCAAACCTCCCTGGGCAGCCCCTTCCAATGTCTGACCACCCTTTCCAGGAAGAAATTCCTCCTCATGTCCAACCTGACCCTGCCCTGGCATAGCCTGGGGCCGTTCCCTCCCCTCCTGTCCCTGTTCCCTGGGAGCAGAGCCTGACCCCTCCCTGGCTCCCCACTCCTGTCAGGGAGTTGCAGAGCCAGAAGGTCCCCCCTGAGCCTCCTTTTCTCCAGGCTGAGCCCTCCCAGCTCCCTCAGCCTCCCTGCTGCTCCAGCTCTTTCCCAACTCCATTCCCTTCCATGGACACGCTCCAGCCCCTCAATGTGTTTGATGTCTCGAGAGGCCAGAGCTGGCACAGCACTCAGTGACTGGTAGAGAGTTATATTTTACAGACCTGCGTGATGCACATTCCTGACTTAGTTCTGAATGAGTTTTGGGAAATAATTCAGATTACCAAGCTATGTATCTAATGACACCTTGTGTGCATAAATCTCCAGCTGCTGCTCTAGAACAGTGTGAATCACCTTCTGTGCTCCTGCCGTGGCTGCTCTGGATGTCCTGCTCACAGCAGCGTGTCCAAAACAGCAATAGGTGCCTGTGCTCAGGCATCTGGACCACAACATACACAAGCACAGCACTGGACAAGAGCAATTGTTCTCAGTTTTAGGAAGCAGCTCTGGTGTGTTAAAGCAGCACTTCAAACAGGCTGCTTTATATGCAGAACAACATTGTTCTTGTGCTGGCCACTCCAGCTCAGCAGGAGGAGGGACAGCAGATGTCAACACAAGCACATAGAAACACTCCCAAAATTGGCTACTTACCTGTCTGTGCCACTCTGGGGATGAGAAGAACATGAACAAACCCCCCTCTCAGGAATCTCAGGGCTTCGAGTTTTGAGCTTCAACTTCCAGCAGACACAACCTCTGTGCTGTTTTACACACATCTCTCCCACACGTTTGCCCGTACACAAGATGTGCAAAACAATTAACAAAGTAATCAAAGCACACTTTATGAGTAAAATTCAACATCACACTTTTGATGTGCAATGCTGTTATAATTTGAAAACCTGATATAAAGAGTGCAAACTAAACAGCAACGGTTTCACAAAGTATTCTGAGCGAACACAGGATGAAAAGCGAAGGTAAAAGGTTCAGTTGTCAACTCTTTGCTTACAGGAGAAATCCTTGGATATTATCAACACTGAACAGAACGGGAAAAAGGATAAAATACAGTAATACAGTTTAAAATTCAATGGCATTTCTATCTAAGATCAAAACTGAAAGTTTTGCACAGCACTTGTGGTTGGGTCCAAAAGGGAAGAAGACTCAACTCCAACATCATCCATAAAAAATATATATGTCAACAAACGTCACTTTATATCTATTGAAATGACAGGAATATTTATTCCCATATCAAATCTAAGCTTTTTGATCATATACACATTTCCTGAAGGAGGTGGCCAAAGACAAGAGTTAAATAGCCAACAGTTCTTCAGCTGAAAAATAAATCTGAGGTGCAGATCACAGCAGAGGCACAGCAGTCTAACTGTAGAAGAGAAACTAAATCTAGAATTCCAATTCACATCTACTCAAGACATAGGCTTCTAGGTTTTCATTTTTATCAGTTTGAAAATATTCACCTTTCTATTTGTGAACAAAAATAAAAGTGCATGCGAATGAAAATATCTGGAGGGACAGAAAAAATAACAGCAGCTCAAGTTCCCTTTAATCAGCAGCATTCAGGAATAAAATAGCTGCCAAAAAGCCATTTCCCTGCATTGTAGTTATCAGTCCAGCCTGATGCCAGAATGCCTCTAGCAATGTTGTTTTGACACACTAGTAATGTCTGCAAGTTGTTAGCAAGGGCTGTATTAAATCATCTTGTCACCAGTTCTGGCTTTTATCAAGTTAAGTTAAACAAATTCGCCACTTAAAATTGAAAATATTCTTTCCCGGTAAAGTAAGTCTGGATACAACGTCTTTGAAATCCCATTTCCTTGCCTATATCTGGCACTAGACTTGGGTGAGGAGGACAGAAGAATGGATAAACACCTTTTTTTTTTTAATTTAAAAAAATTAAAAAATGGTAAAATTAAATTATTTTTCACTACCAAGCTCTAAAAGCACTGCCTTTAAAATAATGTTGATTTTAGCCAAAACAAGAAGGGAAAGTGGGTGGTCGTGTAAGATTTAACATCAAAAAGGAACTCCTTGCAAGAAACATCATTTTTAAAGAGTCCACACTTGGTACTGTCACTCATATTTTGAAATTTGGCATCTTTGATACTGTAGGGCCCCAAAATCAAATCAAATCAAAAATTAAATGTAGTAGTGGACTCAAAGGATGCATATTAAGGATGACACCAAAAAATCCACATAGTAGCAGGAGATGGATTGATGGCAGGACACAGAATGTTGTCAGGATGACTCAAAAAACAAAATAGTCAGAGGGCACTTCTTAAGAGACTCTGGAATGAACACAGGCACGTGTCCTGACATTCATGAACACTGGGAAAAGAGCAGATTATTGTATTGGCTTTTATCTAAGCCCTTATATTACACAGAGGTGTAATAAAAATGCCTAGAAATGTTTTAGCAGTTTCTAATTAAAATACTCCAAAAGTATCCTGACGTGTGTTTCTGCCTTCTTGTCACAAAAATAAACGTAATTTCAGTAATCAGAGCAGATTAAATCCTGCGTCTGAGATGTTTTGTCAGCCCAGACTTACTCCTAATTCTAAATTTAGGCTACTAACAAATATCCTGATAAGAAATTAAAATTGACCACTTCTTTTGCAACCATTATTGACTTTCCTATGCTAAATTAGTCTGTTTTTCACTGAGCTGGCAGAATTGGATTGTGGTTCATCTCACAGGGATAACAGTCTCTTAGACAGAGCTATCCCAAACTGGGAAGTGAAGAGTGGGATGCACAGCCATATGTTATGGATAGACAGATGCTCTGTCTCCCAGCCCTGAACTCAAGGTATCTGGGTCAAGCATGAGCTTAAAGTTTCAGAAAAGTGGGAAAGTTAATGCAATTCCCAGAGGAAAAGGCCTTCATATGTTCTTCTGGGTGAATAAACAGTACAATTGTTTGGAATGAGCTGTTTTGAGTCACTTGAATTAACAAGAGCTCCCAAAGGAAATTTTCCTACGTGTGGCAAAATCAATTGGGACTGTTGTGAAAGCACAGTTTTAAAAGAGGAGACGGTGACTGGAGGATTTAGGCTAAGAATGATTAATCCCAGGATTCTACTCTTGTGACTGGGGAAGAAGGCAACAAAAGTGCATATAGTGAAGTGTTTGAAAAAATTGCAAAAATCCTCTGCAGGAATAATGGTCCCCATCCAGGAATAGTATTTGCTAAAGCCTTACAATTCAAGATAGGATTTTACACTGTCCCAGCTGACCTGCTGTGCCAGCTGGACCCCTCTAATCAACACCTTCGTTCTGAAGAAAACTTACTCCACCAGGCACATGTAAAGGAAAACAAAAAACCCAATTAAACCACTTGGTATTGGAATTCATATTGGAATTTTTCCTCTTCCCTTTCAAAAATAAGGAAGTATCTCCATAGATGCAAACAAGGGCACTGCAAAATGACCAGGTTGCCCAGAGAAGCTGTGGCTGCCCCATCCCTGGAAGTGTCCAAGGCCAGGTTGGACGGGGCTTGGAGCAACCTGGGCTAGTGGGAGGTGTCCCTGTCTGTGGCAGGGGGTGGAATCAGGTGAGATTTAGTGTCTCTTCCAACCCAACCCATTTTATGATGATTCTATGAAAAGCCTCTGCCCTCCCAACTGACCTGTGTAATTGATTGCCTTTTAAGAGCCAAACAAAATATCATCAGGGATTCTCTTCTTCTTCTTCCAAATCCATCAGCCACCACAGTAGGGTAGAGATGGGCAAACTTTATGCCTCAGCTGGTAACTTTCATGAGAGTTTTACAAGACTGACTTGCAGGTTATCTTGGTCACTGCAGAGCCAGTAAAATTTTTGAAGTTTTGTATCTCAGTGAAGTTACTAAAGCCTTTTGGACTTTTAGTAAATACACAGTTGCACACTTCTGACCTCTCTCTGTGATTTGCAGCGAATGCCACATTTCTCACCTTAAAAACTCCCCTGTTGCAAAGGGGAGTCAAAGCAAGTATCAGGAGGTGATGCCAGCCTTTGCCTGTCACTCAGGCATTTAGGAAGGTTGGTGGGCTCTTGGCTGGGTTGTCTCTGTAGGGCTTGTCTGTAAGAATCCAAGCAGGCTCCCTGATTCCAAGGGGATATGCACTCGTGAGTGTGCTCCATGGCAAAACTCTTCTCCCACCAGATCTTCTGATGCTAATCCAAGAGAAAGGTCAAGGAACCAGTTTGTTTCTTCCTCTCATCCCAAATCATTCAGTGCATTTTTAGTTGGTGGGTTCCTTCCACATTCAGCACGAATACAGTGGGATCCTCAGCTAATTAATTAGAATTCCACCATAGCTCATACCCTGGCAGGTAACAGCACAGAACAGCTTTGTCTGAGCCAGGTGGGAAAAGGAAAGGGAAAAGTCTCTTCACTGGGGCTGAAAGGTGTTGTTTAAACAGAGAATTTATTCAAGAATTCCACTATGCAATCTACTCCATGTCTAGTTGGACTTTAAACATCTAAATTACCTTTATTTAGTGATAAAAATGAGATTCTCGAGGAGCACATAAGACACAGAACAAGTCTAAGTGTTGACACACATCACAAATTTAGCTCCTGATATATATACATCTCTATTTATAAGAAGTCATTTTTGTTTACAGAATTATAAACAACATACAAGGAGTGAAATTTGGATTGAAGTCAAAAGGGGTTTTTTCATAGGCTAAAACACTATTATAGGTTTTTTTCCCTGTAATTAAAATCAAGCCCAGAATTTGCCCAAACCCAATGAGACGTTTACTTGAATAGACAAAATACTCTCACAGGAAGCACTCACCATTGGGATACTCTGTGTGTCTCCTTTGATTATGCAGAAAATCCGTATTTTCCCAGTTTTATAAAATCAATATTTTCCCAGTTTCGTAAAAGAAATGGACACTGCACATACTATTAACATTTTTTGAATAAGATTTTACAAAAGCTAAGATTTGTATTTGTGTGACACTGAAAATCACCAATCTGCCCTTGAGAGCAGATAGCTAGAATACAATCCTTTTTAATAAGCAAAAACCTGTTTATGCATGGAAAAAGAGGAAAAGGTGAAAAGTTTCACTTGTTTGAAGGAATGACAAGTCTTTTAATACCAGCCTATGAAACATCAGGTTGCACCAAGAAAAGATTAAACAGTTTATTAATTTACAGCAAAGAAGAGAGAGAAAAGAACCACTCAGTATGTTGGAACAAAAAATTAGATACTTATGAGACCCTGCTCCTCAGTAAAGGCAATGGGATTTTTCCTATGGACTTCCACTGACATTGCTCAGAATGACTCTCCTTTTGACCAAAAAAAGAAAGTTTAAGTCTCATTAAGAGAGGTAATATCAAAATGTCTTCTGCTAATTTCAAATTTTTTGCTTGCTAAGCACTATTTATTGTATCTGGCTGATTTTGAGATGTTTGGAGCTAGAAGAGTCTCCTCTCCTGTCCTTCTTTCTGGAAACACATTGAACAAGTTTGGAAAGCAGTACAGAGAGTTTTCATTAACAAAGGGATGTCAAAGTTATGTCAGGAAAACCTCTGTGGAAAGTTTGGTAAATGTTTCTCCATGTTTAATAATAAATATTGATTATTTAACAGCAGAGGCTTCCAGATGCTGAAATGGCAAAAACACTGTTGGCAGTGAATCAACACAGTTGGAACTCTCTGTGCTGTGAATAAAAACCTAAAGTTAAGGGCATCTTTGGCATAATTTTACTTCTCTAAGTACAGTGGTCACCAAACTCACATTGTGCTAAGGCAGTGCCATGGAGTGTTGTTTCCAGTCAAACTTTAAATTAAAAAAGATAAAATAATCATAGGGAGGGGAGNCAGTGCTCTGGCCTGGGGGACAAGGTGGGCATCGGGCACAGGGTGGGCTCCCTGGGCTGGGAGGGCTTTGCCAGCCTTAATCATTCTGTGATTCTATTCTCTGATCTAAATCTTGTTCTTTTTGCCCACACAGTGATTGTAAAGCCCCAATAACAAACTGGAAAACTCTGCTTGCTGAAGCTGTAGGTCCTTTTGCATGTTTTATTATTTCACTATTTGAGTGGCAACACTGTTTTTAGCACATATGTCAGTAATATCTGTGTTTGGGGCTTTATCCCAAAGAACTTGTGCCCTAATGCAAATGGTGAAATAAAACTCTAAAATGAGCATGACAAAATGATGTGATCCGTAAGAAATTGTTCCTGAAATGCTTCTCATCAGTATTTGTTCTAAAGAGAAAGGGGTATAGGGAAAAATTGTTACATTAAGTTGGTTCTTGGTTTGTATTTATTGATTAAAAAATATCCATTTAACCTTAACTTGTTCAGTGCCTTATAATGCTCAAGGAACGTGACCTAACTAGTGCTGAACAACTTCTGAGAAGGAGCCTGATTGATTTCAAGTCAGTCATTTAACTACAAGCCAAAAAGAGCACTGGACTGCAGCAAAGAAATGACTGAGCTCCAGTCACGACTGTTGATATGAATTGAACCACGTGGGGAACAGCCCACCGAGGGCACACAAAGAATAAAGAGCATGAGGGCAACAGAGATGGGAGCAGACAGGAGCTGTTTGCTGTGCTTGTGCAGCAATTGAAACAAAGGATCTTTTAACAGAAGTCAAAACATCTTTAAAATCAAACAAAGTATGGAAACCGAATTCTAAGATGTTGTGTGTGAATCGTCACCTGTTCTGTGAATTTTAGAGATTCCACAAAGTGTTTGCAGCCTGTCCAAAGGTTGAGGAACTTCTTGATTTAACTTAAAAAAACTGGCAAAACTTGTGCAAAATAGGCTCAAACAAGCCTTCACAAATACCAGCAGAATGCCTTTCAAGTCAAAGTCATATCCCCAACCTCTCCTTGGCAGTCACAGGAACAGCCTGTAACTCTGCAAATAACATCATCCAATGGTCAGGCAAGCTGCAGCAATTCTCCATCTTTGTATATTCACTTTCTGATGAGGTGGGAATGGTCTTTCACCTGAAAAGAAGATAGATCATGGAGAAAGTCTATAGACACAATTTATTTGATTTTTGAGAAACTCATAATATTCAAAATAATTGCTGCAGTATCCTCTTGCCATAGGTATAGCATAGCCTGGAAGAATCTGTGAGGAACATGTTAGCATATAAAAATACTCTGAAGAGACAATAACTAATCATTCACTAACAAATGCTAAAACTTATTAAGCATCAGCCTGATGCAGAGAGAAACACAGGATGAGAAATCACACCAAGCACAGCGTGGATCATGGGAACAATAGGCTGGGGATTCTCAGAACAGACTCTGTGCATAACATACACAAGTGTTACACATAATAATGCCAATTAATAATGCTAATAATAATGCACTCAGCTGGCAAATAAGAGCTTCCTCTGTGACCTGCAGGCCTGACTTCTGAGAATAATCCTGCTGAAGTCAAGCTGAGAACTTTCATGAAAAGAATTTTCTAATCTTCTGTGGTGAGGACCTGTGTCCTCCCCAGAAGACAGATTAATAAAATGATTTTTGATTTTGAGAAAGACTTTCAGTGCATCTGCTTCCTTTTGATCTTTTTTTAGAGTTGAACACTAATGATGAGAATTTGATTTCCTGTGTTTATAATAAAGCTGGCATTAGCTATGTGTTCTTAATTAAAGCTTTAAGATGTATTAGACAAGGACATGAACAGATTTAAATGTATTCTTTGAAAAAGTTTCATCATTTTGCACTTTGCTTCTACTGTATGAACACAGAGACTTTTCAGACATCAGAGCCAGTGGTGAACTTTTCAAATAGGGGCAGCACTCCAAAAGCCTGCAGAGAAACAGAAATCATGGATCATTTCTCACTAACTGAGGTGCAGCAGAGAATAAAGTTCACTTTTGTAATCTCCTGCTGCAGGAGTCTTCTCAACTTCCCCCAGTCTTTGTGGGGTTTCACCCCTTTCCCTGCCCCCTGCCTTCAGCAGCAAGGCTGAGCACTGGGGTGGGGACAACTCCCCCCTGTAGCTCCTGAACTGAAGGGGACATCGTTTCCCCTCTCCACCTCAAGTCAAGGATTAATGAAAAGCACAGACCCACCTGGCCTTAGCTCGTAATGGGCATGGAGGTAGTTCGTTTGTTCATCATTCTTGACTCAAGCTGGGAAACACTGTAGGTAAAGGATTTAAAACAAGCAACAAACCCAAATGCCTGCTCTGTCACTGTTGCAAGTTTATTTGTAGGTGACGCCGAGCTGAGCAGTGCAGGTGACACGCCCAGGAGGAAAGGCTGGGAGAGCTGGGGTTGTTCAGCCTGGAGAAGAGAAGCTTTGGGGTGACCTCATTGTGGCCCTGCAGAGCCTGAAAGAAAGATGGAGAGAGACTATTGACAAGGGATGGAGGGACAGGACAAGGGGGAATGGCCTCAAACTAGCAGAGGATAGGGTTAGATTGGATATTGAGAAGGAATTCTTCCCTGTGAGGGTGGGCAGGCCCTGGCACAGGTTGCCCAGAGAAGCTGTGGCTGCCCCATCCCTGGCAGTGTCCAAGGCCAGGTTGGATGGGGCTTGGAGCAACCTGAGCTAGTGGAAGGTGTCCCTGCCCATGGCAGGGGGTGGAATCAGATGAGCTTTGAGGTCCCTTCCAACCCAAACCATTCTGTGATTCTATGATTCTGTAATTTCTTTCTTGAAATTATTCTCATTTATCAGTACCTGCCTTCATCAGTGTTGTTCCAACTTTGGTTAAGCTGCCAATAAAAATTGACATAAGGTAGAGATAAGTAAAGAAATAAATACTCCTCTAGGTAAATTAACAGTCGTTATATCACTTCTTGGATTTTGAAATACTTTTTCATCATCTCTCCAAAGCTGGCAGAAAATGCTTTAAGAGCTCATTAGTCCAGTGTTCTATGAACTACATTGCTTTCCTTGGCCTAAAATCTGTCAACACCTTCTGTGTCAGAAGACAGTAAGAAAAAGGTCATAAATATATTTTATAAATGAAAGTTTATATCTGAGAAGACCAGCTATGACCATTAAACTTATGATTATAAAGAGAAATTGAGGAAATCCTAATCCCTTTCCTGGCTGTGTGCACTTCTATTGGTCTTTTGAATAACTTCTCTGATTCCCACGTTCATTATTTGCACTTTGTTACAATGAATAACATTAATGTGTTCTCCAAAGAAAGGGGATAAATAACATAAGAAACACCTCTCTTTAATAAATATTGGTGAATGTAACATGTTTTAAGCTATTAGCAACCAAAACATGATCACTAAGTTGTTTTTAACCCTTGAGAAGAGCCCCCTTGGTTACTATTATCCCCAATTAGGTATTTCTGTGTAGTTTGGGATTTCTGAGTTTTAGTGCACAGAATCTGCACCCACCACATGCTTCTTTCAGATCTCAAAACTACTGCGTGTTGCCATGGCATTTTTTTTCCTCCTCTAACATCATCACATTTTAGAGAAAAAAAAAACAGACATGGATTATGCCCCCAAATTTCAGACTTCTCACACTGAGGCAGCTGGTTATCCCTCTCCTCAGTTTTGTTGGGCAAGGGTTATGGATTCGCTTCACTTCCCAAGTTCTGCTCAGTGACAAAGCACAGTGGGCCACTGAAGAGCTAAATGGGAAATATTCCTTGGGAATGTTGGAATGCTGACTCCCTTTCGTTCATGTTTTTAATCATACCAATTGCTGTAAATTCCTCTTCATGGAATAAATTAGGGAGAAGTGATTTTGTAGAACAAATGAGGTCTTTAAAGGGTTATAAAGGGTTATAAAGGGTTAAAAAAATGTGACACCCTGTGATTGGGTGGAGTGAACTTTACGAGAAACATATTTTTAATGTGATTTTGAAGATATATTATTTTTAAATAGTCCATAAACATGACAGATAAGTTCTGTTTTTCCAATTTTCAGGCAAGAGGTTTCAAATTAATTTACTTTTGTAGGAAGAGGTGTCCAAAGAGTAGATTGTCATTCCTCTGAAATATCTATGACCGACTGGAGCCCACCTTAATTTCCAGATACATGGCAATACACATTCTAATGATTTTACCAGCTTTTAAATATAGAAACATCTGCTTTTTCTTAATAACTCTGTATCTGCACAGTTCCACTGGCTTGGACAGAGTGGTTCCAGCTCTCCACCAGCACAAATGAGAGAAAAAGGCAGCTCAGGGACTTTTGATGTATCTTTAAGGTCTGATCCAGCCAACTGCAAACTGGCTCCACCCAACAACCAGAGAGTCATTTTCAATTAATTTGGACATGAAAACTCTCTCAGTCAGAGCTGCTGGTTTAGGCAAAGCTCGGACTATCCCATCTGACTGTTCAGATCTGCTGTTTCTCTTTCATGAGGTAGTTTTGAGGAATAGTTCTCCTATGCAGGACAGGACAGGAATATATTACAATGAGACAATGCCTTCCAGGAAACAGATCTATTGATTCACAATAAGAAATTTATCTTCTCTTTAATTTGAGTCCAAGCCTAGAACTAAAGACAAAATTTGGCTTGTAGTAAAGAGGAACACACATCTCCAACTGCAAAGAAAAAGAAGTTCTTTCATAGTTAGTCCTGAGAATCTAAGGTAGCATTATCTCTGAAGCTGATAATTTGATATATTTGGATTCACCTAAAGGAATGTTTTTAATTTTCAAGCCCTTGGCATCTTTTTGTTTTGTTTATTTTTTTGTCCCTTAGATGTTGGAAAAAAACTTCAGAGTAAATTGTGTATTATTCTTCTAAACACAACAGATAAGTGAGATCTAAATTGCATAAGTAGTTATGCATAACTTATCAATAATGTTGGACTACAGAGTGTAGTGTATATTGTTATTAAAATTTACTATATTTTGTTGTTTTTATGACAATCTAGAATCGGTCTTCTAGTGATTAGCTAAGGGTAAAATTAATATGCATTAGAAATACCTATTTTTAACTGAATATTCTCCATGCAGAAGTTCTGAATTAAATCAGTTTTCATGTTTCTACATGTTTGGTGACCTTCTCTGGGACTGAATGTGGGGAATGTATCATGGCAGAAGGTGAACACCTCTATCAGGGTGGTGATCTGATTTAAGAAAAATCACACTTTTTCTGTTGGATTTCTATCTGAGGAGATTTGACAGACTGGAGAAACCATGGGCCACAAAATTAATTCTAAAGCCACTTGAAACCTGCAAAATTTATACTCTGAAACTGCACAGAAAAAAGAGAAAAAGCTGCCCTTTATTCTATTTTAAATCAAGGACCATTGACAATGCAAGTTACTGTGCTATATAAAGGCCTGATCCCTCTCAGCCCTAATTCCATACGCCACTTAATTAAACAGCAGTAAGTTCATATACACTTAAATGCTCCTGCTGAGTTTGAGCTGGGTGTGCTGCACCAAAATCCCACATTTGAGGGTGAAGCTGAAACCTCAGGGCTCACATTAGTGGATGGAATCCATGCTTCCCGAAGTGCCAAGGAATCTTAAATAATGCAAATACCCTGAGCATTTGGGAATAGCAGTGAAGATTCAGCCTGGCTTGGGTTTGCAAGTGCTGGATAGAACAAAAAAGGCTTGAGCAGTCCCACTTGGCAAACCCTGCACAAAGAGGATCTTGTTGTCATGCATAAACTTGGAGTTGTAAATAGGGTTCTGTTAATACCTGAAACACACAACTAATACCTGAAATACACAAACTTTTAGTAAAGGATCTTTTCTCTGCCTTACTCTGTTGTGGAACTATTTCTTCCTAGGAATTCCAGGCAACAGTAACAGAAAGGTAAGGACAAATAATGCAATGTTTAAAGAGTGTCCCCTTTCCGTGTTAATGGTAATTTAATAAGTATTTTCATACTTTTATTTCTACTGGTTTTGCAATTATAACAGTCAAAGCACTGGTTACTACAGCAGTCAGGGAGAAACAAGGCAGAGGTATGGAGAGAAGGAAGCTTCCCCCTCCCTATGAAACTTAGCCATTTCACCTTCACAGTGACAGGAAAAAAAAGTGTTTTCTAAATGCATCAATAATCTAAGTCCCGTATTTTGGTCCTTTGTTGCCCCTGATTCCCTTATCTTTATGGCAGGCTGTGATATTATCTGTCTTACTGCAGGACACAAAATAAGAGGGCTGTCAGGATGACATGCATCTAAAAGCGCTGGCTGGCTTTAAATGAAAGACCTTCCTACCACAACTGAAAATATTTTCTTTTCTTGCTGTGTCGTTGCATATTGTTTTACTTGCTGATACACACTGATGGATGGGAAAAAGCAGAAAAAAGCCCCTTTCTGACTGGCTGTGCTGGAGCTGAGTGATGTGAGCACAGCACTGAACCCCCCTGGGCAGTGAGTGTGCCCTCAGTACGGGAGAGATCAGTGATCCCACCTGGCAGGCTGGAGTAGGTTTGCATTTGCTGCTTTGTGAATGGCAGAACCAGGGCAAGAACAGCACTGGGCAGGCTGCCCAGGGAGGGTGTGGAGTCTTCCTGAGTGGGGATATTCCAGCGCCCTCTGCACACAATGCTGTGTCTTGTGCTCTGGGATGCAGATGCCCCACTCTGGTCCCTTCCAACCTGTTTGCTCGCAACCCCACTGGGTTGGGTCTCTCCCAGCCTGGCCTTCCTACTGAGCTTGGATCCAACCCCTATGACTTTCCAGTTAAAACCCAGATATATTTTGCATTATATATAACTCAGTATGTGGGGAACTGCGATGGGTCTGCACATCCCTTGGCAGAGCAAGAAGAATTTGACCCTGATGAAATTGTGCCTGTGAAGAGACATCCCAGAGCCAGAGAGTTGTAAACAACCTGCAGGTGCTGAGAGAACTCAGAAAACCACAAGGTAAGGGATAACAAGACAGGTGAATTTGATTGTTTGTATGTAATAAGCACCAATAATGTTAATGCACTTACACTTAGGAAAGATACAAAAAGCAGCTGTGCTAAAAATAAACGGGATCTACACCTGACTTTCTTGTATATTTTGTCGTTTGTCCGTCTCAACAACAACATCAGTGCAATAGAATCGTCACACAACAAACACAAACCACACTTCCATAGTAAAATATATTGACAGTAGTAAACTGAATGCTGATACATCCCCTAGTAATCCCTTAGGTTCCAGCACATGTTAAAGATTAAGTACTGAGCAACATATTTATCTGATTATGAAATATTTATATTCTCCCCTCCTTTAAAGGATAAATAATCTATTTTCCCTGAAGCAAAAATATTTTGCTTTGAAAGTACTTGTTTTTGCTAATGTGATTTTAATACTTAATTAAAAATTACAAGCTTCTTTGAATACATTACATTAGAACTAAACTAAAAATATAAATAAACTAGAAGAAAACTAGAAATAAAAATTACTGTCACCGAACAAAATGGAATTTTAGTTGCAATATTAACTGGATCCAAATTACATGATATTTTAGGGACACTACTGAGTTAACTCAGAATTAATAAAGTGACAGAATTTTGCTGTGGATGTCACACAAAATAATTACAGTTTGAGATTTCAAAAGACGTTCAGTTTTGGTCTAACTCTTTCTCAGCCCTCAAGAAGTCAATGATAAAACCAGCCACAGGTTTTAGAGTGGAATCAAAATTAAATTCCCACACACTTAGACTTACCATGTAAGGAATAATTACTTGTTGTCCCACCCAAAAATCCTTTCCTCCCCAGAATCTATTATCATCAGAAACAAACATTTTGGGAGCTGTCTCTGCAACAGTAGAACACCAAAATTCAGCTTCAGGGACATGTATCAATAGGAACAGAAAGACAGGCCAAGGTGTCGGGCCATGTTAATTTGTGCCCAGTCTGTTGGAGAAAATAATGCAGCACATGATGTATTTTTCAATAATTTGTCATACTGTAAACTGTGAAAAGCTCCCATGAAATTCTCTCTACCTCACATTTGGCCTTTTTACTAAAAGGCTTGACATCCACTGAGTTTTCAGCACTGTCACACACACATTGATGAATATTTGAGTCACTCATGACATGTAAATTACACATGGAATTTTAGCAACTAAAGGAAAATATGATGGATAGTTATAGACAAACAAGAGTTTATATAATTAAGACCACAGCAGAGTGAGCAGCAGGTATCATGCTATGGGATTTTTTCTTTCATTTCAGGTTCTTGGGGTTTTGGTTTTTTAAACTCCTCTGGCAGCAGAGCTGTAATATTACATACTTGCAGGACCTAATTATGTTTCCTGATACTGTGCAAATTACTTCTTTTGGACAACTGTAATGCACAGGTCTGGTTTTCTGATAATGGCTGGTCTGCAATATTATATTGTTGATCATCTAATTAATTTAAAAGTAAAACCAGTAATATTGTCAACATCCCATCTTGGCAATCACCACCGTGTGTGCTAAACCTTTCCAGAGTGGTTCTGGAGACAACTATATTTCTAACTCTCCATAAAAAGCAAATTTACATTTGCTATACATTTATAAATGTAAATTGTTCTCATGTTTGACTAGTTTTTCTCCATGGAGTATTTAATGGTCCAGTAAAGCTCTGCTTGACTGTTGTCACTCATGAGTTGTTGGCAGAGCATCACCTGCTGCAGTCACAGAGATGTGGAGAAAAAGCCACAATAACAAAGCCTAGAACCCACACACTGCCCTTCCCTGGGGAATTTGCCATTTAAATAGAGACATTCCCCAAAAAGGCAGGATCCACATTTGTGTGATACCTGAATGTACTTTCTGGATGTGGCTGCAACCAACGTGCCTGGGCACACTGTCAGGCTGCTCCACGTGGCCTTGAGCTGTGTGGGAGGTGCATGAACACTCCTGGGCTTGGAAATCCAGCCCTTTTTGCCAAATGATGTTCAGCACTGAAAACCCAGTAGGTGTGACAAAACTGGACCCTGTGGGCATGAGAGAGCAGAGGAAGAGGCTGGGATTGAGACTGGGAATTCAGCAGCACTTGATCAGCTCACCCGGGAGTGCCTTGCCTTGAGCAATCCCATCCCACGCTGATGATCCAGGGGGGGCACAGCAGTACCAGGAAGGCAGAAAACACACTTCATGCTGGCTGGTGGAGAGCTCAGCAATCCAAAGTTTGTTTAAAGCTTGTTTTATTCCATTTACCAGTGTGATCCTCTCAGGCCACAAGCCTTGATGTCCCAGAGATAGGTGGTGCTGCTCAGTGCAATTCATTCTGGACGCTCACTCAGATGAAGAAACACCACGTAGGCTATTGTTATTATTTCAGTTTATGGCTTCCAGAAGGCTGTGCTTTATTGTCTGTTTCTGTCTTCTGAGAAAATACATAAGTAGTACAGTTAAAAAAGTTGATCTCAATACAGTCTTCTTCAAATGTATTCCTTTGGTGCTTGCAATTTACTCTGCAATCTGCTTTTCCTTAAGGGCGCTGCTACTTCTTTTATTTAATTTTGTTGTGTACTACACCATTACTTTACAGGACATAAAATATCACCAAGAAAAATTAAGCCAGTGTAAATAATAATTTTTGAAATGTGTCTTGTTATTTATAACAGGGCACCTTGTGAATTTTCACCTGGGCTATGTATCTCTCTCACTTCAGCAGATGTTGCTGATACTCCTAAAGGTATTCTAACTTTCATGGCTTCATTTTCTCACCGAGTAACCAGATGTCAAACCACAGACAACCCAAATCCTGCTGAAATGTATGTCTACTTCAGTCATCAGAATACAAATTAGGGATCTAACCTACTCCAGCCTGCCATAATTACAGACTGAGGACTGCAGGCAAACCCCTGACTGATGCCTGCTTTGCATTTCTCCCAAACATATAATGCACTTAGAAGGACTGATTTCAAAATCTACACTCTGCTTGGCTCTGCCACTCAGTGACCTTCCCTTTATTTTCATGGCTGTCAAACAGCAGGTTTAGTAGAGAACTCGAATAATTACAGACAAACACAACTATTGGAAATGTGGAAGAGGTTCAGTGTGAGGAGAAATTAAGTAGGTTACACAAATTCCCCTTCATAAGGAAAAGACTGGGAAAGGAGATCTGGAAATTCCTAGGGGTGCAAAGACCAGCTGGCTGTGTTTTCTTTCTCAGCCCTCAGGAACCTGGGTTCGTTCAGTGAAACACCAGGCAGTGTGTTTAAATCAGAATGAACTCTCATGCAGCCAATGCTTTTGCTACATGAAGGTATCAAGATAAAGGGTTATTCAGGCTCAAAGGGGGATTGCAAAAGTCAAAGGGCATAGATTTGGTATTAGCTATCAAACACAAACATCTGTGTGCAAGATCTTGTCCAAGATACCCACATTTTGTGGAAGCTGGGAAAAGATGACCCTAGGTATTATATATGCCTTCCCTAAAATTTCAGCAGTCTCTAGTCTTAAAATGAGATGCCGAAATAAGCCAAATTTAAATCCTGTCTTGGGTGTTATTCAGACAGATATTTATCATAGAATCACATAATGGCTTGGGTTGGAAGGGACATTGAAGACCATCCCATTCCACCCCTTCCCATGGACAGGGACACCTTCCACTATCCCAGGCTGCTCCAAGCCCTGTCCAACCTGGCCTTGGACACTCCCAGGGATGGGATATTCCCAACTTCTCTGGACAACCTTATCACATTGTCTCTAGGAATTTTACATTTTCATGAGGGAGGGGAACTTCTGGTGGGAGTTTAAAAAACACTACAGAAATGTAAGGAGAAGTAAAGACCGGGATAAACTCCCCTTCTTTGGTCTGTGGGCTATTTTATGTTAGTTTGTGCAGAATTATCAAGGATAATGCTTGATCAAATTCACTTTTTGATCTGGATAAGCACTGATGATCTTAATTTCTTAGAGGAAAAGGATCTTAATTATTTTTTTCCAGTACTTACTCTTAGCCTGGACAGAAAGAGCATGTGGGACATAATTAGTGCACTGTACTTTGTAGTTAGGGACATCAACAGAAGGCAGAATAAATGCTCAGATAATGCAGGGATTTTGCCACAAAGTCTGCAGCCCCAGATTCCCACCCTGGGAATGCCTGAACACTGTGTGAAATCGCTACATCACAAACCACTGCTGCAATCAAGAGAGTAACAACGTGCTTAAGTTTCAAACTTAAGTCACACCAAATCAGAAATGAAAGAAGAGAGTTACATAAAATAGAAAAATTGCTCATTTGTGTCAACGCACTTGGCCAAAATTGGGAAAGGATAGAATTTTATCAAATATCAATGAATTAAAATAATTTTTGAATTCTATTTTCCATTTTTTTTAGAATTTGCTGATTTGTGTGAGATTTTACATGTGTGTTAAAAAATAAAACAGTGACTGGAAAAATCTAGTCCATTGTGAGTAACTGCAACTATTAACTAAGGTTTGCACTGTTTTTGTAACCTGGTTTTTAAAATATGCCTCATTCATATTTTATTAAATGAGCTGCTCAAACATCTGCATTATGGTGCCTTGTTAGAGTTAGTTCAACTTCTGAAAAGTTGAAGGTTTATAATACTTTTCAGTCAGTTCAGGCAAATCAAGATACGTTTTAACTCCTGCTGGTATTGAACTGGAATTTAAGCATTTTGGCTTTATACCCAATCTAAAGGAAAATGTAAAAGATAATGTTTCCCAGCAATTTGTATGTTGGGAAAAAAGAGTTATAAAAACAAAATACCAGCAAAGATGAAGATCATACAGAGCCTCTGATCTATATTTAGCACTCTTAAATTATAAAATACTACAAGTGGTTTACCCAGGTTAATATTTCATTAAATAGGAGCAACAATTCCCATGGTATTAGCAACTTAAAAAGCAGAATCACAGGGAATAATGGAACACACAAGGGGATAGGAAAATCCAACTAAACTTCAGCTTCTCCAGAAGGTGATTTTGGTAATTGGAAGAAGGTAATTGGAATGGTAGTACTTAGTTATGTCCTGAATATATTCATGTCTTTAGCATGTCACAGTGGCCAAAACAATATTGTTACAGAACAGAGTCTGGCACTTTTAGGAAATTTTACAAGTATTATGGAGAAAATTCTGGTATAGAAAATAGATTATCACTTAAACTTCCAGCAAAAAATTAAGTAGATATCTGTGACACCTTTTACCTTTAGACAGAATAAACCTTTATTCAGTTAATGAAGATAAAGGCAATAAAACATGTTTTCAAACTCATTGAAATACGTTCATTAGCAAAACACTACTAAGAATCATACAATCAATAGGCAGTCTGGATTGCCTCTAATATGATTTACATCTAAAATAGTTTGATTTCAATTTCCAGAATAACTGATCTGTGTTTCATGTGTAAATACTCAGCTTGGATTTTAGTAACCATATTTAACCTCAAAACCCTTGCAAAACCCGTGTGTGCTGAACACCCCCAAAGCACAAACAAAAGCTCCTGTGCCCTCCGTATGGTGCTGGGGGGAAAGAAGAACTTCAGCTCCAAGGAAGTGTTTCCAACGTTCCCTTTAGCAGTCTGAAGGGAAAGCTGGAACTTTCCATCGCAAGATTAAAGAGCAGAAAGAAGGTTGGAGGAAGATCTTTCCTCTACTTTAGGCATGACAGATGAGATGCCATGTGGCAGTAAAATAAATAATTTCTAGCAGGGGGAATACACTTAACAGCTGAGCAAGGGAGATGTAACTCATCCTGTTAGATCATGGAAGTAAGAAAAAGGAATTAGGAGTACTTAAATAGTAACAGAGAACAGACAGAAGTAGTTAAGGAGTCTACCATGTGACGCCAGTGCCAGACCTTCCGAAGACAAATGTGGCATCTCAGATGAAAAGTATTATTGTGATGAATTTAATTGCCTAATAAAGGCTACAGAGATGGCAATTCATACATTATTTAGCTGTTTCACATTTTAACAGCTTCAGTTTTCTTATGATATCTTCAACTTCTTAGTCAATGCTGAGGCCAAGATTTACAGTGTGTGTTGCCCCCGTGGCAGCTCCACAGGACCGGCCCTGTTACACCAGGGAAGGCTCTCCAAGCTCTGCCATGGACCTCAGTAGGACAAATATGTGCCTTGCATTGTCTTAGACCTGCATTTTGCTGCGACTCAGTAAGAGACTGACCCTAACAAGGTCAAAACAGTGCCTTGGACACACCTTGATGCAGGTTTTTTTGGTGTTGTTGGTATTATTTGCTATTTTCTTGGCATACATCGACCTCTGAGTCTCACCCCAAAGACCTCAGATGTTTAATGTTAGTGTGGATGTGCTGGCCCTTAGCATGAACATTCTCATTATCAAACATGTCAGACGCTACTGGGATTTTTAGGTGTTTATTCTAACTTTTTAATAAGAAAATAAGCAGGGAAAATGTTATTAGTTATAGTTTAAGATGCCAGAGGATTTAAAAAAATTTTTTTTCAAACTTTCCTTCAACTTCCCTTCTATCCTCAAGGCTACTTTTTCTGAGTATAAGCACATCACACATCTTCTGAACAAAAACTGCAATTTTTTCTTCTTTTCCTGCTCCTCACCATCACAAATAAAATTATTTTTGGTAAGATATCTTCTCAGCCTTGATATCTGCTGCATCCTCAAAATGATTACAATATTAATTTAAAACCTTCCTGGCTTTTGAAACTAGAGATTTAAAATAAATTTTATTTATTTGCTTTCTGAGTAGCATCATCTCTTTCCTCAGTTGTAGGTACTGTATATGCAATTTTTTCTCTGTGAAAAAAACATTTAAAAAAATGCACTTTTATCTGTACTTTCTAAAGCCATCACAGGAACAGAAGCAGTTACTACCACAGAAGAGCAGTTTAGGGTATAGTTTTAACATCCAGTGAGTACAAGTTTAGGAGCATGCAGGAACTAGTCCCACATACTTGTCCCAAAGAGAGATGGGAAATTAATCCCCATCAAGTAAATCTATAAATGATCATTTAATTAAGAGAACAATTAGTAGTCCACATCCTTTTGTGGGTATTCAATTCCTGGCAAAGCTCAGGCCTTTTCAGCCAGTCAGGTCAGTTTTGCCCTACCCAGGATCAGGAAAAATCTGTTTACTCTGCCCTTATTGTTGCTTACACCAATTTTTCAGTTTTAATTGTTGGACTATTCCTTTTTCTTTGTCCAAATGCTCTCAGCATTCCTGGCTGGAGAGGCAGAGTTGGACCAGGAATGCAGGTGCTGGACCGTGGCCAAAGCAGGCAGCACAGCCCTGTACTCACATGGCTCTCACTATTCCATTTGCAGCTAAGACATTCCCCAAACCTTTCTTTCTGTGCAGCTTGGCAGTGCCATGTGTGTTTTAGGACAATAATAATGACAAACAACTGCAAAACCACCCCAAAGCTACAATTAACAGGAACAGTAATGCTTTATTTTGTTATAACTGTAGAACCAAACAGAGGTGTCTGAGTTTAGTTATCACCGAAGTGATGGTTGAGTGCAATCGAGCTGGGTAATACCTCAGGCTTTACATGACTCTACCTCATAATTAAGAAAACCAATTGCAGTTTGAAATATAAGCAGACAACTATCAGACTTTTTCATTCCCCCACAATGAGCACTCACACACTTGGATGCATTTCTCATTGAAATGAAACAAACACATTTGAAGCAAAGAATCCACCTACATCAAATGGCTTTGACCCTGACAGCGATGCCAAATGGCTTTACTCTCCCAAATATTCACCTCTGGAGGATTTAATTTTCTTTCAGGCATCTTCACTTCCAGATCGCACAGAAATTACAAAAGTCCCTCTGTATTCTTGACCAGAGAATGATCTTGATATCAAGATAGCTTGGCAGTGCTATAAGGTGTGTTTGAAAACCTCCTGGCATCAGCAATCCTCTGGTGCCAGTCAGGGTGAAATACTTCCTTCAACAACAGTGTCACTTAACAATTGTTCTCCTGAGACTTGTATTAGAATCCCTTTTGGAAAAACTAGAGATTGTATTAACAACAAGAAGAGCGAATGACAAGCCTTATTAGGTTCCCAGAGTTGCCTGTACCTGATTTATTCTGCTGCTTCAGGGACACATCCACATAGGGATGGAATCTAATATTTGCACAGTAAGGAAAAGGTTAATTCATCATTTCCCCCCTCTACAGTTACTCTAATGCAGCCAGTGAGACAGGAAACTTGAACCTCAGGTTGCTGTGGCATAAACAGCACTACCTAGGTATTTCTCGAATCTGCTTCTGAATTATCTTCACAAACTTGCATCTCAGCCTTTAAAATGGGGCTAGGTGTGGTTAATTATGCAATCCACAAATGACCTACCCAAGAGAAGCTGTTTTTAATACCTCTCCATCCCGTATTCGTGACAATGAATTACTTTTTGTGACTGGCAACTGTGATTTTAATGGGAATTTTGGTTAAATATGTGACTGTGCATCCAAGGCGAACAAGAAAATGGCAAGCTGAAGAAAGACTTTTAAAATTAAATTTCACAGAATCGTAAAGTATCCTGAGTTGGAAGGACCCACCAGGATCACGGAAATCCAACTTCTGTTACATACAGAAAGTGGTATTTGGGTTAGTCTCTAAAATATTTTTTTCAGGCTGAGTTAAAACACATGGAGATAGAGAAGTTTTCATGAGAGGTAAAGCACCTGGTTTCCAAAAAACATCTAGGGAATTTATCAAATGAAGGTACAAAAAGAACAACACTCTTACAGAGGGTAAGTATAAGCCTCATTATTATATTGGTTCAACTCTAGGTAACATCAATTATTTTATTGTTCAATTTGGGAAACTGCTGTGCAAGGTTCAGTTTTCCTAACTTAATCTAAAACGTACAACAGTCCCTTCATAACAGATTTTTTAATATCCAGTAGAGGCATTTGTGGTAGATGTTTAATGTAAAATTACTGCAAAATTACCACCAGTCTTCCCTGCCAGCTGTTGGGAAACAGATAACAAATTTGGCATGCCCTTTAGAAATAACACACTTCAGGAAGTTGGGGACATCTTTCTTCTCTTCAGGAAAATTTATTATATTGGCTTATAGATTCCTTTCCTCAAGCTATTTTTCCCTTTCCTGCTTCCTTCTTGTGGTTCCTAAAGCAAACAATTATGGCTTTGTCAAAGCAAATTATTCCTTTTGTTTACTAAAGCCTCAGCAATTTGAAAATGCCTAAGAAAATGCTGGGAGTGCACAGGCCACGATAAATTCCTCTCTGTTGTTCTGTGTGACTCCATCCCCAGCACAGATCCTGTCATTGATCCACATGTTCCTGCTGAAATCAATGGAGACTGCTACAGGAAAAAACATAATCAAAGGCAGGAAACTGGCTCCTAATGAAGGGCCCTAAAGTCTGTCACAAGTCCCATTAGCAAAACACACCACACAGAGTTGCTGATGGGAAGTTCAGTGCCAGTCAGGATTAGCTTGGGAATGTGGCCGTTAAAACAGTTGTCACAGAACACCATTCTGAATTTTTTTAAACAGTTTTCCTCTCCAAACATGAAATTTAGCTTTGTTATGTTGCCCTCCTTTCCCAAACATACTCTCAGGCTCTCTAGATACTGAATGACTCCCTCAGCCTTGCTCATCCTGGCTGAGCTGAGGAAGCAAACATGCCTGGAAAAGCATTATCACCCAGAAGGACCATCTAGACAATCTATTCCTGAATAGAAGACAATGGAAAAGTAACTCTAAACTGTACTTTCATATCTACCAGCTCTAGTGGGAGGTGTCCCTGCCCATGGCAGGGGGTGGAATGAGGGGATATTTAAGGTCCTTCCCACCCAGACCATTCTGTGATTCCATGATTTATGTACCCACACAATGCTTAGAGGATGCTTAGACTGCAACAGAAAATTCAAGATTTTAGAAAATTCTCTTTGACTTCTGCAACTGCATTACATGAATCAAAGGCACAGGTAACCAAAAGGAAGTTTCTAGATTCCCAGGGATGGAAAATAAACCCACTGATTTTGTTGCTATGTCATCTTGCTCGGCACTCTGCCTTGCTCATAATTAATTTAAAAATAGTTTAAACAATATATAGTGATCTAAAGTGTATCTGATGATCTAAAGGATCATGAAATGGAGTTTTACTGGTTACCTAGTTCTGCTTTACTAGTATGAAATCTGCCAGTGCCATAAAGCAAAACTAGACACAGAGAATAAGTCTAAATAGTTCTAAAACTATCATTTGTTTCTTTTAATACAACAAAATATGCTTCAAAAATAAGAATACTATGTGTATTCAGAGTCTCCAAAATGCAAATTGTTTAACAGATGACTTAAAATTCTTCAAATTAAAATAATGCTTTTTCTAAGCACAAACCCACACTCTAGACTGTGTTGTATGTGTGAAATACAAGAAGGCGCTGTGAGATAGCAGTGATTCCTGGTGGGATACAGGGAATTCTGCTTGAACAAAGATAACCTGGACTGATAGCAGAACAACAAAGACTGAGCAGATATTTGTAGATACGTACAAAGGAGGAACATCTGGAATACAAAGATGCAAGATAAGCATGGCCACCTGCTAATCCCACACGATGTGAGGTGTTAAGGGAATGTGAGAAATAACATTGCTACATTTTCACAATGTTTGCATTAGTGCAGAGCCCTTGAATGAAGGCTTGGCAAAACTGCAATTTACTACTGAGCTGGAAAAAAAACAGAAAAAATAATCTGTTTTATGTGTAAAAATAACAACATAAAAAAAACAAAGTTGTTTTGTGGTTCTGCTTGTATGTTTATTTTTTTTTTTTTAATCTTTATTGATCTTTTCTGAAAAAGAAATGCTACAATAATCTCTTAAATAATTATGAACTTTGTAAAGGCCGCTGGAGAATTCAGAGAGTGTCTGAGCTGGCGCTGCTCTGCCATCTGCTTCCAAAAGGGCACATATGCTTTGGATTTGCCATCCCATCTAGCATGCCAGAGGTTACACTGGCATGAGTAGCCACTTGTGTAAATAATAGATAATGCTGGGGAATTCAGTGTGATAATAAACCTTCTGAAGCATATTGTTCAAAAGAATTAAATATTCAGAATAATTAGGCACTCTAAATTGTAACTGTGATTCTTAAAAGTTTGGGACGCTAATTTTGTAATTCTTTGGGTTTGACATATGCAAGGTCAAGTAAAAAAAAATTAGAAAGCATATGTAGAATACAAAGATTTTCTAGAAAGAAAGCGTTATATGAATGACAGTTTCAGCTTTGCTCTGTATTTTCATATTCTGTGTAACTTGTAGAAATGGATAGTTGGCATCAAGTGACAGAAAAAGTCTTGAGGAAGTCTGTATATCCTTTATGCAATGAAACATGAAGCAATTGCATTGAAAATGTACTCTCTGATCTTGCAGACATTCCATTTCCCCAGCCTAACTTCCAAATAATTGGCTTTCGTGTAAGTGAAAACCGGAGGAGCTCGGAAATGAAAGTTCACCCAGCCAGTCTGGGAACAGGATTTCATGGGAACTGTTCAGCACACATTATCCAGTTTCATTTCTGTTTTGCAGGTGAAAGTTAAAAATTGACACTGATCAAATACCATAACTTTATAAGCTGCATAGAGACATTTTGGGTATAAAATGTGTCCAGAAATATCTGTGATCATGGGATCCTTTAATCCTTCTTTGTAAAGAAATTCACTCTCCATCAACATGATTCTGAGTATGTGGCATTTCAACTGGTCCATCAGATCCTTCCACTAGAATTTTTGTTTTAATTCTAGATCTTGGCTACGTAACTGCTCCAGGAAATGCCAATGGATGTGCCATGTAACACCACATCCCCTAAACTACAACCAGTTGCTAAAGATAATTATCCCATCTTATCACAGCCATAGTAATAATTCCATAAAGAAGACAAAACAATCTGAAGGAAGTGTTGAGTGGGCTGTCACAGGAAAAAAAAACACTAAGTTTTTCCTGCTCCTTGGTGCTGCAGGGAGGTGGGTGTCACAGAGCCTGCAGAATTCCAAAGCATCTCAGTTATTAGCAGGAATATGGGAATTTTTTTTTAAGTCTCATCTTTCTCCTCACTCAACTTTGCACCTCCTTAATTTAAAACTAATTTAAACCACAGCTACTTCAATAATAGAACATGGGGGTACAGCTGCACAGCAGCAATGGCAGTCACTTGGCAATTTGGCTGTACCCACCTGGGAGATGAGTTTTCCACCAGGGAAAAGTTGTTTACTGACCCAACAGAACTTACTGTCACTCTGCTGTGCCAACAGATAAGGGTGAACTTTGGCAGTGAGATCTATACAGATGATTGGTTTATATGCCTGGAATGGATATGAATATATCATTTAACCTCCCCCAAGGTAGTGTCATTAAAAATAAAAACTAAAACATTTTTGACACTTTTCCAGCCTTTAAATAAGCTCATAATACATAAAGTACTCAAGAGAGAGGAAATTTCAAGGAATGGCACATTTATTACCATAGAATGCCACAATGGCTTGGGTTGGAAGGGACCTTAAAGCTCATCTCATTCCACCCCCTGCCATGGGCCGGGACACCTTCCACTTAGCCCTGTCCAGCCTGGCCTTGGACACTTGTCTGGGCAACCTGTGCCAGGGTCTGGGCAACCTGTCCCCACCCTCCCAGGGAACAATTTCTCCTGACTATGTAACTTAAATTTCCCTCTTTCGTTGTGAAGCCATTCCCTCTTGTCCTGTCACTCCAGTTCCTGAAGAAGAGCCTTTGGTGCTTTCAGACATTGGGAGGTGCTGTGAGATCTCCAGAAAACCTCTTCTCCAGCCTGAACAGCCCCAACCCTCCCATCCTCTCTTCATTTGGGAGGTTCTCCAGTCCCCTTGACAACTTTGTGGCCTCCTCTGGACTCTCTCCAGCAGCTCCATATCCTTCCTGTGCTGTTCCCCAGGGCTGGAGGCAGCTCTGCAGGGGGAGTCTCACCTGAGGGGGCAGAGGAGCAGAATCCCCTCCCTCGACCTCCTGCCCACGCTGCTTTTGATGCCCTGCCCCGTAAAGCATCTGCAAGGGAGTCAAAGCTGTCTTGACAAAGAAAAGGCTGTCTGAAAAATCAGTGAATAAACAATTAAGAAATTAAGTTTGAAGAAAAAGTAAATACTCAGCACATTAGGTGAGTGGATTTATTTAAATTCTTGCCAAGCATCAAGATCAAGCAATGGCACAAGAGGGACGGGCAGGAACTGATGCCCAGCAAGTTCCACCTGCCCAGGAGGAAGAACTTCTTTGGTGTGCAGGGACCGAGCACTGAGCAGGCTGCCCAGGGAGGGTGTGGAGTCTCCCTGAGTGGGGATATTCCAGAGCCCTCTGCACACAATGCTGTGCCTTGTGCTCTGGGATGGCCCTGCTGGAGCAGGAGGTGGGACCAGCTGAGCCACTGTGGGCCCTTCCAGCCTGACCCATCCTGGGGTTCTGTGATATGTGGCTTATTTACAAATATAAGGAGATGGAGAAGAGAAATCCCCAAAACAAGGCTGAGAAAAAATTGGTTTTCAATGCTTTTCCTTGTGCTGCCACAGGAAATGGAACTAAACAATGGGATACACTGCCTGCCTTTCTTGCACTAAACCCTGTCAGAAAGTCAGTCGTGGTACTTCTACAACAAAACTTACAATATCCACTTTTTTTATCTTTGAATATGCTTTAGATACATCTGGTTGTTAGGGAAAGAAAACTCATGTGAAAGAACAAAAAAGAGCTATTCATGTGCATACTTAGTTTTCCCCTGTGGTGTAAGGACTCCTTTGCTCCTCCACAAGTACAGTTTTATATATACAACTCTACAAGGATATGTTATTATATAAAATAATATAATATTATTAAATGAAAGAAATAAATCCCAAGCCACCATGACTGAACTATCTGACAAACACAGAAGTGAGTGTTTTAATAGCACCATGTTTTTGCACTCTGGAGGATGTCTATTTGCATATTAATGAAGTTGAAGGTCAGGTGGCCCTAATTACAACCTATCCACTCTGTCCAACATCCCACCACCGAACACTCAGGAGTGGACCTCTTAATGCCATTATGCAAATGATACTTAAGTGCAGAAATAAATTCAAAATAGTGGCATCTAAAGGAGCACATTAGCAGGAGGTAAATTAATAAATATATTCAAGAAATTGAAATTAAAAATTATTATTCAACACTAGATTAATAATTACTGAATTATATGTAAAAAAATAATTATTTCTTTCCCCCTGGTGTAACAGAATAAAACATCCAGTGTCTTGTGTATTACCCAACATTTCTGGAAGGATTACAGCATGAGTCTGGTAGAGAATCTGTTGAAGAAAATAGACAGTAGAAAAGTGAAGAACTGATTTCAAATTATTTGAAAATGTAGTGACTTGGTGTAAAAAACCTCAATTAAGCAGTCAAAAAAGACAAGTCCCCCCCAAAGAAAAGAACCCACAACACATAACAGCATAACAGCTTGGTCCTAGAGACTATATATAATATACTTCCTATAAATTATGCCTATTACAAACAAATAATTGTAAATATTTACTTATCAAGATTAAGTAAATAGTTGCTTACCACTATAAATTGTGTTTCACATGCAACTCTGTGACGTTCAAAAAATCTGATTATTAGTTCTTTGCTGTAGAGCGTGAAAATTAATTGACCTTTTTTTTTTTTTTCCCTTTTCTATGTAAAATGAAAGAGCATAACTTGAAAGAGACGATCCACATGAAAACCATCCCTGGAAATAAGCATTGAATTCAGACAATTCAGCATTTATGGGCATCTGCTGGTAGGGAGAAGGGAGGGAATAGAATTCTTTTGTCTGTTGTGGGAGAGCAGCAACAAATAGAAGACTTCCAAAGGCTTGTGTGAAAGTCACGGAAGAGGTTTCCACCATGAAAGAAGTGCTGGAGGTGCAAGGAAGACAACAGGTCAGCATTTGTAAGTCAACATAACAGATTTAGTCTGTGGCAAAACTGCCCAAAAGGAATTCTAGTGGTATGCAGGATGGAAAAATAGGAAAACATGGAGGGTGTCTGTGCTACTGGTTTCACTCACACAGGAAGAGCAAAGATAGTCAGACCCGAGAGCTGTCAAAAAACAGAGAAGCACAAGAGAGGGAGAAAACCCTGATGTTGCAAAGTGGTAATTGGGTAAAACACTCAGGAGCAGGTTTGAAGGCGACAGAGTGAAAAAAATGGATTGCCAGAATAAAAGCCAAGTGTGACATTTTAGAGCAATGCAAGGAGTCAGGCCATGAAATAAAAATATGAGCACTGGTTCTGCAGAGTATCAATCTGGTCTTAGTCCTTTACCCAAATATGAAATATAAAGGATAAAAAGGCAGAATATAAATATATATATGTGAAGGCTAGCCTTCCCCAACTCTTATACCAGCAGAAACATCCACTCTGTTTATGTAAATTAAAGCTCAAATTAGGTGATTATGCAAGAACTTTACCGTGCTATGAAAACTTTATGCTTTAAAATTTTCCTCCTGTTCCAATGTCTTTCATATGAAACTTTTATTACTTCTCTTGCACTAAGATTTTATTCTTTGGGTGCTTGTAAATAAATGCTCAGCTTTAAAATGATAAAATTTCTCTGCAGAACAGAAATCAACAGGAGGAAATCTATGGACTGAAGGGTGGGTGGAGGAAAATCATCAGGGTTTGAATTTACGATATATCAAACCATTTTTAACATTAGTGTTAAAACAAGGACATAGACAAACCCTACAGGAAAGGCCTGAGACAACACAGGAGTGCTCTGAGCATCCTGAGGGATGTCAGGAGAGATCATCAGTATTTCTCGGGGATAAAGGGCTCACAGATCCATCCACAACTGGGAAGGGCACACAGTGCCATGGAAATGTTTGTTTATAAAGGTAGGAAACAAGGCAGAGTCTTTTAGAATATCCTTCAGATCACGGTGAAATAATAAATCATGATCTCTGCATGCTGAATTCTGTAATATTTACCCAAGTAGACTTTCATCTCTCCCTCAAAAAGACTTTATCAATAAGGGAAATAATCACTCTAAGATATCACCTTGAAACCTGATTTCCATCTACAAATGTTTATGCACTCAGCAATTTAGCCAATACTCTCTTTGTGTATTTCCAATTGGATGCTTTATTCCTACATCAATTCTATCTTTTTATCAGTCCCTTTGGATGAAGGACTCATCAGGAGTGCTTAGGAACTAACTACAATTTATAACCTCCTTTCCTTCTATTTTTTCCTTTCTGTAACATGCAAACACTTCTAAAGTCTGCAAAAACAATCCTTGTTTTGCTTTTGCCTTTCATTTTCACTCGGTGTAAGACAACTAGAGAGGTGCACTTGGTGTAATTCCCTCTATGATAATCAAAGAAAAAAGTGGGAAATTTATTTCCACAAGTTTTGTTTTCATAAGTTTGTGTAACACAACCACTTCAATAGCTGTTAATTTGTTATCAGGCTAGCAGAATGAAGTAGAAAAAGTGTTTAATTAAGAAATGCAAATCAATATTTTAGGACTGATAATTTAGAGGATTTAAAATAATGAGCAAAAATAAAAGCACAAAGTCATTAAAGATAAGACTCAGCAGTATGATTTTAATAAAGGACAATATTATAGTCTTCTGATTTTCATCTGATTCCACCTGGTTTCAGTCCTAGAGGTTTTCACTGTAGTAATACATTAGATTGTGTATCACGGCTATAAAAATCTGTCAAAGAAAAGATTTCCCCTCACGGTATAAAATAAGTGAATAATAAAAACACTTGTGGTGTTACATCTGTAAATATTATAATCAGTCAAAATTAATCATTTTAATTTTTGTTCTTCTGCTGTAAATTCCCATCTGTCATTTAATAGGAATCAATGGCAAATCTTGCAAGGAGCTGAGCAAGAGACTCATTTCCAAAGTCATTTAATAGTGAATTTTTATCTGCATACACACTCCTTTTCAAGTCTTTGGTTTGGTTTACCAAAACTAACAGTGCTAGTGGAGCTACCCTGAAACCTCCCCTGCAGCACACACACAATTACTTGTACTAAAATAAAACAACTATTCAATGTTATTGTGGTTTGTCTTTCCTGGCAGAACAGATAATGGGAAGGAATTCCTCCCTGGGAGGGTGGGCAGGCCCTGGCACAGGTTGGGCAGAGAAGCTGTGGCTGCCCCATCCCTGGGAGTGTCCAAGGCCGGGTTGGACGGGGCTTGGAGCAACCTGGGCTGGTGGGAGGTGTCCCTGCCCATGGCAGGGGGTGGCACTTGGTGGGCTTTGAGGTTCCTTCCAACCCAAACCATTCTGGGATTCTACAAAAACCCACCAAGTCCCTCTTGGCTGCAGAAACCAGGCAGACCAAAGTATTTGTATATTTGGAACTACAAATTTACTGTCCTAATCCAAATCTGACAAGCACAGAGCTGCTAAAGAATTACACACCCAAACATGTGACCTGCTTCACATTTTTCTTTTTTTTTGCCAGCCAAGTACTTCCACTTTACCACCTTCATCCTTTTCTAAATCAATCAGGCAATCCATCCATCCATCCATCCATCCACCCATCCATCCATCCATCCATCCATCCATCCATCCATCCATCCATCCATCATTCTGTCTCGCCAGTGCCCCATGTACCCCACCCACATACACTGAAGAAATTTCTCAATAACTTTGCTCATAAGCAAGTAGGTTTTAGGACAGCTTTTTTTGTTTGTTTGTTTGTTCAACAATTCATTTCCACTGTATACAAACTAGAAAAAGAAAAATGTTTAGTAGGAAAAAGAAAAATGTTTAGCAGGAAAAAGGAAGTCGCTGGAACCTTGAAGTGTGAGTGTGCTGGTGTTAGAAAGCAAAGTCACTCTACTGACCCCTAATGAATACCCAAGGCAATAAATAGCTTAATACCTAACAAGAAAGTACTAAAATATTCACTTTATAGAACTAATCCACCGACATGCAATTCATTAATTATCTCCATTTGATCTTTTCATACACTGTAACTGACTGCAGATGGAGTGTCATGGTAAGGCACACAGGAAAGAAAGAACTTTTGCTTGAAAGCTGGTTGTGCCAGTTCCACTGGCTGCTGACACAGTCACAGAGTCCCTGAGGTTGGAAAAGTCCCCTCAGCCCATGGAGCCCACCCTGTGCCCGATGTGACCTTGTCACCCAGTCATTCCTTGGACACCTCCAGGGTGTTCCAGGACTCCAAACCTCCCTGGGCAGCCCCTCCCAGTGCCTGGCAGCCCTTCCTGTTGTTAATCTTAAACAGGTATAAACACAATCCCTGTTTTTCTCGGTAATTTTGACAACTCAAACTGTTGTTTCAAAGCACGGTTGAAGCAATTCAAAATAAATTTCTACACATCAGCTGGAAGCAGTCTGAGCAGAGTGACTTCAGAAAGCTTAGTAAGTGCTCTTTTTTGGTGGTATTAAGCAGAAATGTGGGCCCTGGAGGCTTGCTACTTAAAAAAAAAAAAGGAAGAAGGAATTTGCTTGTATATAACAGGATCATTTTAAACCACACAGCGATAGCCTGAAGTGAGTAACACCTTGCAAAGGTCTCATGGTGCAACAATATCAAAAATATTGATGATGTGACCTGCAAATCACTGAAGGACTAAACTCCCTCGAGGAATGTACAGAGAATACTACAGCTACTTCTCACTCCATCAGCTTGGTTACTGTTTTCCTGTTCCTTTGAGTTGAAATTATTCACATAACACTTAGGATTGCCACTTAATAACAGGGCTAAAAAGCAGCACACACCTCTGCCAACATTATGCAACAATCTCAGCTGTAAATCAGCACTAAAAGCTACAGCACAGCCAAAAAGTAACCTTTTTATTTAACTTGTAAAGTTAGCAGTTCATTTGACTTTACACTTTCTGAATGAAGACAAATCTGTACTCTAAGGTGGATACGATAGGAAATACAAAATGATTTCAAAAGGTGAATATATGTACTAAATATAAGCATGTATTGGCAATATTGGCATGAGAGAGGCAAGACTAGTGGAATTATGTTTTTAATCTTTTTTGGGTAAATTGTATTAAACTTTTTCTTTTTTATAGTATGATTATATGCTTTTAGTACTAACGTAGAAGTTGCTTGGTATAGTTCTTACATGGAAACCCCCCAGTTCTTACAGTGGCTCAGAGTAAGTTGCAGATCACATTACAGATGTTCTTCCTCGTATTTAATTGCTGTACTGAGATGTGAGATACCATGATACTTAACCATCAAAATCAGGCCATTCTTAAACAAGTTAATGAACTATGAAAGTCAGACAATACTCCTCGTTAATTCTATTTTGTAGCTTGTGATATTGCTGAAGTAATAAGTGGCACTCACAATCATTGGAGAATTTATTTCAGTCTTTAGTCCGCAATATTAAAGACCACACTAAAAATCTTGCTGCTTAAAACCATAAACATTCTTGACATCCCAATTAGTAGTCAGGATTAGACTCTTCCTTTTTACATATCAATTGATAAAAGATAAAATCTCTTCTTCCTCACTCAAATGAGCAATTTAAGAGCAAGTGAATGATAACAATGTTTCTTAAAGTAGTTTGGCTTAATTATAATGAGGTATAGCACATCATAGATTTGGGCTGGAAGGGACCTTAAAGTTCATCTCATTCCACACTCTGCCGTGGGCAGGGACACCTCCCACTAGCCCAGGTTTTTGCTTAAATGCTCTTATATACTCTGACATTTTATCTCAGCTATCAGATGAGAAAATTGCTCACAGTGTAGGTTCCTAATCAGGTTTTTATTGCAAAATTTAAATCATTGCCCTTTGAAATTTGAAATTGAGCAGATGAGTAAAGGGATTTCCACACCAACTTGCTTTTAACTAATTGCAGGGGTTGATTATGTTTCTTTAAACCTTATTAACTGCACTGACAAAAGTTTTAGAAGCACTGAGGACAATGTGGACACAAAATTCTCAAAATCCTGAGAAGCCATAGCTGGAACAGAAGTTCTTGCTACTCATTTTGAAAGTTATAATTCCAAGAAAAAAAGTGATGTTTCTTGTTTCCTCAACAAGACAATACACTGAGAGGCATAACACAGTGAACACAGAATTTTTTGTGTGTGTGTGTGAAGAAATTAGATGGCCTTGTCATCTAAATAAAAGATACATAAAATATTATTTATGTGAGTGATTCACTACTAAAAGTTGGGTTTAAGCCCAGAAGGTAGGCACCCTTCTTGTGCTCTGAAGGTGAAATGCTCCTGTGTTATGTAATAAACCTCCATAGCACCAAAAAGAAAATGTATTTGAAACAAAAAAATTACTTTCAATTGCATGCTACTGTATAGGGGAGTAAGGGAAAATCCAATCTCAAGACAATTTTCTGAAACCAGAAAGAAAACAATGCAATTGCCAAGAAAGCAATCAGACACTTTTTTTTTTATGCTACCTGTCTTGATTTTTAATAGCAATAGCTCTATCTCTCAAGACACAATTTGATACCAAATATAATTTATTTTTTCCTGAGTTCAAAGAACTTAAATTGTTTCTTTTAGAATGTAAAACAAAACAGAACAAAAAAAAAGAAAAATGCCATTTACATTTAAGATGTGCAAGGAAGAAAAAACCCACATGTATTGAAATTGTAAAATCTATTTTCTCTTTTCTCTACATGCAAAATGGATAATGATAAAGTGTCCAAGGAATCTGCATTCATGATCATTCCTCAGGTTTTAGCAATATTCGATCTACTGGAAATTATAGAAGTATTGTTTTTAAGTTTGGTTTTGCATTGTCCCTTGAAGATAACTTTTAATCATAGAATTGTGGAATACCCTTGGAAGGGACTCACAAGGACCATCCAGTCCATCTCCTGGCCCTGCACAGACACCCCAACAATCCCACCCTGTGCCCCAGAGCATCATCCAAACCCTCCTGGGGCTCTGGCAGCCTTGGGGCTGTGCCCACGGCCCGGGGGAGCCTGGGCAGTGCCCCCCACCCTCTGGGGGAAGAGCCTTTCCCTGAGATCCAACCTGAGCCTGCCCTGACACAACTCCAGCCATTCCCTGGCTCTGTCCCTGCTCCCCCCAGAGCAGAGATCAGTGCCTGCCCCTCCTGAGGAGCCGCAGACCCCAAGGAAGTTAAATGGAAAGGTATTTTATACTCTTTCCCACTCTATTAACGTGAGAGCTGAAATGACTCGGGCTCATGGGTCACACTGGAAAGCACCAGCAGCCAAGGAAATGTGACTGATATCACTTCACACTAATGCCCATCTTATTTAACTCTATGAACCACCAGTGACTGGCAATTCTGGAGAAGAATATTCCATTTTCCATTTACAGAATCCTGAATTCTATTTGTATCTATGACCTAGAGAAAAGAATGACCTGCAATCAAGTCATTCAGTTTTAGTTCCTAAATTTTAGTTTCTAAAAATCACTAAAAATACTGGTGAATTTTCCTTTCACTTCAACAAACCACATTTTGTCTTGATTCTTAATGGCTTTTGTGATGCCATACATCATTAACTGAAGTAGTAAACAATCTGGAAGTAATGGTAGGTGTTTACTGCTGAGAGGCATTTTCATTAGTAGACTGACTCTAATACATCTTCTCACTTCAGAAAGATGACACACCTGAATATCACATGATACTTAAAAAAATTAATAATTAACCCCCCCAAATTTTAAAATCATACTTAAAACAAATAAAAATTTAGTGACTGACGCTCTGCTTCATCTGAATGATTATTAACTGTTAAATATGTTTCTCTGCTCAAATGCATAGTATTATACGATGTATATTGTTCAAAACACTTTAATTACAAAATTGAAATTTGAAATGCTCCAGTATTATGATATCTCTGCATTAGGCCATCAGACTCCCAGTTTTTGATTGTGGCTCATATGTTAATATTCAGTAAGATACTTAGAGTCCCACCCATTCCTCTCCTTTGCATGAACCATTCAGCCCTTCCTTCATGGACATGAAAGTGCCCCAGAAAAACAGAAATGCAGATGTTGCAGCTCTGCTGCCAGAAGTGATACAGTTCTATAATCTACATGCAGGGAATGAGGAATTTTGGGCTGATGTGATCTGGGTATTTTGTGGATTGCTTGCACAGTACAGAATGCAGGGTAGTGTTTGTTTTCACCCACAGGAGCAATGACCCAGTTGTGCTCCCAAAAATCCCATTCAGGATATAAAGGACTAAGCCCCTGACCTAGCAAAGTTCTAACAACAAATTAATATGAAACATAGGCAGTCACAATTATTAAATTAGCATATGCGAGGAGTATAACAGCCCTTCTAATTAATGGAGTCACTGTATTTAATGGCTGTCAATGAAAGCAGTGGGGCCGAAGCACAGCCGGGTATTTGCTGGGTGGTGTTGGACCACACGGTGTGCACACAAACTCTGACACTCGTCCCTTTTACAACCCTTGGGCAGCTTCAAACAGGGTTAGCAAAGATGCAGCCAAAGCACAAATTACTTCCGAGGCAAATATGAGCAGCACTTCACTCCTGCTCTCCAGGTAATTAAATTTATTAGAAATGAGGACTTGGAGCCTTCTCAAGCCTGCAAGAAAGCCCTTCCAATCAGTGCAAGTCAGGCATCCTCATGCCTTCAGGTGTCGGGGTCAAAGCTGCTTGTAGCATTTGTTCTTTCTGTATATTATTTTATAAATAACACATGCAAGTCTAATTCTGCTCAGACTGTGTCAGACAAAGCTTCTTGATGTTGTTTCCTTTCTAGAGATATGATTACTGCTTCCTGACAGCAAAATAAAGCTCTGTGGGAGATCTGTTTTTCCTGGTCTGTAGTGGATCCAGGTGAAGGGGAGCACTCCAACTGCAAAAGCAAAATGGAAATTATGCAAACAGGATGACTGGAGAAGAATGAGGAAGAAGCACAAAGCCAGCTTATAATACATGTGTGAAAAAGAGCCAGCACGTGTATCACTGATGATGTAAAAAGTCATCACCAACCTCTGGTATCGCACAATAAGATTCTCCAAGTTAGAATCTACTAATTTCAGTGCTAATTGTCATGGACCCTGTCCATTCATATAGGGAGGTGCTGGGAGCTCAGATCTACAAGTGAAGATCAAGTCTTGAAGTTTTAACCAATTTATAGGCATGTATTTGACTTACTCTGCACAAGAAAACTTTTCTTGTAACATTTTTCCCTCCACCAGCCCAAGTTGCTCCAAGCCCCGTCCAACCTGGCCTTGGACACTTCCAGGGCTGGGGCAGCCACAGCTTTTCTGCCCAACCTGTGCCAGGGCCTGCCCACCCTCCCAGGGAGGGATTTCTTCCCAATATCCCATCTAACCATCTAACTCTGCCAGAGTTTTCAGGACCTGGCATTCAACCCTTTCATAATTTACCATCTGTCAGAGCCATGGCCTCAGTACTGTCACTAGTACATTTTTACTTAATCTTCTCATTTATTAAGAAAAAATAAAAGAACGCAGAGAAGGTATAAGCTATTTTATTTCTAATGTGGCTTTATAGCTCCAGTTTGTATTCTTCATGCCCTGACATTTTGCAAATCATATGGCGTGTTTCCTCAGGGAAAGTAAATCAGCTGCTCTCCTGGAGTGCAAGCTTCCCAATCCACAAAAAAAGTGCTTTGTTTGAGAGCAAAAGTACTGCACAGTTGTTATGGCAACTGGATTTTAGAAGGCAGTGCAGAGTTTTGAGGGGCATCTGCTTAATTCCTAAACAAATTCTTCACCCCAGCTGCCCTCAAAGGAATGATTTTAAATGATCTCTTGCAAGATGCAGAGTGACTTGCAGCTGAGAAGGCTCCATGAAGAGGGTGATCCCTGTGCTTCAGCTGCAAGAGCTGCTGTTCATGAGCCACAAGAGTCCTCTCCTGGGTCTCAGTTCTGTCACATAAAGGGTCAAGACTTTGGGAGTGTGGCTGAGGCAGTGGGGGTGTGGGGCTGGAAGTTGGTAGTGTCTGGCAGAGACAGGGTATCCTCTCTTCTTCCTGGACAGACATACAAGAATAAGTCCCAGTGCAGGTATAGTGTCCTGTACAAATAAGGAAAAAACATAAATAGCAATCTATCTGGCATGTGTGTGTTTGTGACAGGGGCTGGAAATTGCAATGCTGATTGTGGTTGTCACTGCGCCGTCAGAACCTGTCAAAGAGGTTTCAATGTGAAGCTGTGAACTAAGAATTGAAGGTCTTATTTTTAAGTAGGTTTGTAATACTTGAATCCCCCATAAATGACAACACTGACGTGCAGTGGTCTTCAATGTGTGCGAGTTTATGAATTTTCAGTATTATACAGATGCAGGTTTGGGGATTTTTTTTCCTCAGAAATATGCAGCACTCTTATATGCAACATATACAGGCATAAAGGCAAAATTACAAATGAAAAATACTCACATTAGTGAAAAGCTATGCCAGGACTAATGGCTCTACATGGGAAAATATAATCAGTCAAGCAACAAAAGTTCATCCAGTGACTCAGAACCACAGCTAAAGAGTCAGGCAAGATTCCCAAACTTACAGATGTACTTAGTCCTTTCAAAGGGACAGTTCCCATCAAGCACAGACTGGAGTGGAGTAAAACAGACAAAGTAACTGAACACCCCAAGTGTCACACATTGTATTAAATTCAACAATAATTAACTAACTTCTAAAAGCCAAATGAGTCTTTCAGTGAATGAGATCCAAAAATAAAAATCCTTCTGTGTCTTGGCAAAACATGAATGGCTTAAGGAAGGTTAAAATGCTGTATAACAACAATCAGAAGTAGAAAAACTATGTCTGGAATCAACTAGAGCAATGATTTCAAAATATGAGACCTTTGAAAATGTGTTGAAGCTGCTAAAACTACACCTGCTTCTCACCAGGTATTGTAAGTGCAAAGTTTGTGGTTTGCATTCAAAAATCTGAAAGTCCTCCCAAATGTACAAGTAATTAACTGTACCAAAGCATTGGTATTGGTAGAAATAACTGGTATGAATAAGCCCCCTAGAAGGCATTACTGTGGCTGCTCCCTGCACTTTTCACTTCTTTTAAAGACTGTTTTCAAGGCTGCTTCGGAAGATGGGCATCAGAGATGGCTGTTTATACATGTAAACAAGGAGCCTCTTAAAACCCCTCTAAATTATACGTGTTTTATAAGTACTGCCAACTCTCTGCACCTGTACTGAGCCAAGCCGCGTTTATGTAAGGAGGAATTGTACGTTCACAGATGCATCTTAACATTAAAGTCCATTTCGTTTACATGACCCTGGAGCCTTGTCCAGACAAGCTCACTTGAGCTTTCCCCAGATGCTGGCCATTTGCTTGGGCTTCATTTATTCCTGTCCCCTGGAGTTAAGGCAGGCAGCCAGCTGGCAGAGGCTCACAGACTTCTGCTGTGGAGATGACACGTCTTCATCACTGCTGGGCAGAGAAAGGAGTGACACTTAAAAACATGCCAATGTTTGCATCATTTTCCCGCTTAACCTGCTGTGGAAAAGCTCGTTTTGTGCCTGAAATTAATATATCTATACGTTAATAGGCACAGTCGTGAAAGAATTGCAGCAAGGGCAGGAAGGAGCTGCCCCCCCTGAATTAACAGGGCACAGGTGTTGCCATCTAAGCCTAAAACAAAGCTCCAAACTCTACAAGAAATTAGTGCAGGGTGGCAATAAAAATATCAGATGGGGTGATATGAAGAAATAGTCAAGTTTTTAAGCAGATTCTTGTTCTAACTACCTAAGAAGAGTAATAAGAAGCTTTTTCATTTTCAAATATTCTACTATGACAGCACTAATAAACAGATGAATAAAAACTACAGGAAAGAGTTTTTATTTAAAATGCCACAAGGTGCAATATTCTGTGTCTTAGTAAATACACAGGAAAACCAGGCAGTGCTGTAACATGAGACTGATACATTTCAAGTTAGAAATTTTTACCAGTAATTGCAACTGTGTATTCCACATTCTGCAGTATATGTCGTATATCCCTAAAGGATTTATATATATCCCATTCATTAAATGTTATTAGCATAACATGCTGGGGTCACTGTCACCATGCAATTGTGTTATTATCATGGCATTTTCCTTAAGATAGCATTTGTTATCATACACAACCCACTGAGCTGTGTATATGTTTAAAATAATATATAAAAAAATCAATAATACTAAATAAAAATTCCTACTTCAAAACTCATCTAAAGACAACATAAATATTATACAAGGCACACACTAACAAATATAACACGTCTGGCAGTTTGTAGTGCCCTGATATGGAGTGTTGAGTTAAAATTTATACAAAGCAGAGCCGTGATGGTGAAGTATCTCATTTATGACACTAAACAATATTGAATAAATCTGTATTACACAGGCAGCAGTCAATGCATATCCAAGAATCCAGTATTAAAATAAATATAACCTTTCTATTCCATCAATGCTAATGATAGTAGGAACAAAAACATTTATCTTGTTCCCAATTTACTAATTTTCAAGTTGCTAATGCATTAAACCATTAAATTTTACTAGCTTTTTCCATGAATCTAATAGAGAACAACTTACTCATTTTAAGACAGATTAAAAAGTGTATAATTTCATACTCAAGAAGAACAAGTCCCAAACAAGCTTAGAATTTACTGTGAAAGTCCAACTTTTCCAGTTAAAAATTAGGGTTTGAGATTTTTCTTCTCTTTTCCTAAATAACCAACTCTGTCTAAAAGTCTACATCCAGACTTTTCTTAAACACAAACTACTTGACTAAACAAGGTTTCCAATCGCTTCCGTGTACAAATTACACACCAAATCAGAGCTCTAACTTTAAAGTTTAACAAGCAGTAGGGCAAGAAGCACCTACATCGCACAAAGCAGCAACCCGTCACTCACACAGGGACAGGTGTATCCCATCCCTGCCAAATTGCACTGTGGAATCACCCGGAGCACCTGGTGGTGTTTTGGGCTCAGCAGAGCCGCAGCCTGCAGCAGTTTCTCCTGGGGAAGCGAGGAAATGCCTTCAGCTGGGTACCACAGGCGCTGCATTAGCTCAGCTCCAGCAGAGCTGGGAAAGCCAGGCACAAACAGCTGATCTGTGTTGGCACCTCCCTCGTTGGTGTGAAGGTGGGAGTGATGCCATTGCTTTGCCTGGCTACTATTTAAGACAGCCCAGGAGAGGAGGAGAAGATTCCTTTGGTGACTTCTTTCTGTAGTGGTGGTGCAGTTTGAGCTGTTACCTCACAGAACTCTGTGTGGAACCTTCTGGAAGGCACGGGCTGGTGGAGGCAAGTGGTATCTCAGCACCTTATCCTGGGAACACACGTCCAGACTCCAGGTAAGGTGGTTGAGAAGTTGTTGGAAACTGCGGTGTGGGGTGGGAAACTCACCATGTCTTGTCTCTTCCCTCCAAATTGTCTGGTGAGGAGGTCTGGGGTTTCTTTGGCTGGTTTTTTGGGGGACGGGGTGTCAATTGTTGTTAATTCCAAGGGAAGTCCTGACTGTGGTACTACTGGCTTGCCTTATCCTTAGTAGCCCTGTGTTCCCTCCCTTGGAAAAATGCTGCTGGGATACCTCAAGGGTTGTCCTGACTGATCTGGTGGTGGAAAAGTTGTGTTTCCAAGTAGTCTTACCATGGCGTTTAGATGTACATAAGGATGCACTTTGCAGGCATCATTTCTGCTGTGTTTTCTGTTGGCTGTGTGTTTGAAAGCTGACTTTATTAGCTGTGTCTGTGTGCTTTGGGCAGGTGTTAAAATTCAGCCTTGTCTGTGCTGGAGTTGGCATTTGTTGTAGATAAAACTCCTGGTCCTTCCCTGTCAGGGAACTTGTTTTTTGCTTTTGTTATCTCCTGAAGTTGTGTTGGTTTCTGTCAGGTTTAGGGACTGCTAAAGTCAAACATATGTTTAAAATCCTCACTGAACCCACGTGCTTTGCTGAATTGGTGATGGGTTTTTCAGCAGCTTTTCACTTGGTCCATCAGTGTAAACACTTAGTACCTCTCCTTCTTCAGTAATAAAAGCTGCAGTAAAATATTTGTCACAGAGATACTGAAAAATACACAATTGTGCCTTTTGTTTGGCCTCCTGTCAGTAAACGTGCATTAAAGATACATTGAACTTCAACTGCAGCTCTTCTTTTCCCCAACCACTCCAAGGCTGCGGGGAAATGTTTGTTTCCTCGTGTTGTTTGTTTTTTTTTTCCAACCTGTTTAGAAACTCTGGGTTCCTCTTTCCTTTTAGCTGCCATGATATTTACTCAGTATGTGGATTCTTGCACCTAATGAATTTCAGAGCAATACACATGTTCAGTATCTCAAATGGTCTCTGTTTCCACAAACTAAAAATTGATTTTCCTTCTCTCATTTTTTTTTTTTCCCCACCTGAATCATCTTGACCCCACCTGGTACAACACGTTAAACTTCTTGATAAGAGCAAGGACTTGACAGGCTTCTAATGTAATATTTGATGCTAATTCCTTTAGTACTAGTGGAGTTTTTTTGTTTGGTTGGTTGATTTTTAGTGTGTGTTGTTTATTTCCTGTTTTCTAAGCTTCTCTTGTAGGGAAATATTATGTCTTGATGGATTTATTTCTGGGCTTTCTGTGGTCCCTACCCTGCTCTCTGTACCTTGATACAGGGGGAGAGGTTGGTTTTCAAACATTGCATCATCCCAATATCAGTGTGCTACAACATTCCCACTGCTTTTCCTTACTGGAATGTTGCCATTACTCTTATGGATTGTGAGTTTTCCTAAACTTTTCCTGGTGGTTTTCTAGATTGTAGAACACAGGAGGTCAGCAGAGCCTGGCAGTCCTGTGCAACACACCAAAGCACTCCTGGGAGAACCTATTCAAGGAGATTTTCTCAACAGAAAAATTGAATCCGTAAAGGGATTGCAAAAAGAAAAACGTGGATTGTTTTTTAAAAATACTGCAAATGAAAAAGTCCCTTGTTCGTGGTTTATAGTGGCATTATATTTCTGTTGGTTATATGTAGCTGGGGAAACCTAATTGGATTTGTTATTTTAGTTCAACAAATCACCCATGGACTGATAATTAGTTTGTGACCTCAGATAATAAATTCAGTACATTAGCAGTTTTCCCCCAAGCATTATTTTTGAAAGATTAGGACTTCAGAATTCATGGCTTTTTAGCAAATATTTGCCAAAAAGTTCAAATAATAAAATACCACAGACTGAAAATCACTTATTTTGACTCCTAATCCTGCATTATTATTCTTGAGGAGTTATGAAGCATTAATTAAAGCACTTATTGTTACAGAAGTAGATTAAAGGCAAAGTTTATTAGAGGTACAATTCATAAAGGGCCAGTACCTGCATTATTGCTTTAAGGATGGGGAGCAGTTCTAGGCATTCTTTTAATCTGTGCCTGTTGAGGTTTTCCCTGTGAGGAGGTGGATGTGTTTGCTGTTTTTTGGTAGCATTTTTATGTACGAACATGTTTCAGTGAAACAGACATGCATGTCTTCTGAAAGTTTGTTTTCCTTGAGCACTATAGCTTTTTTTATTCTTAGCCTGATAACTTCTTTATTTTCGTTGTCAAATTTCTAGGGTTTTACTTACAATCGCGGTATAAGTGCTTTTATAACATCCGTGGAAGGGTCTCATTTATATTTCCGCTGCTGGTAACAGCCCCAGAGGAGTCATTACCACCCCATTGCAGGCACTGGAGCTGTGACAGTGTCAGTGAAGTGTCTCTCTCGGTTCCATTGATATGGTAACAGCCCCAGAGGAGTCATTAGGTGTCATTCCAGGAGCCTGAGTTTTTCTGTTGCCTGCAATCAATGAAAAATTCTCTGGACAATTTTAGTGTAGTAAGGTAGAGAGCAGGTCTGTAATTAAAGTGCTTGAAGGTGCCTAAAATACACGAGCTTTCACGGTTTTGTAATACTAGTTAATTATGACATCTAATGGGATACACCCATCCTGACAATTGTTTACACCCAGGTAGGTGGGTTCCCACTACCCTCCTTTGCTCCCATTCTTCATCTTCTTCAGGTCTTCTGTCCTGCTTGGAACAAATTCAAGGATTCCAGGCCTTCTGAATAACTTTGGCTAAAGGTATATTAAGGGTTGTGCTGGATATATCTTATTCTTGTACGCTCTCTTCAGATTGGATGTCCCTTGGCTTGCTGAAAATCTCTACTGAAATCCTTGATGAGAAACATAAACAGCATTTTGGAATTTGGCACAGAAGTCTTTAGTAATTTTAGGATAGAGCTTCTTAACTAAACTACTGAAAGGTTAATTGCTTTTCCTGTCCTATTAACTGCTGTGAGATGTGTCTATTATGTAGAAAGTAATATAAATTCTTCATTTCCTTATTCTCATGTTAATATATGGTAAGGGAGTAAGAGATCAGTGATCCCAGGATTAAAGATTAGCTACTTGTACAAAACCAGAGTTCCTTCAGTTCACTAAGGTAACCCAGGTCAGGTGGTTTTAGGTGTTAGTAATTTATTAAGGGTAAGATCTTCTTGGCCTTCTACCGTTAATTTTTTGATTTACAAGTAAACTCAACCCAGGGATTGTGTTTTTTAGTGAACTAGTAATTCTGGATTGTGGAGGGTTGTAAACTGTGCTTTCATATATTCCTGTAATGTAATGCACAAATGGACATGTAATTAAAAAATACACATAATGACATAGATACTGAAATAATGGCTTCTCCCTTAGTGATGAAGTTTTATTTGCATTTAATAAACCGTCATATTTTTTTTCCTGGCAAACCAGCTTTGTTGACAATAAAAAACACAACTTCAGAGGGAAAGCATTTTAATTTTAACTAAGAATTATAGTATTTGCTGTTCAATAATTAGAAAATAGTGTTTCTTTGCCTGAATTTATTTTCCTTTTTTTAATTGATTTTTGTATGAATGTCTGTTAACAAGGGCAGTTCCCCCTCAGCTCTGGAGGGAGTGAGCCTACTATTTAATTTCTTCATGTTGTCCCTAATTATTATATTCCTTTATACCTGCACTAATTGATTAGGTATATTAGGCTTTCCAAATGGTTAGTCTGACCATCACCAGGTGAATTCACACATTGTCTTATGTCCTTTGCACATCAGGCTTCAATTATTTTTGCAGGACTAACAGACAAGATACTGTTCTCCTGCCATCTGCTCTCAGAAAGCCTGAGGTAGGAGTATCCAAATGAAACTTTTTCAGATAGAAAGAACTCCCCAGCTCAGTGCTTTCCCTAGAATCCCATTCACAGTTTGCACAAAGTCTTGCTCAGCATTACTTTTTGGTTACTACTACACATTTGTATCTTTTCCTGAAATATTTGGGATACAAGAAGCATATTTTGGCAATGCATAACCCACAGTGACTCTGCAGGTGTGGCCAGTTTGAGGTTTAAGTAGGTAATTTAAAAAATATATGATTAAAAAGTGGCAAATTCTCAGGTGGAGAATAAATTACTGTATTTCCTCAACTTGGCCTCCATTCTCATTCAACCATGGAGCTTTAGGGAGCCAAGAACCTGGGCAGTGATAGTGGCTCTGTTTTCTTTACCATCTAGTCAACACTGATATGTTAATTGCAATACATTTTGGTATACAATAATCAATAATACAATACTTGGCTGTGCTGTTCTTTCCAATGTTGTCATCTCACTCCACTGAGTGTGTATTTCTGTGCATGTGACCTTAGTGTCATTTACTTACAATCTCAGTTCTACCTTAAGTTTTGGGACTTCCTTTTTTGCAGGAAGGGACAATCAGAACTTGCTTTTACTTGCTTTGCCATTTGTTTCTGTTACTGCTGGAGAGACTTTCAGAGCTGAAAATATGCAATATGAAAGTTAAAATAATGGTTAGTACACATATAGGGTGTTCTCTTCACACCCCATGGAGTCCCCTTAAGTGTTGTCTAGCTTTTGAATCCTTAAGCTGTTAAATTTCCCATCTTAACAACATTACCCTTGTACACCCCTTTTATTCTGCATTGCATACCTACCTTGTAGTAGACTCAACTGGGCAGCTTTCTCAGAACCTTGGGGCCTTCTTTCATGATATAAGGAAAAAAAAAAAATAGAACTGGCTTAAGACCCTAAGAGGAGGAGTCATGTAAGAAAAGAAATAAAAAATATTTCAGCTTTTCTCACCATCTTCTAAAGCAAATGTCCAGAGTGTTTTTTCTTTTCCTACTTTCCTGAGGATTAAGTCCTCTGTCAGGGTGGAGTTGGACCCGCACACTTAGTCACTGGACTCTGGTCCTTAACCAGGCATGGCAGCAGATTGCTGTCTCCCACAGCTCTCACAAGTGAAAAAGGAAATATTACCCAGAAAAATGTCATAGGGGGAGAGAGATTGAGTGTAAACTGAGACCGAGTGCCTGGAAATTAATGGACCACTTCTCCAAAGGGATGGTGTTGGGGAGAAGTGTCCAAGTCACATAAATGCTTTGCTATTGCTCTCTATAGTTGACCTTGCTGTGCTACCAGTGAAATACCAAACATGACTTCTGACTTCATATTTTTTAGTTTCATTAGATGGTAACAATGTCTGTGGCAGTTTTTCTCAAACATTTATGGTGTGATCATGACTGCAAACTTCCTCCTCCTTTCACAGAGCACAAGAACATGGGTGGAAGTTGAAACAGTGGTTTCTGTGCTGTTTCTTCTCCATGCTATTTTGGCACATAGAATCCAGTGAGAGAGATTGTGTATCCAGAGTATTACTTGTTTCTTGATGACCTCCTGTGGCTTGAACAAAATAGCTTCAAGTTCTCCTGTAGGAGTTCTATCTGTGCTTTATCTTATTTTTTTCTGAGAAGTGTTTTGGAGTCTGTTCTGGTTTAGAGGAGACCTATTTCACTGTTACTATTTACTGAAAGCCCCAGAGGCAACAAGAACATGTGTTGTTCAATATTTGTGGTGACAGAAAGCCTTGCAATTGGCTATTTGTTTGGCATGGGTTTTACTCTGGAACCTTTGGATATGCAGAAATAGAATTTAAGAGAGAAATGTGCAGAGGTTCTTTTAAAAAGGAGTAGACCTTAGCTTGTATATTTTTGAATTTTATGAGTATATTTGGGATTGAGTGTACTGGACATGGGAGAAGCTTCTTGGCAGAGAAGCCATCCCTGTAGCTCTGCCACTACCAGAACCTTCCCACACAGACCCAATACACTCCTGTTTAATTGTCAGTCTGGAAACCCTTATCCTTAGGGTTAGGGATTAGTCCCTTCAGGGATGTGAAATTTGTACTGATCTTTGCTTAAGTATGTAAAAAACCAAAGACTGTTAAAAGTGCTATTTTAATTTTCCGTGTGACAGAAGTATTGTCTGTTTGAAGGTGTAAGAATTGCTGTGGTTTGTGATTCACATTTGGTGGCTTTTATTAAGGAGCCAAGGAAGTTTGGACACACTGGAAAGTAATTGCATTTGTGCTTCAAGGCAAACCTAGATGTGAAACCAAAGTGCTGCAGGATGACCTTGCAGGGGAATGCCCGGGGCACTGTGCTGTGCCAGCTGCCATCACTAACTGTGAAGGCTGAGAATCAGACTGAAGACAAATGGTTTGCAGGGGGGCACCTGATGGATGTCAGTTTTCCACACTCATTATGATGCTGTATGTGTTGGATTGTGTGAGAACAGGGAAGATGTACCTTGAGGCGTATCAGGCAGTCTGGCTGGAGGTATTAGAAATCTTGACAGACTAAAGCAGTGTATTAAGAGCTTTCACACTGATGATCCTCTTAAAAATGAGCCTTCAGAACATCTACTGCATAGCATGATTCATCTAAAACATCAAATAACATATGTTCTTAGCCTTTGACTGCAGTCTTATTAGTGTTAAGTTTCAGCTGAAAAGTGAAATTAGTAGTAAGTTTTTAAAATACAAAATTTCTCTAACATTTTTGCATCTACATCTTGTGAAGAGGTTGATTTCTGTAATAAGTTATTGAAGTGCTGAACTGATGCCTCAGTGAAGTTTTTTTTTTAGGGTAAAGCATAAATGCACACAAATTATAAGCTTGTTATCCATGCTGAAAAATAATTGAATAAAATAATCCATTATGCATCTTTGGATCTGAGATCCTGCATGGCCTGTCCCTTTACAAAAGAGACATTTACTTGTCCTTAGCATTGTCTTGTGAATCCTCAGCGAAGTCCTTCTCATGACAACGTGTGCTCGTGGATGGATTTGTTTGAGACAAAACTGACTTCTCAGAATCTCAGGCTTTGTTATCCCCTGCCCTCAAGTATGGCCTTCCCCATGTATGGCTTTTCCTCTCATTTCATAGAATAATATGAAATATGGAGTGGAAGGGGCCCACAAGGATCATCAAGTTCAACTCCTGATCCTGCACAGAACAATTTCAAGAATCCCACCATGTGTCTACATTGTCCAACTTGACTGCTTAGGGAATCCAAGAGGATGGCATGGATTTAATATTATTAATGGCTTTCCCAGAAGATAAATACTTCATTCCTTTTCCATAATGCTGTCTTCCCAAATAATCTCACTGGCTCTTTGCATTTGCCAATACACAGATGATATTGTGAGATCTCATCAAGTTGGTGTGGCTTTCAGTTTGAGGTTTATATACTGTTCCTGTCTGTCAGAAAGGTTTGGGTAAGTTTTATTGTGTTTTGTAATTTTCTTCTGTGCATGGAGGAAAACCCCAGAGGATGGAACCCACAGCACTGGAAATCCCTTGATCTAGTGGTGCTTCACCTATTGCACTTGTCCTTCAGTGCTGTAATACACAGTTGCAATTGAAGCAACTGATTGACTCTGGTTGGTGTTGATCTCATAATTTCTGAGTTATAGGCAGAGTTCTGAAGAATGAAATACAAAAAGATCACTTTTTAAGTGAAGTAACAGTGAGGGAAGCACTGGAGAACTTGATCAAAGAAGTTTAAAAAACCCCAGTACCTGATTTGTGTATATTATTTTATTCCTAACTTAGTTATTAATGTAATAATTTATTTCTATGATCCAAACAATGGGTATGTCATCCTTTATGTCCTTCTTTCTCTTAGAAAAACCTAATTCACTGATAGTTTGAGGGAAATATTTAGATATCATTAAAGACTATAAGTTGTTAGAAAAAATGTAGCTTGTATCAAAAATTAGGAGACACTAAAGGCTTTTGAAGGGCACTTCATTATTGAACTTTGTTTTATATATGATGTGAGTTTAGTTGTGCTTATGTTCAAAATGGGATTTTTTTGGAACACTTTGACCAAATTTAGATGCAGGTCAACATCACTTTCAAACATGATCTGTTGTTTGCATTTGTAGTCCCAGTGGAGATTGTACAGCCCAATTTTCTTAGCCTTGTGAAATCCAGATACTTGACAGATTTGCTCTCAAATTGCTTCATGTATTTCATGCTTCCTGGAGGAATGCCTTTAAAATGATATTGACACTGTGCTTTCTGTCCCTGCTGTAATAATGAACTGACTCTTTAGCTTTGAAGAGTTCTTTGTTTTAGTTTCACAAGCAATTCACCCTCTATGGAAAACAGTTTTAATATTATGCTCTGGAGGAACTACAGGCTTGAAAGAGGCTATTGAAGGTTATCTGGTGTTCTACATGTGAAGGGGCCACACACCCCCTGGATATTGTGAAGAAATGGGTTTAAAGCATCTGATTAAATGTTGAGCTGTGAGTGCCAAATGAATATTTGTCTTGCCAATTGTTTGGGTTTAGACCCTGAAAGGCAACTGATGCAAAGGTTCTATGAAAATAGATAAAATAAATATTTTGAAGGTATGTGTTGGTGTTCCAAAAAGTAATAGAACAGCTGCACTGGACTGTGGTTTGGAAGCATTTAATAACTATGATAAAAGAAATCAATCTCTAAAATAAAGCATGGCTTGCAGGTGTCTGTAGTTGTGTTGAGCCAACAATATCCTGTAGATGGTATTTCAGTTGTTTCTGGCCCTCACCCTCAGCTTTGCAGCCATAACAGTAGTGGAGGAGTGTTTGAGGATAAATGTCTGTCAGATTGGTGGTAATTAATGATCTGATAGCTGAAGACAAGGGAAGCAAAGCTGCTTCTCTTGGCTCAGGAGTTAATTATTTAACCTGAATCAGAATTTCCACTAAGTGTATAATGATCCATAACTTATGACTGTGCAATTGGCTGCTTCTTACCTTTAAAGAATAGAAGAAAATGACACAAAATATACCAATCAGGCAGCAGGAATTTCATACTTTAGAATTTAGTGACATGCCAGGATAGCATGTGCACTGTACTTGGATAAATATCAGTAAATTAAAATAGGTTATGGCAGTGCTTCTCATAAAACTTGCCTTCATTAGAAATATTAAGCAGTTATCATATATTTGGTCTATTTCATTGCTTTTCATGGGTTCCTGATGGGTTTTATGTGACAAAGCTCATAGGGGAAACAAAACTTAGTTCAACCCTCAGCTGTGTGTTTGTAGTTATTTCTTGAGGTCACAGAGCTTGAATTCAGATGATGCTTGAGTTGCTTCAGATTTTATTTCTGATTTGAATATGCTCATTATGGTGGGATTGCTTAAGGTCTGTGGAGTGCTAATATTTTGGCCTCATTTTAGAGTATATGCTCTAAAAAGCAAAAATAGGGCAACCTTACCACTGCCACCCATGTGTGCAATTGTGCACACTGATCTTATTTCTACCCTTGGGTTTGTGCCCTTTGAGCAAACCCTCCTAGAGCTGAGATACTAACCCAAATTGTGAGGAGAAGTCTGTATTTTGGCTATTTATTTGGCTTATAATGCTGGAAATAAAGGTTATGCTGTTAAATCACACACTTCTGTATTCTTCCAGTGTTGCTTAATTTTCCCTTAAAATGAATATGTCCAGGTTTTTGGAACATCTGGCACTTTTATAGCAATTAGTTCTGGACAGGCAGCACTGCTGTCATTCTAAATTGCAAAGTCCAAACACACACACACAAATTGGGATTAGAAATGATTAAGTTGATGAGTAAGTAGTTTATCTTACTCACTTAAACTGTAAAGCTATCAAACCTGACAGGTCTGACTGTGTTAATGCTGTTTCATTAAAACTGAGCTTTTTATAAGTTCTGACTCTTTTAGGTAAGTACAAATGTGAAAAATTGCTTTATTTAAGTAGAATATATAGTGACATATGTGAATTTTTGAGAAAAGAATCCTGAATAAAACACACCTTGACTTGTAAAACAGATGTTCTTGTGAAATAAATGAATCAATTTTAATAATTGAGACTACACTTATGGGAAAAATAGTGACTTATTTTGTGAGTTGCCTTATGGATATAAAGGTCACTGTCCACATCATTCTGTTGTTAAGTCTATTGACAGTTTTGTTTTCAACTTCAGTGATACTGAACTGTATTTACAGAACTTACATTTCTGCATTTCTTCTACCGTAAATAAATGCTTAGCATACTAATTACCTCAAATTGCTTATTATTGGCATAACTTTTTCACACTGAAGATGATGACCTGTGAAAAACACTGTATTATGTCCATCCAGTGATAGGTAACTGCTCAAACACACTTGCTGTGCTGTTAAAGATAAAAATTTAGGAACAGGAGTATTTTTTAATGATGAAATATCAATATAAGCTGCTGTCACTTTCCAGCATGGAAAAATTGATCTGTAGTTTAAGGTGTGTTATATTGACAATGGTAAAACTCCATGTAACATACACATAAAAGTCATCTATGGTCACAGAACCATGGAATAGTTTGGGTTGGAAAGCACCTCAAAGCTCATCTGGTTCTACCCCCTGCCATGGGCAGGGACACCTTCCACTAGCCCAGGTTGCTCCAAACCCGGTCCAGCCTGGCCTTGGACACTTCCAGGGATGGGGCAGCTTCTCTGCCCAACCTGTGCCAGGGCCTGCCCACCCTCACAGGGAACAATTCCTTCCCAATATCCCATCTAACCCTCCTCTGTCAGTGTGAGGCCATTCCCTTTTGTCCTGTCACTCCAGGCCCTTGCCAATGGTCTCTCTCCATCTTTCCTGCAGGTTCCCTTCAGGCACTGTAAGGCCACAATTAAGTCACTCTGAATCTTCTCTTCTCCAGGCTGAGCAATCCCACTATTCTAGTCCTTTCCTCCCAGCAGAGCTGCTCCAGCCCTCTGACCAACCTCGTTGACACTGTGTGGTGTAGTAATCTATAAAATATCACTTGACTGTTTGTTGACAGCATCCCTAAGGAACAGCTGCCTCCTGCCCCTGCAGATGTGTAGGTGCATGTCCATGGGCATCTCTTGAGTGATGGAAAACACAACCCTCCAAATCCATTCAAAGCCTTGACAGCTGGGTGGTCTTTTCCTCCAGCTGATCAAGGTAATTTACTTGTTCAAGTACATAAGAAAGGACAAGAAGAGGTGTGCATTAGGGAAAAAAAATGGCAGTAAGTTTCTTTCTTCCTGAAATAGGCTGCTAAAAAGTCTGAGATTCCCCTTTGCAGCAATTAGCTATTGTCTCTTGTCAGCTGAATGCATATTTTAAGCTTTTTAAGTTTTTACATCTTCAGTAAGGCCATTTAATTGGATGTGTCCACTAATCCATGGTTTACTTTTGGTTAGCAAAGATTTCATGTGCTCAGATCATGTTCTTGATTGTCTTGAGCAGAAGACAACAGATTATGTTGTTTTATGTCACTGTTTGCTTTAAACCTGAGATCAGCTGTTGAGTTGTGGGCATGAGGGTTACAGAGCATGCATGTTAAATCAAAAATATTAATTGCAGAAGAAACCAGCCAGCATGAACTAGTCAGGAATGCTTGACCAGGTTAACAGCTCTTTGTAAACAGGTGTTTTCAGCTGGTCAGCAACTGAGACAAAGAGTAAAGCCAAGTGTGCTTGAAAGCTCCTCTCTGCAATCCCTAGGCAAGGGCAGTCTTTACTCTGAGCCCATCATGTCTGGTTTTCATAGTAAACCCCCAGGGAGAGGTGGAAATGGGATTGGAGTGCAGGAGCTGGAATGCCTGGAAGGGTTTGCCACTCAGTGGTTGTGGATTTATTGTTTGAAATGTCACTTTGCGTGTGGGACTGAGGCAAGCTCAGAGAAGAAATCATTTATCATGGGTAATAGTAATGTACCTTAACACTTGTGTTTGCATCACTTCTCTTCCCTTTTCTGTTTTTAATAGAAGGGTTTAAGAATTGTACAATTCTCTTGTTCAAAGCAGATCAGCTGAACTGGACTTTGGTATAACTGTTTCCAGTTACTAAGTGTCTGTCCCAGAGTTAGAAATAAACAATATATTTAGGTAGAACTTGAGTATGAGATATTAATTTGCAGTCCTGAGTAGGTAAAATGTTCAAGGAAAGCATGTCTGTCATTGATACCTTAATAATTCTGCAATATGTAACAGCAAATTAGTAGCAAAAGAAAGGTTTAAAGATATAGCAAACATGGATTTCTGCTGTTATTCCATGCTAGTTCCTCATTATGTGAGTTAATAGGAGTAGTTTTTATTTTTTTTTTGCTAATGTGTCTGTACCAAAATACCTACTTGGCTTACAGATTGAAAAATGGGACTGCTTACATTATGCAGTGTTAAAACTATTACATAAAAAAAAAATGTTTTACAAATAACTGTGAGTAGTTTAATTTGAGAGACTGAACTTCCAAGTTTGTCTCGGGTTGCTCTTTATGGCCTAATTCCAGTATGAATCTGTGTAATTACTTGATTTGTGGGCTTTCAGCTGAATGACATTTGCAGCCAGTAGGAATTGGCTTTGTTTTGCTGAAGTCAACAGAGTTGTTCCAGGTTAACTGGGAATTTTAGCCTGCAAAACTTTTAGTTCCTGTCTTGAAGCCTGGAGAGTTTTATACTATGAAAGGAATAAGGTGCAAGAAGTCAGACAAGAGATGCAGAAGCTTTAAAATATCCATGTGCAAGAGGTACATTAATTTAGTATACTTTTGGATTGAATTTTTCTGATTAATGTGGTCTTTAACTGGTCTTTAAATTACCACGACTTTTTATATAAATGCTTTCAAATGTAAATTAGTGCAAGCAATTGGGAGAATATGTGCAGAGAACACTGACAAAAGCAGCTATGCACTCTACAGGATCTCCTATGGGAAACAGCTGCTGGGAGGAGGATAATCCTTCCAGGAAAATCCCTAATGAGCAGTATTTTGTCCAGCTAGATGCTGCCTCTCTATGGATGTACATATACAAAATGATTTTCACTACAGTTCCTAGGATGTATAATGCAAGGACCTGATGTGTGTAAAATCCTTCTTTAATGCTCTAAGGTGGTAATTTATAGTTCTATTTGATGTTTAGGTAAGATGCTTGCTCTATCAAATATGGTGATTAGTCCCTCTTGAATATGGGAGAGGGATTTCTGGCAGCAGAGTTCTGTTTGACTGTAAAGCCTTGGAGGATGCAAAGAAATCCTTCATACAAAAAATGTCTCTATATAGTTGCTCATCCACCAGACTCTAAAAAGAACCCCTAAGCTGTCAAGAAGTACAATATGATAAAAGCAGGAATGATGAAAAGGAAGTGGCACCTTGCAGCTGACCGTATAAAAGCACAGATTCCTCCTGGGACTTCTGCATATAAAAGATAGGTTTCACTACTTTTCTAAGAACACTGGATCACATTAACTTATTCAAATGGGAGGTCAGATCAGTGTTTAGGTTTAAAGCTGTCCCACACAGCCCTTGATAAGAAAAAATTGACAAATCACACTTTTGAATAAACTCATTTTAATCCTTTTCTTCCTTTTGAAGTAATAAAAAATATCCCTGTCATGCAGTTGCCATTGCATTTAATGGCTGTCATTTAGTGAAATGGAAAAATGATATCAGAACATAATGCCTTCAACTATGGCTAATAGCATTTTACATAAGGAAAATACTTTTATTTTACATGAATATGGCTGTTTCTCTATGGTTATTGTTGAGAATTTAGCTGCCTTGCCTATTGCAGCAGAGTGATAACAGCAGATATGGTTCTATAAGAATAGATTACTGTTTAAGTTTTGTAATTTTTAGAGCTCAACAAATTGTTTGCCAATTATCACTTTGTATCATTTTTATTTGGTACAGTAAGGAATATATCCCAAAATGCTGTATTTTAAAATAATGCAGTGATTGTTTTTAGGACCTGTTTTAAATGGACTTCTAGCCCAGAGTACATCACTCTTGACATTTATGGCAATGCTGTTGTATAAATGGGCATTAATTAATGCTAAATTACAACAGGTTATATATGGGATTACAGGTGACATCCACATGAGTACTAAATGAGTTCTTAGCCATTAAACTTACAAACATTTCTAATTAACCTGGAGTGCACTGGACACCAAGTGCAAGAGATCTGAGCTGCACACGTGACTTGCAGCCCCACTGCAAATCAGCTGTTTGAGACAGCCCTGCAAAGCAGTGAAAGGACCCACCTGTGTGCTCAGCTGACACTTGGAAGAGCCCAAGAGAATCAGACCTAATTGAGATCCACTCATAAGGAACATCAAACAAACTCCAGAGCTGATAAAAAGGTGTCCTTGCAAGGCTAAGCTTGCTCAGTTCTCACCTCTGGGGCTGTTTCAGGCAGTACCATTGCTGGAGCTTTTCACAGAAATCTCCCTAATGGGGCAGCTGAAATAATTGACCTTCTCTGTTGCACACATGGTTGTACATCCCAGGAGGGAATCAGACCTTGATTTGTGGTGAAGATGCAGCAGATCAACTCTTAATTATTGGTGGATTCTACCCCCCCCAAAATGAGTCTGTTATTGTGAGTGGTTTCAGGAGAACACACAAGGCTTTAAGTCATGGCAGGTTTTGGATGGGACTTGAGCATGGGGGAGATAGTCCAGTCCATGGCTGATTTTTCTTGAAGCAGGTGCCTGAAACCTCCAGGCTTATTTTGTAAGTGGTGGTTAAAAATACAAACACCAGAAAAAAGAAAATGCCATTTTTTAAAACCAGGAATGCCTTACAGCAGAAAGTAAGCCCTAATAGTATTTCTATACACAGGTGTTTGCTTAGAATGGGAGATTTTAGCCCCCATGTTTATATGTTGTTCTCTGGACCACTTGAGGTTTGCTGTTTATTCCATGAACCCCAGTAAGATCATTGTTGCTCTTTGTGTCCCCTCTGACCAGTGTGTGTGAGTGCCACAGAATCCCAGAAAGGAGTAGATTGATGAAGATGCAATTAGCTATTCTGAATTGGTGGCAATGTTGATTTCTAGGAAAATTCTGATGCTTTTTTGGTTCACAGTAAGAAGGAGACAACTGTGTCATATTATTGTGAGTTTGTAAGTTTGGACTTGGAGAAAAGAGATGATCTGAACTTAAGTATGGGAAAATGTTGACCAAAGAGAAGGAACAGTAACTGCAGAGACCTCCAGTCAATGGATGTTATTGTGTTTAGTATCTTTCACAACATGAATTAGAATTTTCTTCTGTATTGATCATTTATCCAGTGCCTCCAGCAATATTGTTTACATTTAGTTGCTATAAGACAGCAAGAATTTTCTGATATACAGGTAGCCCTCACTTTAAAAACTCTGCTTAAAATCTGAGTTGAGAGTTTGTAGATTAAAATACCAGTGACATCACCTTTAATTAATAGGCAGGAAAGTTTAAGGATGATATGTACATGCATAAACTTTTCTGTCTATTAATTAAATTTTTTTACGATGTCACAAATGTCAAATATGAAACCTAAAGCTACAGTGCTGCTTTCTAATGCAATATGTTCCCCTTGTGACTGCAACTATGGGATAAAAGGATTTGCTTTTCATCATAGGCCAAATTAAATTTTAATTGCCTGTGAAAACACAAATGTCAAAAGCAAGTCTTCAAGCCAAGATTATGATCCTTTGTCACAGATGTTATGTCCCCATTTAAAAGTAAAATAAGTGTTTTCCTCAAGTAGGTTTTCTACAGAATGTCCTCAAGTTTTGTTTCAAATTACAGTGCTAAGTATGTGATGTGTGTAGTTGATTGTAGAGAATAATCTCAATTTTTGTTTGATATCAGAGACTTATGCTTAATGTGTCACTTTTTGTCCCATCATCCTGCAAGGACATCAAAAGGCACATGGTTTGTTAAATGATACATGTGCAGTTCACATCCAGAACTCCTAATCAACTGGGGGCAAAGGAGACCTGTTTTAGTGGGTATAAATTAATGAATCTACACTCTCCTTAATGCTGAATGCTCTGGGGTTGACCTGAAGCTTCTTTTTGCTTAATTAAAATTCTTGTTTCCCTGTTATTCCAAGTTTTCCTTACCAGAAATGTTGGTTCAAAACCACTGTTGGGCATATTGATCTGCTTGACCTGGCTGTGTGTGCTGGGACCCAACCCCCCCGTGCCCTGGGCTGGTCCCACAGTGTGGGCAGCAGGTTGGGGGGGATTCTGCCCCTCTGCCCTCCCACGTGAGACCCCCCTGCAGAGCTGCCCCAGCCCTGGGGGCCNTCCTCCCTGTGGCACAGTGTGGGGCTGGGTGGTTTATAAGGTCCCTTTCAACCCAAACCATTCTGTGATTCTATGAAATACAGCTCAGTAGCCATTTCATACCAGAAGGTGCTGGTTCATTGTGATCTCACTAAGAAAGTATTCTTTAAAATGTAGTTTATTGCAGCTAAACTGTAAAATAAGATAGAACAGTATAATTATCTTTCATCCTTCTATGGGGGAACCCTGATCTGTGCAGCACTGAACAAGTCTCTTCTACTCCACAGCATTCTGTGCAGTCCCACAAAGGGAACCTGCTTTTTTGTCTTCAGAGATTTGATGAAAGGAAAGAACTCATTGATTATTTGTCTCTTCACATAATAATGATCACGTAAGAACTTGCTGCTGCAATCTGATATAATGGCAGAAGCTGAGGGTTGTGTTACTGCTGGGAGCTGCCTACAGAGGCTCCTGCAGTGCAGTGAACCTGCCAGGGGTTTGCTCAGTGCAGCACATGCTTCAGGCCATGCTCCTCATGCAGCACAGCCCTGCTCTGCCTCGGATACATGGCTTGATAATTCCTTGGTGTACACTGCTCTCTGGATTGGGATCACTACAGCAGCTATGGCTTTTGTGAATGGAAGAAAATAGGGGATATTATTTTCAAGTCTGTAGGAAAGCAGATATGAATATAATAGTTTTGTTTCATTCAATTATCATTCAAATATAGCATGTAATTGTAAAACTTATGGAACTATGAAAGTGGAAATTTATAATGATGCAGTCTTAATTTTATTAATTTAATCCATAAAGCAGATATTACACCAAGACAGACATCAAATTAAAACTCTCAGACTCTAATTAGCTTTAGAAGTCTCTTATGTCTAATTTATATGGCTGTCATAATTAATTCAAATACTGATTTCAACCTGGTCATGATGCAGAAAACTCCATTCAGTAGCAACCATTAAAAAAATCGAGATCTTATTTTTAACTGTGTTTTAATTTAGTGTAAGTTGTCCAATTGACTTACATGAGTTGGACAATATCAAGGTACTTTGTAGGAAAGAAGTTGAAAAGATAGCCATACCACATACTATTAGGATTGCTTGGCCTGTCATGCAGAAGCAATGTATTGAAGTTTCTGTGTCCTTTGTAGTAGATAATACAATTTTCCAAATGTTCTTTGGATGACACCGTAAAGTCATCAGTTTTGAATTTGAAAAGGTACCTTTGTGCTCTTTTGCCTAAAGTGATGCAGGAGCAGAATTTCTGTGTCTGTGGACCAGATTCACTAAAGGATCACAGAAATTTGTGTAGAAATATCAGGATCAGCTGCTCTGTAGTGCTTAAAGCTCTTGCAGTTAAAGCTCTCTTGGTATGCAGAGTCCTTTCTCTGTACATGCCCTAAATGCATCAGGCTTTGAGCTGTTCAGTGGCCATCATGCAAAATTTAATCCAAGTTGTAGAATCCATTCATTATTCCATCTCCCCTCCCAGTACAGCTCAGTTCAGTAGATATTCTCTGGCTGAGTCCTGTTGATTGGGCTTCGAAAAGTTTAGTGATGGTTCTTTGTATTAATGGCTTATGGAGGAATGAGTAGCAGCCCCCACCTGTTAAGAAATTTTCCAGTTAGGCAATTTTATAGTTCAGAAGGTACAATGATCATCCAAAAAGTTGCAAATATGAGTTTTGTTTGTTATTTACAGAAAGTTGGAATCAACATCAGCAGTGTTTTCAGGAGACAGTCCAACCCCTCTAGGCCAAAGCCCTCCTCCTGAGGCTGTGAACTGTGATGGAGATTTATAGGTCTGCACAAGGAAGGAAATAACGCTGCAGGGGCCTTGCTGGGACTTTGACCAGAGCATGCAAATGCACTGGAGTCACTGCAATGGACTTCTGTGCTTTAGGCTTTGATTCTCTAACACTAAAAAAAATGTAGCAATTGAAACAAACTAGCACTCAAAATCTTAGTGATAAGAGAATAGAGTTGAGTTTTTTTGGGGGAAAAATGAAGTAGAAGGGGAAGGATGGAGAGGAAGAGAGAGAGACTCAGCATAACTGAATCATTAGACAACTTTTAAAAGCAAAGTAACATTAGAGTTGCATATGAAAGCTGTTGTGGTTTAAACTTAGCCAGCAACTAAGTACCACATAGTCACTTGCTCATCCCTCTGCCCTTTAGGTGAGGGAGAATTGGAAAGAAGGTAAAGCCCATGGATTGAGAGAACAGTTTAGTAATTGAAATAAAGCAAAATGTAATAATACTTCAATGAAAATGGAAACAAGAAAAAAAAAGAAATAAGCCCCGGGAGAAACAATTGATGCACAAATCAATTGCTCACCATCCACTGACTGATGCTCACACAGAGCCCCAGCAGTGCTTGGCCCCTCCCAGCCAACTCCTCCAGTTTGTATACTGGACATGATGTTCTGTGGTCAGGAATATCCCTCTGGTTAGCTGAATATCCATGGCCCAGTTCAGTTGTATCATCCATGCTCCCTCTCAGCTTCTTGTGCAGATCCTTGTTGGCAGTGTGTGGAGCACTGAAAGGCCTTGACTTAGGGTGAGAGCTACTTAGTAATGAAAACATCAATATTTTTCTCATAGCCAATGAAAAAGTCACAGCACTGGACCAGCTGCTAGGAAAAAAATTAACTTTATTCCAGTTGAAACCAAGACACAAGCCCAGCTACAGGGCAGTTTAAGGCACTTGCATATACAACTACTATTACAGTTTGCACTTCTGAAAAAAATGAATAATGAAAAGATTTTAAAGTTCTTATGTTTGTATACTTTTATAGGTAGAGCTCAGAGGGATGATTTGTTTCTTGCAAGCAGCCTTGTGTCATAATACCTTAAGCAAAGGTGAATTAGTCTGGGAGAATGGTTGGCATCATCAGTCCTCATGTGATAGCAGTGGAAGTTCTGTGTCAGAGATCCACCCCCAGGTTTCACAGCCTAGTTGTTGTGGCACTTGACTAAGAAGGGGGCCCTAGACTGAACTTGCTCCAAGTCAGTCTGCACCTTCCTCTGGAGGGGCAGCTCCTGTTTCTGTTCTCTGTGACCAGGGACAGCACCCAGGGAATGGCTGGAGTTGTGTCAGGGCGGGATTAGGTTGGATCTCAGGGAAAGGCTCTTCCCCCAGAGGGTGGTGGGCACAGCCCCAAGGCTGCCAGAGCTCCAGGAGGGTTTGGATGATGCTCTGAGGGACAGGTTGGGATTGTTGGGGAGTCTGTGCAGGGTCAGGAGCTGGACTGGATGATTCTTGTGGGTCCCTTCTCGCTCAGGATATTCTATCAAGTCAGGATAAGAAGGGAATTGCCCCTAGCTGTTCTAGCTTAGTGCTACACTCAGAGGATCCCAGGGTGAGCTGTGGGAGAAGAGAAGGACAGCTTGTCTGTAAGTCTCTGCTGGTGAGCTGAGACCTGTCCTAGTGCCCTCCAGATTAGGTTTGGGCTGGCTGGTTGCTCTCTCTTGCCTTTGTGTATATTCCTGAGTATGTATGCCATTGAGAGCCATCTTTTTTTTAAATGATATTTTATTGAGATAAACACCCAGGAGTCTGTTCTTTAAAAGTTGGAAGTACATGTGGAATTCAGTTGTGTTTAAATCTAGTCAGAAATTCAAGGCTTTGAAATTTGCACATTTAACCTGGTTAATCCAGACTTTAAAGTGCTTTACTGGGCTGCTTTGGTTGACATCCTCAGCTGATGTAAAGCTGCCTCTTCACTCCCTTGTGTAACTGTATCTGGTGTCTCCAGCTATTTCTGAATGGAAAAGTAGAGAATAATTAGTGAGTTACCACTTTGCTGGTTGTTAGATACCCCACAAATAGATGTGGTCAATTTTCCAGTAGATTTGGAATATTTTTCCCTTGCTTGCATAATCTTTAAAATAGTATTAAGCTGGAGTTGAGGTGGGTGTTTGGAAATTAGGTTTATACATAGAATAGCCTGCATCCAGGTTTCTCATTTCTGGTCCACCAGATCTGTGTGGTCTGACTGGATTGCAATCTTTCTAAAATGTGTAAATCTTAAAAACTGGAAAAAGCCTTTTACTCCTATGTTTAAATGAAAAAAAAAGTAGTTCCATTTTTGAAAAAGGCTGTACAGCAGTGGATGAGGTAATTGTGTGAAAATGAGTTTAGAAAAGCTATGCTAACATAAAGACAGTCATATAAGACAATCACTTCTTTGGCATACAATAGCTGTCACATTTTCCCACTGAAAATATGGGCACTAAGCATCAGAATAAAGGGAAGGGAAAACAATAACAACTGCAGAGCCATGTAAAAGCTGTATTCTTCCTTGCTGGCTGTAATAAAGAGCTTGCATATGAGTACTCATTCATCATGTAAATGAATGGAGTAATTTGTTAAACGTATTTCACAGATGGGAAAAGAAGTTTAACTGTCTTCATTAAAGTTTATATAGGATTTTTCAACTTCTGTGTTTTGCCTGAAATTACTTCCCTTCAGACTGAGGATGAGGAACCTCCTCCTCCATTTATTTTTATATCCACTGCAGATGTCTTGGTTTTTTTTGGGGGGGAATAGTTGATTTGGGGCAATTTATGGTGACACAGTGCCTAACTTGAGATGAGAAAGGGAGGTGTTTCTATTGCTGCCTGGGATTTCATGCCAAAAAGTATTGCCTCTAACAATTAGTGTGAATAAAAACTGATACTTTTTAAAACATTCTAAGCAGTTAGTAGTATTGAGTTATTTATAGTGCAGTGGGGTTTTTTTCAAATATTTGCAAATATGGAAGATTTTTTTGTCAGTATAAATCTCACCTACATTAGGAAATACCTTGAGAGAAGGATAGTTAAGGGGATTATCGACTTCAGGATTTTTTATGATGCCTTTTGGGAGATGTCCATGCTGTTGTGAGAAACATTAGAACAAAAAGTTTTTATCTGAATTTAATAGGATTTTTGCGATATGGAGGCTGCCTTTTGGCCAGGCCTTTGTGGTGTTTCCTTCTCCCCTATAGCTGTCTTTCAGAAAGGTCAAGCTTTTCTCTGCCCTATCTTGTCTTCTAGGAAAGAGCCAGGCTGTTTCCCTCACCTCTCTAATTTAACATTCATACTTCACAGCTGTCTTCAAGTGCTTTTCAAGTCTAGTTCAAGTCATATTTTTCCTGCACTTTTTAATCTATTATTGCCAGTCACTCGGCTTATCACTCTGCCAAGCTCAGCTCTCTCTCCAAGTCCCACAACTCATTCCGAATGTCAAGAACCTTTCCCTGGAACAAGTTTGTTGTGCTTAAAACAAAACAAAAACAATTGCCATCCTTTGATTTTTTTTCAAGACTTCCACAGAGAAATTCAAGATGTTTGCTGTGGGAATGACCTATTTGGGATTGTTAGGCTGGGCTGAAAAGCACAGACCCATAGACTGCTGTGAGTCTGGTGTTTCCCATTTAGTTATACACATGAAGGCTGAAATATTTGAATTCTGAAGAAAAGACTGGCATCAGAAAAAATCATACAGAAATTCAGGATATGGTTTTCTCACAGAACATTAGTGGCACAAACTCTAATTTGCTGAGAAATTGATTTTTGTCAAATATTGCAGGCTCAGGTAAGGAGCTGGTTCAAGGTGGGGGGAGTACTCCAGGAATCATTTAGGTTGGAAAAGATCTCCAAGTTCAGCCTGTGCCTGACCCCTCCCCTTGCCCCCCAGCCCAGAGCACTCAGTGCCATGTCCAGTTGTTCCTTGGGCACCTCCAGGNGTGTCTTTATTGCTATGAAAGGAAGATGTGCCTTTGAGGGGCCCAAAACTGGACACAACACTTGAGGTGCAGCCTCACCTTGAGCAGTCACTGCCCTGGTCCTGTGGCCACACCAGTGCTGGTGCAAACCAGGTATCTCTTGCCCACCTTGTCACACCTGGGCTCAGGTTCAGCCAACTGTCCACCAGCACCCCAAGGTCCTTTCCCCCTGGGAATCTTTCCAGCTCTCTGCCCCAGTCTGGAGCTGCAGAGGATTTTGGTGACCCAAGAGCAGGACCTAGCACTTGGTCTTGTTGGCTCCCACCCTGTTGGCCTCAGCCCATGGATCCAGCCTGTCCAGATCCCTCTGCAGAGCCCTCCTGCCCTCCAGCAGATCAACACTCCCACCCAGCTTAGTTTCATCTGCCAACTTAGTGATGTGGTCACCTATAAAGGTGTTAAACAGGACTGGGTCCAACAGTGATCCCTGGAGAACCCCACTAGTGACTGGTCCCAAGTGGATGTGGCACTGTTCACTGTATGTGATGTGATGTCCCAGCTCCAGCAGATGCACAATGAGTCTCTAGTTGTCAGAGGCCAGCAGGCAGTTCCATTCCCTGTGCAACTACTGAATTTATTTTTACCATTGGTTAGAGCAAAATGCATATGTTTCTTTGTCATTGCTAAAAACATGAGGGAGGATCTCAGTAACTGAGTGGAACAGGAAACAAAGTATGGCTGTTGCAGTTAGCAAAGGACTGCGGTTGAAAAATGCTGAGGGTAAACAAATGAATCAATAGAGAGTAATGATCCTTGTTAATTTATTTCCACAGACTGATTCTACACTTTTTAAGTCTTTTTTTTTTGTGTGTCCTGAATCATTCAGGGAATGGTAGCTCATACTTTTATCACTGACATGACCTCTCCAGACTATCAGTATTTCAGAGCTGGGTAACACTTCAATCACATAGTGGAATACTGGAGGTAGCACATATCAAATTCCTTTGGTGTATTCCTCTGACTCTGGAGTGCAACAGCACTGGCAGCCTGCATTGTTACACTTGTCATGATACACATGAGAAGTGTTCTGTGCAGGATCGGGGGGGTCATGGCATTTACAATCAAAAGAAGAGAAGGAAGAAAAGAATCAAACCCCACAGATAAAAACTATTTAGAGCAAAGAAGTTTTGTGAGTCTCCATAAAGCCATTGCAACTAAAGTTTAAAATCAGTATTAGAGATAGTATTGTGAGTCTGCAGTGCTTATTTAGAGAATTAATAATGAATGTATTAATATTTACAGCTATAGCCAGCTGCTGCCATGCATTCTCCAGGCATAGTTTTGAATTTGGATTTTTAAAAAATTGATTATTTGTTTAAACAAACAGATGTAAATACTTAAATGTTCAGCCTGTCTTTTCATAAAATAGGGATAGGTTAAAATATGGGCACAGAAGCCACTTACAGAGGAAAGTGGAGGGGGGGAATGGATGGACCAAACCTGACTCCCCATGCCTAGTTTTAGATACAGGTCAGATGGAAAAACTGAGATCATATTCTTTGAGTCAGTAGTTTAATGACCTGTCACCAGGGTTTTCTTCACAGGGCTTCATAGAAGATCACAGAATGGATTGGGGTTGGAAGGGACTGTAGAGCTCAGCTCATTCCAGCCCCTGCCATGGGCAGGGACACCTCCCACTAGCCCAGGTTGCTCCAAGCCCCATCCAGCCTGGCCTTGGACACTCCCAGGGATGGGGCAGCCACAGCTTCTCTGCCCAACCTGTGCCAGGGCCTCACCTGCCTTTCATGGGAATCTTTTGTGAGCCCTAACCAACCAACCAGCTGCATCACCAAAAAATCTCACACACAGCAAAAGGAACAAAACATGTTCTGGATAATCCAGACTGATTGTTTCCAATGAATGTTAGGAAAGGGGAATGGCTTCATGCTGGCAGAGAGTAGGCTTAGGTCAGATTTAAGGAAGAAATTCTTTGCTGGGAGAGTGGGCATGTCCTGGCACAGGTTGCCCAGAGAAGCTGTGGCTGCCCCATCCCTGGGAGTGTCCAAGGCCAGGTTGGATGGGGCTTGGAGCAACCTGGGATGGTGGAAGGCATTCCTGTCCATAGCAGAGAATTGGATCTGGATGATCTCTAAGGTTCCATTCCAAGTGAAACCATTCTATGACTGAGTCTGTCTCACTTCAGTACAAGGAGTACTTCATAAATGGTGTAGAAGCTGCTTTCTGTTCTTCAGCCAAATTTATCTACTTGTAGCACTCCAGAAAAGCATTACCAGCTCTGAGAATCCATTAAAGTAGTGCTCAGGAATAGGAAATAATTTCATGTTGCCTCAGGTTGAAACACCTGGTTCAAGTGTAAATTGTATCTGTGTTTTTGCAGCTTCTCATAGCTGTATAGGGAGGAGGAGAAACAGTCTGGTTCACTTTTCCTGAAATTCATTTAGATTTCAAGTTTTCAGAGAGAAGTTGTGAGTTCAGAGCTTCTCTCTACAGTCCAGTGCACTGTCTGGGAGTTTTGTTTTGAAGGCTTTGTTTGCAGCTGCCTTTGGCTGTGAGCACGACCTGTGATGTTGCTCTCCTTGTCTGTTGTGTCAAGATCTGGAGATGTGTGGCTTGCTGTGGGGTTGTCTCCTGTCCCTCACTGAGCTCATGCCTTGTCAATTCATTGACAGGACACGGGTGCTTTGCTAAATTAATCAGGAACGTTTACGAACCTTGTAGATTCAAGAAGTTCCTTAAAATAAGAAAAGAAAATCAATAGAAATGTATTTTTTGAGAATATCATAAAGCTTGAGAGAGGTGATTCAAGTGGGCTGGTTATTTTATTCATGTGGTTCTCTCCTACATAGCAATAATAGATAATATTTGTAGTGTACCCTTTGAAGGAGTTGTAGCTGGAAGAAATGTCATGGAAAACAATTACATGTATTGTTTCTGTTTTCTTAATGACTTAAATGTAAATAGGCTATGACTGTTTACTTTAAAAAAAGAAAACTATCATATTTTTCATTAACAATGTAGTTTTAAACTGGTGCTGGGCAACTGTTTTTAAAAGGGCATTTTAAAAAGAATAAAATGAGACACATCTTGCAGCATTTCTAGGCTAATACTTATTATTTCCAGCTTAATTTTAGGACTGCATTATGTGGTTAAAGTGTATCGATTCAAAATATACTGTTATACTTTTTTTTAGCTTTCCATGGTGTTCCTTAACTATGTTTTGTTAGTTGTTAGTAAACTTTTTGCTAGATTTGGATCGAAATATGAATACACAGGGAGCCAAATGCTATTTGTAAAGACCAAAATCTTTATTTATATAAATAAAACTGCAGGAATTTGATGAATGGCTAAACCAGTATTAACAGGCATTTTCTCTTCGAAAAATTGCCATGTCCTATGAATGTTGTAAAGTGCTCAACTTGGAGCCACAACTATGGAATTTCTTCTATTAATGTTGCTTACTGTAGTTTGAATTCTGTCAATGTCACTTTTTATTTAGTCTATAACATTTATTTGTTTTATATGTATCTATATCTAGTTGTTAATTTGCCTGGTGTTCCAGGGTGTTAGCCTGTGAATACCATCAGGGTTTCTGTTGGCATAGACTGTTCTGTTAGAGACAAAGATAATACTTTTTTCCACCAATGTAATATTTGCACCAAAAAAAGAGGTGTTGATAAAAGCAATGCTCCAAATTCCCCAAATAGGTTAATTCTCTGTTTTTTATTCACTGCCTCTCATGTTTAAAATTGTAAGAACAACACCCAGGGAACTCCAAATGTGTCTTGTATTTTGGCTTGATGTTTTCAGGCTAAAATGAGGTCATGTTTCAATATCACTGGCAAATGATTATTTTTGTGAATTATTTCCTTATGCTTATGAGGTAAAAGAGGTAATTCAGATTTTGAGACTACAGTGCTCAATTTCCTTTTGAATGTTTCAGAAATTAAAGAAATTAAGAGTCAATGTAACAATGAAACAGATAGAAAGGGGAAAACACAGGAAAAAGGAGTGGTTGAAACTACAAAAGCAGCTAGAAAAGATTTCAAATGGACTTAGAAGAAATCTACTGCTCTGGCTTGCACGAGGTTTTCTGGGGACGCTTGGATCTTTTTAAAATTACTGTTGTTTATTTGTTTTCCCTTTTTCTTCTTCAGTTGCTTTGAATCCTACTGTGTTGCTGAGACAGATCTTTGTCTAGACTCTAAAAGTACCCAGGCTGGTGCTTTAATAACTGCCGTTTCTCGCTGCTCTGAGTGCTGTGACCCTCTGGTTTTATTTTAATGACTGGCTGGTGGGATGTGTGAAAGCCATGTAGTCCCAAACAAAAACACTCCTGCCATCTGGGAGTTTTTTTTTCTCAGATTGTAAAAACAGGTTCATTATAACTAGAATTTTGTGTTCTGCCTGCGGTGTCCTTGTTGGCTTTAAATGGGAAGAGTGGAGTACTTTAAGTAAAAATGAAGACTGGAATCAGTAGATGGTGCTATAATCTCAGTTTTAGCTTGCTAGTGCAACGAGTCTTGAGAGACTTAGTGGCTGGTTTCTTTGCACCTTTGAAAGGGAAACTTATAAAAACATAATCAGCATGATGCTGTAATTATTTTACATGTTTGACATTTTAAATATTTTAATACAATCTTTACTCTGAAGGCCGTGCTATATTTAGGTGTAGTTCTTGCTGAGAATTTACTGGACAAGCAACTGGTGTGAGTGTGAAGAAAATGCAAATTTGATTGTGCCCACTGTGGCTTTTTCCACAGCTGTGCTTTGGGTTTGCCCATCTCCTGGGGTGCCCTGCTGTGATGAGAGAAGGAAATCTGCTGTTTCATTTGAGAGTGCACATCTCACTGGAACCCAAGAGATGCTCCATTCCTCTTTTTTTCCTTACCAAATCTTTGTCCTCAGAGGGGAAAGGGAGAGAGTATTTTTGGAAGTTTGCCTTCAATATTTGTACTCTTCAGAGAAGAGGGGATTGCAAATGTAACCTATTGTTAAGATGATCCTCTGGGAAGGGGAAGGTCTTCATACCCTCTCACTCTATGATGTGCATGATCTGATATTAATGGCTAAAAAACATATATTTAAATACATGAAGCTGGAAGAAGTGGCATTCATAAGAATACAATTGTCATTTGAAAATGGATTCAAAATTTAGGAAATGAAGTAGCAAGCAGATGCTGCATCTGATAGGGAGCTATGCTCTGCCAGTAGACTTATCCTGAATAATCTACAATCTCAGCCCAAGAGATGTATAAGTCAGCATAAGTACTATCAAGGAATGGTAAATGTAAACTGAAAACTAAATATCCCTGAAGTCTTTCTATTCTGTAAAACTTAGAGCATTCCCTCACCCTTTTGGAGGCTCATGTGGGAGATCTGAGCCTGAGCTGTGAGTGTGAGAGCTGTGCAGTGCTAGAAATGAACACTAGGAACTGGTCACTTCAGGCTGAGGTCAGGATGTTTGTGGTAAGAGTTTCTGTCAAATTTCAGCAGAACCTCTGCAGGGATTTCTCTCCTTTGCAGGAATCCTGCACTGCTCTCACCCCTGTGCACTCATACATATTAAACAGTGAACACAATACCTTTTCTGCAGGTGGGAGAGCTGTGGGAGTGTACAAGACTCCCACAGGAGCACAGTTCCACAAATGTACTCTTGCATGGGTAGCAGGGGGCATTAGAGATGGAAAGAATTGACTCCCACCTTGTTTTGCATTTCTTAGCCTCTCTTTCTTTTGCCATTGCAGAGTTGGTCCTTTCAGGGAGGGATGGCAATGATAATTTCTATAAACATCTTTAAAGTAAGACTGGGTGTATTAAAACTTTCATGTTAATAGCAAATATGTATTCAGTGAAGTTTCACATGTGTCTGTCAATGTGATATAAAGACAGGAGTGATTTATGCTGGAATAGTGAGGGAACTTGAAAAGAAGTTTTTATAGTAGACTTACTGTGATTTTTTTGAATATAATGTTCCTGTTCTAGAAAGAGAGACACAATGTCAAATCAACAAAATCAGCAAATGCTGCTAGGTCTGTAATGCTGTGTTTCTTACTGGAAGTTTGGTGTAAAAGAGCAGATAAATCTGTTTTTGCTGACATAAATCCCACCTGCAGAGCTGCCTCCAGCCCTGGGGGCCAGCACAGGAAGGACATGGAGCTGCTGGAGAGAGTCCAGAGGAGGCATCAGGATGGTCAGAGAGGGCTGGAGCAGCTCTGCTGGGAGAGCTGGGATTGTTCAGCCTGGAGAAGAGAAGATTTAGGGTGACCCAATTGTGGCCTTGCAGTGCCTGAAGGGAACCTGCAGGAAAGATGGAGAGAGACTTTTGACAAGGGTCTGGAGTGACAGGACAAGGGGAATGGCTTCCCACTGCCAGAGAGTAGGGTTAGTTTAGAGATTAGGAAGAAATTCTTGGCTGTGAGGGTGGGCAGGTTGGGCAGAGAAGCTGTGGCTGCCCCATCCCTGGAAGTGTCCAAGGCCAGGCTGGATGGGACTTGGAGCAACCTGGGCTACTGGAGGGTGTCCTGCCCATGGCAGGGGGTGGAGGGAAGTTATTTGAAGTCGGTTCAAACCCAAATCATTCCATGAGTCTGTGATTCTGCATCGAAAATGTTTCCACTTCTGTTCAAACAACATGTGGGAATGTTGAACTGCTTAAAGGGAAGGATCCCATAATGCAGTCTGGCCCCCTTAACAGAGTCTCTGGGTGTGCTTGAACAAAGTATGTAGTTTAGAGGCCCTTTTTTGGGGGAGTTCTACTTGTGTCAGTAGTCACAGGGACACTGAACAGTTCCTAGTACATTAGATTATTAAAATATTCAAATTTTTATGCTAAGATGTGAATAGCTGCACTTAGATGCAGGATCATTTTAACTGTGGGGGAGCCTTAATGCGGCTCTTAAATGGCCACTGAAGATCTTATGAAGCTTATGTGGAGTCTCATCTGTACCACTTAATTGGTGAAAAGACTTTGGAGGTCCCCAAAGCCAGCATGCATTATAAAGTACAAGATTTTTTTTTTTCCCCTCCTCAAGAAGATCTTCACTTATGGGAAGATCCTGAAGGGAGCATGTGGCTAATTTTTTTCTGGGGAAACAGGGGCTATAAATACAATACAAATCCTAATCTGTAAAGGTTAACAGTATAAAAATTTATATTTTGTTTTATTTTATGTTGCTGGTAGTTATTTTTTTATGAGAGTTCCAGATTGCTCCCAAGCAAAGATACATTGCAATAACACAAAAGTACATTGTATTGTTAGGAAGTGGCTCATTATAACCTCATCTTATCATATAAACCACCAGCTCAGGGATGCATTAAAGCACTTAGAATGTGCCTTATGGGCCTGCACAAGAAACAGATTAATGCTTGTGAAATCATATTTTAATTTTTAAATATTCTTTCGAGATGAAAGGAATCCTCTTAGTGCCATGGGTAAGCAATATTTTAAATCTGTGTGATTGTAATGTGGTTATTAATTTAATGTATTATTCTCATACAAAAACACATACTACCATGGATCTGGTTTAAAGTGACAATATTGCAGGCACTAAGCATTCCTTTTCTGAGCAAATATAGTAACACAGTCAGTCAAACCCAAGCAATTAGTTTGGTTTACTTTTATGTAGCAGTATACATCCTGATGCACTGGAAAGCACTTAATTGTTCTTAGTATAGTTGTGTTTTACATGGCATGGCCAAGTGTAAAAAAAACTGTATATATTGGGGAGGGGAAAAGATAAGCACGAAACCTTTGAGATCACGTGATGTAACTATACAGTGTTCCCTGCTTTGTGAAAACAAAAGGAGGCTTCTGAAATGCATTATCCTAGTTAGAAAAGGAATTAAAAAAAAATAAAGACCCAGGCAACACTTCAAAATTCTCAGTTTTTACCTCCAGAATTATCACTTTTAATTTAAAATACAGTGGACCAGGCATTAAATCCTGAAATTGAGTATTTCTTCTGAGCATTCTAAGGTGCTGCAGATAGATAGCTAATGCCTTGTTGATTGCAAAGAAGAATAAAAGAGAGAAAAAAACCATCACTACCACCAAAAAACTCCAACAAAATCAACTTGGCAATAATTTGTAAATACTTCAGAGGGGAAAAACAGCAGAACTTCTAAAATCTGGTAAGAGTTGCAACTGCCTTCAGGTGAGCAGCTTTTTGGAGGGGTATGGCCTCTGTTGTCTACAGCTGTAGGTGAGAAGATAATATTAAACCCAGCATTAATTTTGCCAGTTAATCCAAGGAATCCAAGAAACAGAGTTCTTTGCTTGCACTTGTTGATCCTGCTTTGTCTTCTGTGGAACTTCAACAAGGAGTTGTAGTCAAGCTGCACAATCAGTCCTGTGAAGGTGCTGCCGAAACTGAAATAGGTGTGATAAACATAATAAAACTCCTCTGTTCCTTCATGTTGTCAGATGACACTCATGAGAAAAATGCTAAGTGGACAAATAACCTTGTTGACCAGTATTTTATAGTTACACCACTTTTGCTTTGAAAGAGCAAAAATAAATCCTTTTGGTACTCTGAGGAAGCTCTTCAGGCACAAATTTCTGCTGCAGAAGAGGGAGGTTTTCTATCCTGCTTTTCCCCCCTTGAAAGACTACAAGAGTCTAATTGTGGACTTAAACTTTAAATCCTAGACTTCAAAGAGTGGTTTAGAACAGTGTGACTGGAATGGAAGATAGTGAGGTCTTTGTGTGCAACTTCCCACACACCTCTACTTTTCCCTTGGGATTGTCACTTCTGGGCAGTGGGAATTGTTCCTGAGATGAGAATCCCAGGTGGGAATTGCAGGAGGAACTCTCTGGATGTTGGCATAATGAGTATATTCCACAGGTGGGGAACAGTGATGATTGACATTGACTTCGGTGCACATTGGGTTGGGAGAGAGTATAAAATGCTGTATAAAAGGCCAGTGATTATCCTCATCTTCCAAACACCCAATGAGGTGGTGAACTAGTATAGAGTCAGGGAGAAAAAAAGGCTGGGAGGGGAAATCAGCAACTGAACTGGTCCACAAAGAAAAATATGTTGACCTATCTTGCCTGATTGTCTTTGCTACCTTTAATTCTCTTGTTAACCATTTTATACAGGGGGACAGATTTCTTTAGGAAGCTGAAGAAAGGCATGTTGGCATATGACATCTTTAAAACTTATGGAAGTACTAATGGATCAGTGTAAGGAGTGAGAATTTCAGATTGTTAGAACAAACAGAGCCTGAATTGCATCTTTCCTCATTTACTGTATTAAAGGAGAGGACTGTACTGTAACACTCTTGAGAAAAATACTTTCTCTGCTTATACTTGTGTATCTTTTTCAGACAAGATTTTATTGTAGGAGAAGCTCAATATTAGCCATGGAAGTATGAACAGTACGTGACAGAAATGAGAAAATGGATTTCCCCTCCTTTTTGTTTTGAAGAATTGAAAGCATGTTATATAAATGATCACTGAATTCCTTTAGAAGTATGACAAACTTCGGCAATTTACATCTATTTTCCTAAATTACTGTGTCACTTAAAGCTCTTCACACTGTTGTTTGTTACACACACAAAAAGACCTCCTTTTAGAGATCCACTCCCTGTCATGGGCTAAAGGCATAACCAGAGTAATTACACATTATGGGATTGTAAGAGGACTCACATATAGCACATAACATACAACAGCAGCAGTTCTTAATGCCTGGGGGTGTTCAGACTTGAACATGAATTCTTCCCTGAAATAGTTTAGATGTTTAGTCTACATTATATTTTAATTAGAAAAAGGTTTTAGTTTTCAGGTCAGATAAAGGAAACAAAAATATCCATTTAAAAAAAAATTCTTTTATAAGTCACCATTATCTTAGTACTTGTCTAATTTGTATTTAGTAGGTTCAAAGCATTAGAAAAAGTAAAATCTTGCCTCAAATCTGTTACTTGCAGAGATTTGAGAAGAATTTTTCTTTTGTGTAAACTAATAGTAAATAATGCCTGACTACTTATATAGTGGATATTTCAGCAGCTCCCAGTGTACATTGAACAGAATTTGATTATCATTATCCCATTTTCTAGATGAAAATTCTTAACTGAAGAGAAGAGATTTAGAAAAACTATTTGAAAAGCCAGTGCCAAGAGCAGAATTTGGTCTCCTGGTTTCCACTGTGCCACCAGATGGTATAAAAATCAGAGTCTGTGCTGGGCTGCCTGCTTCTTTTTGGTAACATTCTTCCTCACTCACTCTTGCATTTCCATTGTCAGTAGTACAAAAGCTTTGACTTTTCCTAATATTCATTTGTAGCCATTTGGTGTTTCCATGTTCTTTAGGGGTAGATCAGCTGTGTCTTTGATATGTGCTTATCTCTGGTCATGTTTGTTGAATGTGATATGTTGTAAAATAATGAAGGTACAAGATAAACATGTGGGGAGAACTTAAATGTCCTTAAGCCAAGATACATACCCTTTTTTCATTTGTTACTCTCTGATGCCTTGAATAAAAAGTAAATTAACTGTATTTGATAGATCACATGTTGGAAAATTCATTCCAGCATGGTGTATTTAAAATTCATACTTTTCAAATAGCATCATGTTTATTGGGTTCAGGGCAAGAGTTTTGGGGACTGTATATTGCTAGAAACCAAGTTATGGTCTCTGTGGTGTAACTGCTGTACTTCCAGACTGGAAGTCCACTTTCTCCTGGGAATTTAGTAACCCATATTTATTCCCCTGGGTTGTGCTGCACGCACAGCTTGGCCTTTAGATCTGGGCTGGGCTGCAGGAGATGTTTATTCAGTTAAGGGTAGAAGAGGAGGCTCTGGGATTCCACTAAATACTGGGAATTGCACCAGCTTTGCATCCCTGCTCTTACCCAAAAGAGCAGAACATGAACATCCTTTCCATTTGACAGAAGGAATGAACAGAGCTGTTTTTATCTAGAAAAGGCTGTGAGAACACAAACACCTTTGCCCAAACAGCATCTCCATGGCCTGCTGTGTCTTGCCTGGGGACGCATTCAAAGCCATCAAGCTTAAGAACCCCAGCACCTGAAGGGATGTAGAATTATCTGTACTATCACCCCTTTCTTCAGTGTTAACTCCAACAAATGCCCTTCCAGCTGATGCTTTGCAGGGGCTGGGCACCTTCCTTAGAGGGGTCATGACAAGCAAACACCTCCTGGGGCAGAAGGACCCTGTGCTGAGCAATTGTTCTGTGCACAAGACAGGTAATTGTAGTACACCATAAAACATGTGAACGTTTACTAAATCACTTTTAATTCAACACTGATGTACAGTTTGCTGGTGCTCTCAGAGCCATGGTCAACACAAGGCAGGAACCTTCTTGGCTCATCTTAGCCATTTTTGGTTCCTAGGCAAGGGCTGAATTTTTGTCCAGTTAGTGGAGAGCTCTGTGTCCAGAGGTGAGACCTCATACCCTGAGAAGTGAGGGATAAGGTAGGCTTTGGTATTTAGGCACTAATTAAGATATTAAGTAGGGATTTTGTGTTGGTTGCATTTTACCCAGATAAATATCTAAAATGACCATAATTAAACATTTAAATAATTAGGAAACTAAACCTGCATATATGAATAATAACTAAACAGTGCTGTGATAGAAATATTAAGCTGTTCTCATTTAGGATAAACCAGCAGGAAACAGAACAGGATCTGGCTATCTATGTCTTTTCCCCCCAAGTTTTCCTGGTTTGGGAGTAAAACATCTCGTGTATGTCAAACTTTCGCACTAAAGAGAAGCTGAATCAAAACTTTTTTAAAAAAATGTCTTTGTTCCCAAAAAATCCCCTTTCTAATTTCTTTCATAGCATGCTGCAGTGAGGATTAATGTGGAGAAGGTAACTTTGGATACCTGACTTTTGTTTCTGGCTGTGTTGTTGAAAGATTGCTTGGTTACATCTCTGCAATGTCATAAATTTTCCAGAGTATCTTCTGAATTATCTTTTGTACAGATGAACTGATTCAAACAGAAGAACAGCTTTTATCTAAAATCTGGATTGTATGTTAAGCCAGTTTTAGTTGGAACAATTGGTTCTCTCTTAAAAATAAGAGAGCTTCATAATGAAGGTTCATCTCTACTTTTGTTGAGGACACAGAAATGTTGAAATACCCAAATCCCATCAGACCTCATTCAAATAGTCTTTTTCTAAATTGAAGTGTAGAACTCTGGGAAGGCTTGTGCTGTCAAGATTTCCATCCCACTGTTTCAGAACAGGGAAGGGGAGCTGGGATTTTCCTGTGCATGCAATTACCTGATTTAAATCTTTAAATTGTGAACATCAGCAGTTTCCCAGGGGTACTGAACTGTAACAACTGACAAAGTACTTATGAAGCCTAAAGTTCTGAAACATGGCCTTAATTATAAGCCCAATTTCAGGTATCTAGGTGTAGCCTGAATTTCGGAGCTGGCAGCACTTGTAACTCTACCAAAGGTGTGTCTGTCTGTTAAATAGCCAAGTAACCCTGAAATGGACAGCAAAAATTGGCTGTTCAAGCATCTGATGGCACATCTTAATATTTAGTTCTCCAATCTGGCTCTCGAGGTGCTGAGCACCTGCCTTTGCTGCTGATTACTTTGAGAATTGAGCCTATTCAGGGGAGCTCTCAGTAGTTTCTTGATTAGACTTCTGGGTTGGTGAAAAACAGAGGTTTGATTGTTAGGAAGTTTCAAAATCTTTTGTCACAAGCATGAGAATGGAATTCTAATAAATGTGTGAAGTTGTGGAGAAATAGGTATAAATTGCTGGTATTATGCAAACGCTTAATCAGCTCTTAAAATGTCATGAGATTGTGAGGAAATTGGGTGTAAAATTGGCTGTAAAATCGTTGAGATGTTTCTGATGGTGGTGTGGCAGCACCCAAACCCTGCTGAGAGCTGTTCAGTGCAGAACATGCAGCATATGGCCCTGCCTAGAGACTCCCACCATTCCTGGCCTCACGTTATCAGGGAGAGGGAATTGTGAGGAATAATCTGAAGCTGGATATCCCCAAAACAACAGTATTTTTTAGACATAGTCTGTGTTTCTAGTGCTGTCAGAGGCAATCCAAGTCTACTGAGGTGAAGAGCACTGCCTGTGATAGCAGTGACAATTCCAGAGTCTGAAGCCCTGCCTTCAAGTTGATGTGGAATATGAGGGAAGAGTCTTGCTTTTACTGTATTTGTAATTTTTCTACATTTCTTTCTTGATTAAAAACCTTATTCTGACAGTTCTTAATCAGTCACACATTGTTAGCATTCCGTGGCTGTGCTGCTGAGAATTTTAAAATGATCTGAAAGTCTTAATTTAGGCAGTGGATGTGCTAAGATGGGTTGATCTGTGCTGAGGATGGAGGGAAATCGTTGGAGAGGTAGGAAGCACACAGAGAACATCAACAGTCTCTGCTCATTTATGTAACTCATCAAAAAGACACCAGAGGACTGTAGGAATCTCCTTCAGCTTCACTACCATCCTCACTGCTCTACACCCATCAGGTTTACAGATTTGCAGTAATGCAGCTCCTCAAAAATCAGTTCAATAATTATTTCTGCAAGTTAATTTTAATTTCTGCATCAACACACTTTTGTTTTTGAAGGAAACCTAATTGGTTTCCACTGCAAAATTTAGCATGAACAGGAATTGGTAAATACTTGTCCGTTCCATGTGATGTATATTTGCTGAAGCCAGTTTGTAACAGGGCAGAACAGGATTTCTCTCATTTAGTGTATGGATTACAGAAAATCATTCCCTTCTTTGCCACTAAGATGCCCACAGTATAAACAAAATTAAAAGTAGAAAGAGAAAGCTTGATAGTTTGTCAGAGAGCAGCTAAGTAGCTGTACTCTTGAATTATTCATATGGCTTATGTAAAGATGGAACCTGGAAAAAGGAAAAGGAAAGGTTATTACTTATTTATTCTACTGAAGAATAGCACATGTAAATGGGAATGCAAGTGGGGTCTCAATTGGAGTCCTACCATCTTTTGGTTTTGTTTTAGAATAAATAGGATTAAATTAATAAAATGGATCTATTGAATAGACTTAAAATTCTAGAAAGGATTATCCTTGGTTAAAAACTTTGATGAAGTTTCTGTAAGTATCTCAGTTACACTGGCAGAAGACTTGAGGCAATTGTCACTGCCATAAGCACAGGAAATGCTGTTGACTTTCTGAATATTTTCTGTACACATATACTATCATATTATGTTGACTATGTATTGTATTTCTCAATATCTCAAAAATATTGACATTGTCATGTAAAAGTGGCTTTTTATTGTGGTTAAAAAAATCCTGAAATTAATTTCTAATGCCCTTGGAAAACACTAATCAGGATCACAAAACAGTAAACAATATTTTTCCCTCTTCTTTCCTGTGCATTCTCAATGATCTCTATCTCTTACAATTCTTGCTTATTTGCTGCAATATTGACTTGTACGTACACCTGTAATTTTTATTTGGCTACGTGACAAGTCTATATGTCTGTACTTGTGAGTTCACATGGTCAGTTCCTATTACAGGAGAAATTTAAATACAACTAGAAAAGTATTTAAAAGCAACTAGAAATAATCCCAGAATGGTCAGGCTGGAAGGAACAAAAGTGGCTCAGCTGGTCCGATCTCCCTCTTCCAGCAGGGCCATCCCAGAGCACAAGGCACAGCATTGTGTGCAGAGGGCTCTGGAATATCCCCACTCAGGGAGACTCCACACCCTCCCTGGGCAGCCTGCTCAGTGCTCGGTCCCTGCACACCAACGAAGTTCTTCCTCCTGGGCAGGTGGGACTTGCTGGGCATCAGTTCCTGCCTGTCCCTCTTGTGCCATGGCTGGGCCCCCCGAGCAGACCCTGGTCTGGGCTTTGCCCCCTCCCTGCAGGCACTGACACCCACGGGGAGGTCCCTCTCAGGGTGTGCTCTGGAGGCTGAACAGCCCCAGCTCCCTCAGCCTTTGCTGCTCCCAGAGATGCTCCAGCCCTTGGGCATCTCCGCAGGCTGTGCTGGCCCCGCTGCAGGAGCTCCCTGTGCCTGCTGTGCTGGGGAGCCTGAGCTGGACACAGCCCTGCAGATGTGCCTGCCAGGGCTGGGCAGAGGGGCAGGAGCCCCTCCCTGACCCGCTGCCAATGCTGTTTCTGATGCCCCCCAGGGCACCATTGCCCTCCTTGGCCCCAGGACACACTCCCAGCTCAGGGACAACTTGTCATCCCCCAGGTCCTTCTCCCAGAGCTCCATCCAGCAGGTCACCCCCAGCCTGTGCTGGTGCCTGGGCTTGTTCCTCCCCAGGAGCAGGACCTGCATTTGCCTTTGCTGAACTTCAGACACTTCTTGCCTGCCCACCTCTCCATCCTCCAGAGGCCCTTCTGAAGGGCTGCACAGCCCTCAGGGGGATCGGCCACTCCTCCCAGATTTGTGTCATCAGTGAACCTGCTGAGAAGAAACCAACCCCTGCATCCAATCATTGATGAAGCTCTACAATACTGCGACTGTTATTGAACCTTTGGGGACACCACTGGTGACAGGCCTTCAACTTGACCCTCTGTGACCAGACCCCCATTCAACATCATCACTAAGGTCACAGATAAAGTTTTTCTGTCTGTTTTTCCTGTATGTATTTTTTTTTACCCTTTAATAATGAAGGTGGGACAGGAAGGACTTCAGGAAGGTTATGTTGTGAAGTAAAATTTAATTTTCTCATCTGACCATTCTTCTAAATAAACCTGCTCTGTGGTTCATCTGCTTCTAGAGGTGACTTGGATTGGTGACTGTCACTGGGACTAACAAGGGATGGATGAGATGATCTTTTAACCAGTTTTCCCTCAGGATGTAATGCTTTGTACTTTTCAGTGCAGAGGTCTTGTATGTGACCCTTATTTCTGCTGACGTACTTGGGGTGTCATTGTCCCCAAGAGTTTGTAAGGTGGGGCATTCAACTTGTTGAGAGGTGGGAATGAGTTGGTCACATAAACAATTTAAATCAGGATAACTGCCCAATGAAGAGCATGGCTAAGAAATGAGGATATTTCTTCCAGTATTTTATGGGGATATATTTGTGTTAGAAAGAGAGTGCATTTCATACTCCTATTTTAAGGAGAGTTCCTCAGCTGCAGTTCTTGGCTGTGGGTAATAAAATCCACCAGCCACTGACAGCACACAACAAATACTGTGGTTTCAGCTTCTCTTGAGCATCAGGGTTGGTTGGATTTAGGTTACATTTAAGAATTTTAATTTTCCTTACTTTCATCTTCTTTTGCTACTTTGTTCATTAAAAAAAGTTAACTTTATTTGAATGCTTCATCAGAAATATTTCTTTGACGTGGTCTTCTCCCTTCAACTTATTCCTCACTGCAGCCTGTCCTGTACAAAGACTACCAGCTTACATGATTTGATTTCTGTTCACAATATTTACTTCAAAATGGTACATTAAATGTACAGTTCACGCGTGTATCTTTTGTATTTTTCCTGTCCCTTTGTCTTGTTGCTAAAGGTTTTTGTCAGTGAAAACATGACTGATAGAGAAGATAAATTCGTGTACTGTTACTAATGGTGCAAATGTTACACTATTTTGTCAACAGAGCTCTATTGTTGAAAGCAATTTCTCTCACTGTGTCAATATATGTGCCATGCTGTGTTGATATTAATGGATCTGCCAGGGAAGGCATTTAATTAATCAGTTCCCAGAATAAACTCTGTCAAATTTAATTTCCTAGCTAACAGTAATGCTTGGACCAGCATGGTGGGTCAGTCAACAAATGTTGCAATAAGTTAGATTCATGTTGAAAAAGCCTTGGTTCAGGACCTCAGAATGGTGCTTAGGTCAGCAATTTGTTTCTTTCCTTCTGTGATCACATTTCAGTGCTCTGACAGCTCTGACATTTGTACAAGGAAAGGAAAAAAACCAGTCTGCAGCATTCCAACAGGTCACAGCATCAAAAGCATTTGCCAGATTCTGAAGGAAAACTAAGAGTACATTTAGGCACTTGTTGGTCAGCAAGTATATTTACTACAGTTTCAGTGCAGAGTGTACAAAGAATGTTAATTGCAAATAAGTGATCATATATATATCTAATATCCATTTGTGCGTTATCTACATGCCTGTAAAGTATGTAACATATTTTTTGCTTTCTTATCATTTCTGAATTCGGCAAATTTGAATGTTAAACTGTTTATGTATCAGGACAGCCAGGTTAGTGGAATGGCCCAAACATAATATCCATGTACACAGTCTCGCTCATGCAAAGCACCTTGTTCATATTCTCATCTGAGTGGAAATCCCCTCATTATTCAAGCATGTTTTACTTTGAATGTCAAATCACCAGAAAATTAATATTTCTTAAGAAGTAAGACTAATATCTTGAATACTTGTCCTTGACATGTTTCTACTCCTTACTCACCATGATATTTTTTAGTGTAATTTATGCAGACATTGACTAGTTGTTTTAAATCTTCAGCATTTTAATATCCTGTCATTGTTATAACCTGTTATTTACTCTTGGATATTGATAGGTGTTTTTTTGCATTTTGTCTTTGTTGTGTTTGTTATGAGTTGATTAGGCAACATCTGAACTCGAGCCAAATCCCTAAAGTGTCTTGGAGATGAGAAAGAGGGGTTGGGAGTCATAATGGTAATGTTATAATTTTAGCTTCTTACTCCTTTTAAAGACCATTTATTCCTGTGGTGAAGTGTATTTGCTTTAGTCTTGTCTTTAGGACTTCTTTAGCAATACAATGATCAGAATACCCATCCTGTTAGAACGTGGTTGAAAACCAAACTACGACTAAAGAAAAAATCCTCCCAAAAAAAGCCAGCCTGGTGGTTTTTTTTTTTTTTTTTTGTTTGTTTTTTTTTTTTTTTTCAGTCCTATTTGGCTATTTGTAACATCCAGGACCTTTTTCAGGGAGTGGAAGTGGCAAATTCTCATATGACAGTAGACATGCTCGTGAAACCTGAAGTCATAGTTGTAGTTCTGCTATAATCTGATAGAAAGTATATTTTGCCCACCAAACGAAGTAATAAATGAAATGCTCTGTCTCTTGGGTTTTAGTCCCTCCAACAAGTACGTTATTTATTGACAGGAAGGCTGAATTAAATGCATTTTATCTGCAGAATTACAGATGGGCGTTGTTAAATTGCAGGGTTTTTTTAGCAAATTAAATTAAAGAGCTCACAGTAGTTTGTATTGATGGAATGTAATCAGAACTTTAATAAAACTGTTTTGTTACCAGACTAAAGTAAGGGATTTCCTGAAAAATGTGTTTTATTGACAAAAGAGAAATACGATCTTGGAGGAAAGTGCAGGTCAACAGGCTATTGTGCAAACCTTGAAAATTCTTTATGGTGAAAAATTGCACCCCTAATTCTACTGCCACTTGTTAAAGTGCCGTGCTGGGTGTGACAATTTCACTTAACAAAGGGAGTGCCGTCGACTCAGATGACACTAATAGCTTGTAGTTCCCTTGGAGCCAATGGAGCCAAGCTGGTTTACAGTGGATAAATATTTGACAAATAGAGTTTGCCAAGATCTGATGTTTTGTGTTCATACAACAGCATATTCTTTTTTTTTTTTT
>VXBX01008464.1:242092-257402 GCA_013400415.1 Scytalopus superciliaris
TTTGAGAGGTGAAGAGCAACTGAGCAGAGGTGAAAATACCCTGCAATGTGCACACCTCTGGGTGCTGTTAATATTTTGTTACGTAGCTTCGTTTAATCCACCTCTAATATTCTGAATTAAGCTGGTCTAATTATAAAGGCTTAAAAACTGTGACACTAAAAATATACTGGATGACCCTTTTCTCATATAATCCATTGTGAAGTTTAATACTGGATTCATATTTGCTCACTGTCTCATTCCACTTGAGAATGCAAGGAACATTTTTAGCAGGAGGGCTGTGCTGTTGTATTTTTCTTCAAATATGTTTATCGAAGTTACACATTCTCAGAATTGTAAAAGGTGACTGTCTCAGTGTATTAGACACTGGTACAACTTGTGTATTAAAATAACAGGACTATTATAAAGTGGAACTAAGGTGGGTCATTGTGGGTCTCTGAATCTTTAGATTGCACTTTTTCTCTCTTATCCTACAAGTCCTTCAGGGACTTCATTGTTCTGCTTTCAGAAACTGGAACAAATGTGTTGTAAAAGGTCTTCAGCTGGAAATACTGTAGTGGAAGCTGTTAATGTAGTATGAAACAGAGATGGAGAGAAGGTGATAACAGTCCTAATCTTACCTTTCTAGCTGTCCTTGTGTTGAAGTTGTTACTGGCTGTGCATGACATATGACAGATGTGGCGTTCACTTAGAGTTATGTCAGATGAACAGTATATTTATTCCAACACTGAACATTTGCTACCTGTTGGAGGTAAGATTTCCAGAAGTTACACCCAGCGGATCAAATAGGAAGTCTGTATATTTGAAGCATTTAAGCAGCCAGTATTAGATCACTGTGTGTAGCTACTTATCCATGAATACTATTATTGCAAAGAGAGAACACTCACATAATAACATATGACTCATAATATGAAAGTCAAGAGATAAAGAATTAGGCACCCTGCTCAATTTCATTTAATTGCTGATGTTTTCTCCTTAAACAAAGGGATTCAGGAACTTCAGTGTCTTTGAGATCAGATCTTAAAATCCCACAAATTGTATTTCCTATAATGGAGTAGCTTTTGTTCAGTTTTCAGCCTCTTGCTACAAGAAAGACAGTGAGAGGCTGGAACATGGCCAGAGAAGGCAATGGAGTTGGAGGAGCAGCTGGGAGGGCTCAGGGGGGGACCTTCTCTCTCTCTCTGCAACCCCCTGACAGGAAGGGGAGTTAGGGTGGGGGGTGTCAGGCTCTGCTCCCAGGGAACAGGGACAGGACAAGTGGAAACGGCCTTAAGTTGCACCAGAGGAGGTTCAGATTGCATATTAGGAAACATTTCTTTACTAAAGGGTTGCCAAACATGGGAAGGGGCTGCTCAGGGAAGTGGGGGAGTCCCCATGCCTGTCAGCGTTCAGAAAATGTGTGAATGTGGCACTTGAGGACATGAATATGAGGGTGGTGCTGCTTGGCAGTTGGACTTGATGTTCTTAAAGGAATTTCTGTCTGGTGCCAGTAACTGGGGAGTGATGTCTCCCTGCCATTCTATCTCCATGATTGTGAGGAGGGCAGTGACAGAGCAGCTTTGGTGGGCACTGATGTCCACACAGGGTCAACCCACCACAAGGAAAGTTCCTAGAGAGTCAGAATTTTGTTTTTATTTTTTCATGGAGTACTAGAATATAGAGCGAGCTGTATTATTACAGTGCTTTGTTGGTTTTGTGAAAAGGCTTAATAAGACTGTAAAAAGTCAGATTTCCTTTTGGACAATCAGATTATGAACCAATTAAACTGAGTAATTAGGAAGTCGGAATACACTTGTTTGTAAATGAGAGAATACTTTCTGTTGCATATTGTAGTGGACATCCAAATATCTGCACAAACCCCACAAGTTTTAATATACAACAGCTTTCCAAACTATTTGCTTGGTGCTGTGTCAAGATTGCAGTTGTAATGATGCCTCATGCTGCTACTAAGCAGTGGTTAAAGCCAGTATTTAAATGAGCATATTAAGTGTTGTTGAAAAGCATCACGTGGATACCAGTTCTAAAAGCTGCCAGTTCGCTAAAACCTTCAGCAGTGTGCACCCTCTGCAGGACCAGCTCTTATCTTTTGCTCAGGATGGGAAATCAGAATCATGATAAACTTTTAATCTTCTTTCATTCCTAAGAAATAAAAACATAAATCCAGAACAATTAGAAGTGGCTGAAAGCCACGATTACACAAATCCTTTTATATGTCATGTTAAAATATACCCAAATACTGCTAGAAATAGGAAGAGAAAGGACTCTAGGAGGAACCCTGGAGGTATTTCCTTAGCCAGGAGTAGATGGCAATGTGACAGAATTTAGACAGAAACCTCAGGGGGGACCAGCTGGAATGTTCAGGAATCCAAGGAAGGAGGGACAGGTGTCAGTGGAGCAGGTTGGACAAAATTTTTAGTAAGAGGGACCTTTAAAAGCCTATAAAACAACATGTAATGGCAGGAAAAATTGGAAAACAAAAGGAGGTAAAAGAGAGAAAAAGAAATTGACTGATAGGAAATTATTTTTTTTTAAGATAAAAACGAAGGCAGAGGAATAAGATAATTGTATATTTGGTACAGGTTGAAATACACATGAATATAAAGAGGAAACCAGAAAGATAAGTATTTAATTGGAATTATTTGTGAATTAAGTGTTCAAAATTAGGACTTATAAATGACACTGAAAATGGGGGGTTTATGTGCTAAGGTAATCCAAACCTCAATTCCTGCTCGATGGAATGCCATGGATTAGGATTCTATTCCCATCAGTATAGTCTCTATATCTCTTTATATATAGTTAAGGTCTCTGCCATATCTCAGTCATCTTCAGCTCTGAATTTTCCTCCTGGAAGACAGGCACTGAGCTATGTAAGACAGAAATTAAAAATGCAGTTCTGCTGTTTATGCTTTCCTACAACTGCATCAGTGATGTGTGTGTGAAGAATGGGAGCAACAATTACATGGAAATCTGTACCTTGCACTCTGACATACTGAAGAATCTGAATTCTGAAGTACATACTTTGCAGAAAGCTCTTGGCAAGTAGCCACATTATTGGAAAGTGGGATCTTTCCATCACAGAATGAGTTGAGAAATGAGGAGTCAGTGAGAGGCAGGTCTGTTTTGGTAGAAGCTGAGTTATCAAAGGCTTTATTTATCATGTTGTCATTGTCATACTTGTTGATATGACAATATGTGCTTGTCCTTTTATTTGTTATGAAAAATGATCCTTTGCTCATTTTTCTGCATCTGCTTCACTCATAGAACTGACATTTCAAATAGTGCTCTGGAATCTGGGTAGTAGATCTCAGTCATGGAAATCCCTGCTAGTCTTGGCCTTCCTCAGGCATAGATATAATTTTATCACAGTTTTAGATACTTTAAGAACAGCTTTCACAACTGTTCTCTAAATCTTCAGATATTGGTGAGACTTCCGTGCTATCAGATTGAATACTGGAATATTCTTGTATCAGAGTTAATAGATAGTCCTGTATAAGTCTCTTTTCCATGGTGATAAAATGAATGTATTTAGAAACACATTAAAACTGCAAATTTGAGTGCTTTGCCAGTGTTCTTTTTATTGCAAGGTATCCCATTTTCATCTTCATAAAATTAAATGGTTACATGTACCATATAATTAAATTTAGGCATGGCAGAGGATTGGATCTGTGAGCTTATTAACTTCTGGTTGCATTACTGTTTAACTGCTTCGGAAGTTCCATCAGACTAAAATGGATACACTTGTCAATGAAAGAAATGTTGACACTTAAAACCCAGACGCTGTTTGTCTCACGTTAACCCACAGATGGAGGGGGAGCCCAAGTCTGCCTCCATTTCTAATGTTGCCATGAAATCTGAGTCACTACTTCCTAAAATGTCAGAGGTAGAAGAACTGTAATTTCCTTTTGCTGCCCAAGATTTTGACAACTTAATGCTGAAGGAAATCTGAGCCAAATTTTTTACATAAACTGAAAACTTGTTATTGTTGACTGGAATACATTTGATTCAATATAAATATTAAGAAGCAGAAGTCTAAAATTATGCAATATTATTAAACAAGTTTTGTAAATTTATATTCTGTGCGTTGCATGATGTCCCAGAATTCTTTCATCATCTTTATATTTTGGTGATACTTTCTAAGCTGATAGGAACAGACTTATTCTTTCTTTAAGATACCCTTTCACTGCTGTATTTTGCTTTCACTGAAGTCTGTCACACTCTCCTATGCAGTTCTAGAATTATTTTCTAAATGCACAATCAAGATGACTTTCACTTTGGCAGTAGTGGGTTTTCCAATCAAAATTTTATAAGGCTTGTATGATTCAGTCCTAATAAGTGTCTTCAAGGGTGGCAGCTTTGCAATCTTTCTAGGGGTGCAGTAGAGCAAAAAGCAGTTGAGATAATCAGAGGCAGCAAGATGACTTAAATATGTAACTTGCTAATTCTCAAACACACTTCAGGGCCTGCATGTGCTCAGGAGACTTCCCAAGGGTTTTTACTGGCTCTAAGCTCATGTTAAAGGGATGCACAGGAGAAAAGTAGATGATCCATCACAAGTTAATGGCCATTATTCCTGTTTTCCAACATGCAAACAACCATATAGTCTCCTTATGGAAACATTGCCTGCATAGTGGACGTCCCGTTAATGCTTTTCTGGTGTCATTCCCTGTGTGCTGGAAGCACATGTGCACTCACACGTGATGGATACACACACACAACTACAAGTTTCCTGGTGAGACTGTCACTGCTAAAAGGCATTTGAGGCACCAGTGCACATGATACAGTACAACAGTTTCCACCTAAAAAGACTCTGTTCTCATAAGAAGAGTGAGATTGACTTCTTGTTGCATTCATATCTCTGTTTCTTGCCATTCTTTTTCAATTTGTTTTCATAATCCTTCTAATGTTGTAAACCTTTTAGCTCTTAGCGATCCTGAGGGTAATACTTGCTAAGTGCTTTGGGATGCCTTATAGATGCTGAGTCTTTAGAAGAAGTGAAAGTTGTTATTATTGTTGTCATGTTACTGATGTAGTGCTGATTTCCCCCCATTATAATGCCATACACAGAACTCTACTGTTCAGATTATGTCAAACTTTCTATTGTAAACCTTATTTTTAGACTTGAAGCTTGCCTGTGAATATATCTGAGTGCTGAAACACATGTCATGCTACACCTTGAGAACAAGCATAGAAATCTGGGAAAAAAACCAGACTGGGAAGAGTGGCTGATCCCCCTGAGGGCTGTGCAGCCCTTCAGAAGGGCCTCTGGAGGATGGAGAGATGGGCAGGCAAGAAGTGTCTGAAGTTCAGCAAAGGCAAATGCAGGTCCTGCACCTGGGGAGGAACAAGCCCAGGCACCAGCACAGGCTGGGGGTGACCTGCTGGATGGAGCTCTGGGAGAAGGACCTGGGGGATGACAAGTTGTCCCTGAGCTGGGAGTGTGTCCTGGGGCCAAGGAGGGCAATGGTGCCCTGGGGGGCATCAGAAACAGCATTGGCAGGGGGTCAGGGAGGGGCTCCTGCCCCTCTGCCCAGCCCTGGCAGGCACATCTGCAGGGCTGTGTCCAGCTCAGGCTCCCCAGCACAGCAGGCACAGGGAGCTCCTGCAGCGGGGCCAGCACAGCCTGCGGAGATGCCCAAGGGCTGGAGCATCTCTGGGAGCAGCAAAGGCTGAGGGAGCTGGGGCTGTTCAGCCTCCAGAGCACACCCTGAGAGGGACCTCCCCATGGGTGTCAGTGCCTGCAGGGAGGGGGCACAGCCCGGCCCAGGCTCTGCTCGGGGGGCCCAGCCATGGCACAAGAGGGACAGGCAGGAACTGATGCCCAGCAAGTTCCACCTGGACAGGAGGAAGAACTTCTTTGGTGTGCAGGGACCGAGCACTGAGCAGGCTGCCCAGGGAGGGTGTGGAGTCTCCCTGAGTGGGGATATTCCAGAGCCCTCTGCACACAATGCTGTGCCTTGTGCTCTGGGATGGCCCTGCTGGAAGAGGGAGATGGGACCAGCTGAGCCACTTTTGTTCTTCCAGCCTGACCCATCCTGGGCTTCCACAGGGAAAACCATGTTTGCAATAGTACCATTGTATGATCTGTACAACACCCAATAGTGACAAGTACTAACACATGCCAATTAGATGTTTGTTCCGCTGTCTCATATTCTATAAGTGGTTATCTCTTGGTTTGCTACTGAACAGTTATGGGGATAGGAAAGGGCTGTATTTCTGAAAACTCGGTAAATTTTTTCTATAAGAACATGAGAAGAAACTTGGAGAATATAATTCACTTTTAACCTAATTCAAAGTAGTGATATTTTGGAATATTAGTTTTCTTTGTGGGTTGCCTACTTGAAGGCAGTTTTTCAGGTGTCACCTCCATCAGTTTGAAAATGTGTTTATATGTATTGCTGTTTTCAGAGCAATCTTAGCTAATCTTGACATAGAAAAATTCAGGTATGGTCTAGGAAAGCTGTCTTACAAAATACACATGATTTAATTTCCATGGTAATTTTATTTTAACAAATAACTTAAGCTAATGTGATTCAAATTTAAGAACATTTTGCAATAGTAAGTATACCATATAGTTCACTACCTTTAAGGTTCTTGAATGTGAAATTTAGGCAATGAAAATATTCCGAGTTGGAGGTGATCCTAAGCTTGAAATGATTCAATTTATGTGGTGTAACTTCCGAGCGACATAATTTTAAAGCAGTGCAGATCAACTCAGTAAGGAAAAGGTCAGTTTAATCAGTATTTGTAGTTTTAAATCTCCTGGAGTACTTTTTTTTTGTTTTGTTTTCAAATATAGTCTGTCTTCAAAGTATCAATCAGCTCATTTTACTCACCTCAGTGCACCCAGGTTAACTCTACACACTTTTCACACCACATCTGTTTTGAAATCTGGGGCCATAATATTTTCAGTTGGGAATTGAATGCAGTGCCATTGCCTTACATATGACTTATTGCAGATAATAAAATTGTTGAATTTTAAATAACTGACATCAATAAATATGAATCTTTTTATTAAATATGGTTCCGCTTTATATTTGACTACAAGTTCTATTTGTAAAAGGACTGTGCTAGAGCACTGTGAGAGAGACACATTAGGATATTTCATTCCTTGGAGAAATAGATTTATATTCCATTATAAAGTTATCTGATTTGGAGTGTATAATAGTTCTGTCTTTTTAGCATTGCATTTTAGCCAATACACTGTGAATTATCTCGTACTCATTCTTCTCTCTTAACAGCCACACAGCTGATAAAAACCTTAAAAGTTTCCTCGATATCTCTTTTGCCCAATGGCAAAGCTCAGCTGTGCTTGCTGTCATTCCTGAACAGAAGTTTAAACATGACTGTTACTCTCTTTGTGGGGAGCAGAAAACCTCCCAAGGACTGCACATCATCAATTCCAGGGATTTCTGTCTTGGCAGATAATAGAAGCATTTTCAAAGTAAAATCACTCATTTCAGTTTCTTGAGGAAATCTTTTTTACATTTGAAGATGCTTTTTTATTTTTTCCTTAGAGTAAACCTAACATGTTCAAACTGCCTCCAGCCCTGGGGGCAGCACAGGAAGGACATGGGAGCTGCTGGAGAGTCCAGGGGAGGCACCAGGATGGTCAGAGGGCTGGAGCAGCTCTGCTGGGAGGGAAGGCTGGGAGAGCTGGGATTGTTCAGCCTGGAGAAGAGAAGCTTTGGGGTGACCTCACTGTGGCCTTGCAGTGCCTGAAGGGAACCTGCAGGAAAGATGGAGACTGTTGACAAGGGCCTGGAGTGACAGGACAAGGGGGAATGGCTTCCCACTGACAGAGGGCAGGGTTAGATGGGATATTGGGGAGGAATTCTTGGCTGTGAGGGTGGGTAGACCCTGGCACAGGTTGGGCAGAGAAGCTGCCCCATCCCTGGGAGTGTCCAAGGCCAGGTTGGATGGGGCTTGGAGCAATCTGGGATAATGGAAGGTGTCCCTGCCCATGGCAGGGTTGGAATGAGATGACTTTTAAGGTCCTTTCCAACCCAAACCATTCCATGTTTCACTCTATGATTCTAATCTGATTAGCTGAGAGACACACTACGGAAGGATTTTAGGAAATAAGAACAGTTTATCAAAAAAAAAAAAGAATCCTCCTTGGAGGAAAGGGAAGATGATGGTTCTCTGAGAGGTATGGAATTCCAGCCTTCTGATGAGTAATAGGAATATGGAGCAATGTTGAGGTTTGGGGTAATGAAAAGGATAAGTGGAGGAATCCATTAGTGGTGAAGATTTGCTGTCTGGGAAAAGAGCAATGTAGGAGACAAAAGCTATGTTGTGGTTTTTAGATCATAATTCATATTTGTTGGTTCCTCCAGGTTTCCAGTCAACACAGCTCCCAGAATTTTAAACAGGAGAGGGAAATGGGGAATAGAATGAAGTTTTTTGTTTCAGTTTATTCTTGGAAGGCAGTGGCATTCAACCAGTTACAGTGAAACTTTTTAAATGAACTACAATTTTTGAAAATGTCTTAAATATGTAATGCAAATTTTTGTGTTAGCTGTAAAAAACAGGCCATTTTGATATGTCCAGAACCCCACCACTCTGCAAGTTGTGTCTAGTCCAATAGTCACTGTTTCAGTTGAATATATGTTTGGTTCTAGCTCTGTGATATCTAATTTAGAATTATTTGGTTTAAAACTGTTCAGGTCTTCACATTTTCAAAGCTAGTTATACAGGAACAGTGTATTAGCCATGCAATTTATCAATATTTATTCATTATCCAAATGGCAGACTACTTGTCATAATTAATTATTGAAGTAATAAATAGTCTTATTAATAAAAATGGATGACAAGAACAGAATGATTTCCTTGATAAAGACTGATGACAGGTTCTAGAATCTGACACGACACTCAGAACACTGTGCAGATTGAATCTAAGGCCTCCTGCATGGATAATAAATTGTTATTTCAGAGAATAAAGTGATTGATACATTTGCTTTGTGTGGAAAAAGCACCTGGGAAAAGATTCTACTCCCCAAGTTATTTAAACAGACTATGGTGAAATTTTCTTTCCTTGTGATAAATTTAACTTTCCAAGGAAGTGACAGCTCTTTGGCAGAGAGAGAGGAATTGATGCCTGCTCGGGGTCCTTGACTTACAGATTCTCCTAAAAGTCATATTCATTTGGAAATCTCCTGGCATTCCCGCTCCTTTGGCAGCACTCAAAGGAGTGGCTGTAACACAGCAGAAGGATGCTGGGAAAGCAGGGCCATGTGATGTGGCAGAGGATGCTGAGACAAACGATGCCTGTCACACACCTTGGGGACGCTGCTGCTGGTTTTATTGCTGCACGGCCCCTGTGGCCTCTGGTTCAAACTCCTTGGGTTTTTTTTCCTTTGGTTTGATCTTACCTTCTGTGACAAAGCAGCCCCAGAGACTGAATGTTGTTTGACAACTTGGAAATGGCTGGGCTGGGGGAAAAACAGGGTTTTCACACAGAATAATGATTTAAACCCACCCTCCCCCCCCACAGCTCCCTTGTATATCTCAGGAAATGTTTTATTCATCACTAGTGTTATTGAAGATTAAAATCTAAATATTATATTGCAAAAGTCTTTTGAAGGATGTCTGGCATTAAGTTTCCTTAGCATAGGGAAAGTAATAAGTTTTGTTTCCTTTGGTGCGTCTTTTCCCATTTTTCTGTATTTTTCTTCCCAACTCTTCATTTTTGAAGCCTAGCCATGATGTATTTTTCTTGAACTTGCAGGACTTTTGTATGTATAAAAAAAAAAAAAAATCTCTTGATGTTTGCAATGAACTGAGACACAGAAGTCCCTGTATAGTTTTCTGTTAATTAATTTCTTAATAGCTTATTTAATGCAGTCTATAAAATCAGTCTTATCACCAACATAGTCATGATATGGAGGTTTATAGAAGTTCTTACAGTCTTGTTCAGTTGCTGAGTTCTAGATCAACAATAGTATAAAGAAACAGTAACAGAATGTGGTATTCTACTGAAACTTCATCTATTTAATTTATGATTCTTTTTATGCTAAACTCTGCACTTTGCACTAATTCTGTCTCATACTTCTATATTCATTTATGAAATGTAATTGCACTTCCATTGGAATTTTGTGTTTGGGCCAAACGGATGAGTAAAAGACCCAGAAAATACTCCACCTATTAAGATATGAAAAAGACATGATTATTGTCAGGTTAGACATGCTCTATGGAATAAACTTTACATCTGACCCACTGATTTGCCAGGTACTTGCAAGTAATTACTCTGAGAATGGCAATATTCCTCTGACTCATTAATGATGCATACCCTGAGCCAAATCCTATCACAGTAAACTGCATCTAGTGATGCAGTTAAGTGACAAGTCATATTTTTGGAAGAACTTAAATGATGGTTGGAAATGAATAAAGAATAAACCTGGCAGAACTTTGCAAGTGTTTTATATTTTCAAACTTTTTTAACAACAAGTTACAAGGAAGTTGCAGATGACTACTTTTAAAACTACTGCTAATGTGGATGATCAATAATATAACTACGTAATAAATTCTCATAGGTAATTCTAATATTTGCAATTATACTTTACATGCATCAAGACAACAGTTCTTGTAGGAGTTTTGTCTCTTTCAAAGTGATCAAAGTTTAAATTCAATTCCCAATTCTCTCAGCCTTTCCTCCCAGCAGAGCTGCTCCATCCCTGCCTCCTCCCTGCTGGAGGCAGCACTGCAGGTGAGATCTCACCTGAGCGGGGCAGAGGGGCAGAGCCACTTGAAGCACTTTGTGCAGAATCCATTCAATTTTTAAATAGATTTGTTGACTGGTTGCAGATCGAGTTATACTTCCATAGGAAAGTCAGATAAAAGAGGTATCTCTCAATTAATTATACTTTGAGGAGTAAACACATCAAAGCAGAGGAAGATTAACTCAAAATGAAGTGTATATAATTGTTTTAATTTTTTGAACACATTCTGTAGTGTTGAGAACTCAGTTGCCTGTTTGACCACAAGTCTTTGTCATAAAGTGATTTGCATTGTTCTTGAGATATTAACATTGGCAAGCTGCTTGTATTGATTGCAGATGTACATGCTCTATAGAGCACTGTTGAAAACAAAGTATTTGTTAGTTGTAGTATGAGTATATTCTGTTTCTTCTCTCAATGTAAGTGAATGCACCTGCAATGTCAATATTCTCCTTTCAGGGTCGCACCCCATAATTTGTACAATGTACAAACTGTGTCATTTGTGATCTCCTGTCTCCAGTCAGTCCCTTGTATATGGGATGTGGAAAATTCAGGATAGTTTATCCGAGTTTTTAAAATAGATAGGGAGTGTGGATAAAAACCTGGTTCTTGGGATTAAAGACAGTGTAGGCATAGCAGTGGGTGGGTCCTGTTTGCTGAAATTTATTGCACTGGGGGAAGAATATGCTCACCTGTTCCTGAGATGGATCTCTCCTTGTGCTCTGCAGAGTTCACAGATGTGTGTCAATGTTTTGGTAGAATCATTCGAACATCTTCTACAATATTTACATAGCTTATATCAACGTGGGCCATTCCAGGGGTTTAGGGTATTTTGGATTGAAATGTACATCTCCTGTTAACACTCGGTGAGGTTCCAGCTTCTAAAAGCTGAAGTGATAAATGCTTTTAGACATGGAATATTTGCAACTTCTGGACAAATATTAGGTCTTCCATTATTTCCTGACCATTGGTAACCTTTCTATCTGAGATCCACTTACATTCTTCAGTCTTATTGTTACTAGTAGTGAAATTCTTTGTGTTTAAATTTTTGCTCCTGCCCAGCCAGCCTGATCTGTCACTGACCAACTGCACACACAGTGGCAAAAAGAATTCTTAAACTATTGTCCTTCTGTCTTGCCAACTGGACAGACCTGGCAGTTGCTCAGTTTCAACTTCTTGGACCAGACACAAGCAGAGAAGCTTAAACCATCAAGGGCACAGCTCCCTTGCACACCCTCTTCCATCACCTTGTTTTGGGGCAGGGATTCAGACTAGATTTGCTATCAATGTCACCTTTAAAAGTGAAGTTACAAATGTAGTATCCATTTCATACAACTTTTTCAGTGAGCCACCTCATGGGATTAACATGGAATTCTGTCAAACCAGGTCTGGCTGAGATGGAGTTAACTTTCTTCAAAGCACCTTTGTAGGAGAGTGTTTGGGTTTGTGGCTGAGCCAGCACTGAGAGAAAACTGATGTTGTACCTGTTTCTGAATGGTTCCTGCACAGTGTCAGGGCTTCCCTTCTTCCCACTTTGGTTTCCCCAGTGAGAAGGCTGGGAGTGGGTATCTGTTGGCTCTCTGGGGCCGGTTTACCATGTCTGTGTAACATGGTAGCTACAACAGTGTCCTGCCAAATGGATTGGAGGGGTTGAGGGTGTTTGGTGTAGTCCTTGCAATCTCTATAAAGCATGGTGTGTATTTGTAACCATGCGATACACTACAGATACAACATCACTATTATTGCTGCTTCTTGCTTGCTCTTTGACAGCTGTGTCAGAAAAGGAAAAATGCGGTCCTGTTCCATTCCTTAAATAAAAACATACTTATGTGTCAAACTTGGGATTTTCAGCTGTGTATTCATCTCACTGCACGTTTAAATGAAAACCTCTCAAGTAAAGGGTTCAGACACATAATTTGCAGATTTTTTTTTTTTTCTGGTTGCTGGTCAAATCTGTTCAGCCCATTGGCAGATATATGCTATTTTGGAGCTCTTGGCTCTATTTAGAGATGGAATATAGATTTAGGTCTGAAACAGGATGTTGATGGCACTGTGCCTGCTAGGTACTTGCAGTCAGTATTTAAAATTATTTTGGCACTGTGATAGGCAGTAGAGTGTGAAGCAAAGGTGGGAAAACATATTAGTATTTGAACTGTATAAGGGTTTTAGAGGCATTTAACCATCATGCTGCCCATTCAAAGACAATGTTCTATTATGATATGAGAAAAGAATAAAAAAAACTTGTTAGTGTAAGGAATGAATAAACCTTAGAATGTTCCCATGTGAGTTATGAGGTTCAGTATTATATCTGTAAGTAAAATGATTGAATAAATTTTTGTTCATTAAAAGATGCTAGTATTTTTAGCCCTGCAGTGATCCAGCATTGTCCCAGTTTCAGGGTTGGTACCTGTCTAGCACTAAGCCTTCAGCTAATTGCTCATTTTACAATGTGACAGATGGACGGATTCCTCAGGAATTCTAACATGGGGTTCTGGAGCTGAGCACTGTGCAGAAAAGGTCCCTTGGAAAAGCACATGTATTAGTAACTAATAAGAGTTAGGCCAGGAATTCTTACTTTCCCTAAATTAAAGTTGAACACAAGTCATGTGTAAACTTGAAGCTGTATAACCATAAAAAACCCAACACAGAGCATGAGCTGGTAACTGTTTTGTTGGGAATTCAAAAGAACCCAAGCCACAAGGCTTTCAGAATCCTTGCTGTATCTTTTTCTGATGCACTTATTCTTGTTTTCAGACCCAAATATTTTCAGCAGCTGGGCTGGTGAGCGTTCCTTCCCCTGCAGGAAATTGCCCAATTGTTCACGTATAGAATTAATGTATCTTACAGGGTTGGCTTTGTTTCTTTTGGGTGGTTTGCTTTGTGATGCCAGCAATTCAAAGTGAAACCTATGTGTCTTTTTAGTGTTTCTAAAACTTCTGTCAGTAAGATATCTCTTGTATTTAATAATAAGAGCTCTCTAGAAATCTGTTGGGTCTAGCTGCAGTAAGTTTCAAAGAGACAATAAAATACTCTAAGTTTTTCAAATAAGCAGTGAAAAGAAAAGCAGCAGACTATGTAATGCTGAAGTAGAAGCACACTGCAGAAAACAAGCTGAAGAAGCTGATGAGAACCCATTAACATCTGCTCCCTGTGCTAAAATCAGCTCTAAAGTCTGAACACCTAAAAGAATTCCATTTAATAGGAAAACTTGTGCAACCTGATTATTACATAGCAGGTGAGAGGGAAATCAGGAAATTGCCAGACCTCATTTTTATGTATGGAATTAATAACAGCAGAAGTTTAAAAAGGGTTTAGATGCAATAAGAGAGGAGAATGAAGCGATGATTAGGCAGGTAACAGGTGGCCCTTATGCAAGTCTGTCCAGGGTAGTTTAAATGATGTCAGATAAGTTTGTTGTGAGCCAGGTAACTGCATCATGAATATAGAAGAGCTAAATACCCTCATTCTGGGCCCTTTTTGATAGCTCTTGATGTAAATTTTGTTTACGCAGTTTCAACATGCACTCAGATGAAACATCTTATTTTCATGTTTTTAAAGTAAATTACCCTGAATAGAGAGAAGATGATTTGCAATGTAATTAGGCTAAAGTGAAATCCAACTTTCATGCAAAGGTCAAGTTATCCTCTGTTTTATCACTTACAAAGTTTTCATCTTTTCTGTCAATCCATACCCTTTGAAGTGTTGTTTCATTTTAAAGCTGATGTAATTATATCCAGCTTCAATTGTTAATAGCACCAGTGGAAGTGGTGATTCATTTTTGCTGGATCATAAAACGCTACTTCAGTTAATCACAAAATTTTTTAAATGGTCCAGTCCTGTGTATGTGGACAAATGTATACATCTAACATATATCACACAGTGGCATGTGTGGAAAAACTGGGCAGAAACTTATTTTTTCACTTTTTCAGGAAGTGGCTAAGAAGCTTGGAAGCATTTTTCTAACTGATTAAAAGAAGGAGAATTAAACTAATTTCATCTCTGTTTAAAGTAAATCACACCCATGCTCTTTTTCATGCATATGCACTAAAGATTCCATTTTACAATTACTCAGATTTTTGAGGAATGGCAGAAAGAGATCAACAAGAGTCATACTAGTAGTTTGTATCTTGGTGTAAAATAACAAGAAAAAAGATCCTTTGCAGTAATTAAGGTTCCATCCTGTGAATATGTGTGGATGAAGTGTTGTGTACATATTGAATGATCCATAAAGAAAACTAACTTTAGGGTTTTTTAGATGCATTATTACAGAAGGCTCAGGTTTAGTGTTTATATACTCGAGAATCACTTCGGGTTGTTAGAAAATTTAGGGGGCCAACTTTGGTGTTAGCTGGTGCTTTCTGCAAAGCTATTGGGTGGCTTGCCTTGGTAGGTGGTAAATCTAGCTTAATTATTGCCCCAAAAGTTAATATCTATGAGGACTAGAACTTCTTATGTTACTTTGAGCATGAAACAATCCTGTGTTCGTGGGGTATAGTCTGAGTTTGGGACCACACTCAACATGTACTTCTAATTAAGCCTCCTCTCATTTGTTTCTTTTTTAAAAAAAAATTGTTGTCTGAGATTTGTTTTTTTTGGGG
>VXBX01008464.1:257464-280107 GCA_013400415.1 Scytalopus superciliaris
TGCTATATGACTATATTAAATAGCACATGGGAACCCTCCCCTCCAAAACATGTTCATAATTATACTTTACAGCTCTTGATCATAATAGATGATCCAAGGACATTATCTGCTGCTAATTGTGAATTCAACTGTGGCTGAAATTCTCCCAAGTAGAAATCTTATCATCCCTTGCATACATCTTCCTTGCTTTAAAAATAATAATTAAATAAAATTAGTTGAGTGCCCAATTCTTTCATTTTGAAGTATAGCTGGATAGGTACAATCTGATTTCCTCAATTATTCTACAAATTCAGAGTAATATATTAACAGTGCTATAATTTTTTTTTTTTTATCCTCAGGGATATTTAGTTCTTTTAAAGCAATTTAAACAGGAGAGCCTTATTGCTCTGTCAGAGTGCGGTTATGCCCAGAATTATGAGCCCAAAGAATTATACTCTCACCCATGAAAATTAACGGAGTTCTTCTGCACGAAGAGGAGCATCAGTTTTTAGAGAAATATTGTGCCATAGTTTACAGTTAGAAATAACCCTTGGGAATTAGAGTGCAGTTTAGATGGATAGCACAGCCTTAACCAAAAGTGGATTGTAATGATGCCTTTAGGATTAATACCTGGATTCTTGTAAAACCCTTCACTGGCTTATGCTGAAAGGCCACGATGTTACTATTAAAGTCTCACACGGAGTTCCCATGTTGCAGCAGCCTATTGTCCAGTCTCTTAGTGGTTAATTAGTGACCAACAGGGATGATTGGTTGTTAAATGTTTGGCATTTTGGGGGGAGGTTTCGTAATGATATTCTGGTTTCACCTGGCAGATCAAATTAAACCCTGAGGTTTCACTGGTGGTCTTTCTTTGCATGGTGTCCTTGCTGACTGCTGTTAGAGCTGGAAGGAAATTCATACACCCCTCAGCATGGAGATCCTGCATTTCCAACATTTGATGCACCTATACTCTTCTGGCTAAATGTTCTTACCATACCAGACTGAATTGTCAGAGCATGACCAGTACAAGATAAATTTATTCCAGATGGCAAACCTGGAGCAGCTGCTTTTGGTCTGAGGTCTGTGAGACAGTTGTGGGCTGTGCAGTGTCAGGAGAGGACTCACTGGAAATCAACTGCTGGGTTAAACCAGGACATGAGTGTTCTCCCTTTTAAAATAAGACATGGGTGCAAGTGGGATGGGAGGAAAGAGTTGATAAACTATGCCCACATGTACATTTTTTGATATGCCATGGATCCCCCATGAGGGACTGTGGAGGCTCTGTATGGCATGGACCCTCTATTAGGGACTGTGGAGACTATGGCATGGACCCTCTATTAGGAACTGTGGAGGCTCTGTATGGCTTGGATCCCCTATGGGGGATTTTGGAGACTCTGTATGCCATGGATCCCCCATTAGGGATTGTGGAGAATCTTCACACTATCTATTTTGTAACATACCTAACTACACCTGTGGCAAACCCTTCCCAGCCTCTTCTACCCTAAGATCAAGTCCAGTTGGATATGTAGATGTGCTGCACAATATTGCATAGATTTCCCAACATTATACTGCTGGGATATTTTTGCAGGCATACCCCAAAAATCCAACCCAAGAGCCATGCCTGGCTTGCATGCAGCCTGATTCCCTCAGCGGGGAACAGCATGAAGTTCCCCAGCAGCTGATAAAGGTTTCTGGGCAGTTTAGTAGTTCTTTCTGACACTGCATTGAGAGTAAAAAGCTTTGGCAGAGAAAGAGCTTTCTGGGTAATAAGGATTTGTGTGTAAATCTGCCTTCTGCCTTACAGGGTCCTTGGTGTCTCCCTAGTCTGAGCTGGTATCAAACCAAGTTTCCCCGGTCACACAGCACTGATCCTTGCGTTCCTCACTGCCCTTCTCACAGAGGACAGCACCTCCTCGACAGCCCTTGTTGATCACATACACCTAACAAATCCCCAACAAAACAAACAGTAATTTAAAGAGTATAATTTCTATCCTCATACCTCAGTCCTCTGTGCATAATGGAATCACACTTTCACCACTATTCAGTGTGCATTTTTAATTTAGGCTTTTTCTTAGCGCCGGTTAATTTCTAGAGATGATGCAGCCAGTTTAATGAGAAAATAGGATTTTATTCCACTTCATGCATCAACAACTAAATTGTTACCTAAGTGCAATTACAAAAGAGTGTAGCCTGCCTTTCTTGGTTATCAAATACCCACAGCTCTTATTCACTATCTGGGGAATTAAATACTTCTGAAAATGAGGGCATTCATTAGTGTTGGGTGTGTTAATTAAACTATTAGAAAAAGCATAGCTTGACTTTTGAATGCTGGGTCAAGTCCCCCACACTTCTAACTCATATGTTATTGAACATATTTGTCAGAGTGAGACAGAAGGAGTTATTGGTAGGTGACTTTTAGTGCCAGTTTTAAAAGAAAAAGCAAACCAACACAGGGAATAGAAATGGGAATGTCTTTCAATTTTATTTCCAGGTGCTTCTGTTAAGTACAGACACAGAAGGTAATAGTGGAGCTCACCAAGTTAAAACCACTTACAAAAATTAATAGTGCAGTAATTCATGTAGCTCTGCATATATTTATACATTAAAAGCAGTAAGAAATGGCTGAAATTGTGGGAGTGCTGCTGGTACCGTGTGTGAGATATCTGAACAGTGTCAAATAACTATATGTTATGACTATTCAAATTAAATGTTTGTAATTATAACTGATATGTTTAAAATTATTATTTTAAGTATCTTATTTACCACTTACCAGCTGCCAGTTGAAAAAACAGTGGGGACAAATTGATTAGATGTTTAACTGTGTGAACTCAAGTGTTTTCCATGTTTTTTCTTTGGAGCTGAACTGGGTACAAAACAGAACAGTTTGCAGTAGATTGATAACTTTGCACAGAGGCATAAATGTATTAATTCCTGTATAGCCAATTAAACTGTATTCCAAATCACCCATTTATTCAAAGCTTTGTGTGAAATTAGATGTTGGTGTTGTCCTAAGTGTACAATATAAAGAGCACCAAACCCTCTGTAATGACCATTTATAACTGGAAGTGGAAGTTATATGATTAAATCTTAATCCATTGTATCGATATAATGTTCCTCAAATCCTGGCTTTGTGGTTTTCCTTTTGTTTTAAATGCGTTGTTCCTAATGACTCTGAGATGCCAGTGCAGTGGAGGGATGGGGAAGCTGGGGAATAGTGCTCCCTACAAAAGGTTAAATGCTTTTTTGAAATGATACATACAGCTGAAAGAAACCATTAAAATTCTTAAATCTGTGTATATTTAATCTTTTATCTGTGCTTTTAACAGGAGTACTCTGCACATCTGTTTCAGCCATTCCTAACTGAAATTACTTATTTGATTGAGAGTTATATTAGACTTTAGAGCTGACGTGGATTTACTTGTCTGCGTGGTCAGTGGGATTTGGAATGAAAATTTATTATAATGCATTATGCTTTATTTATAATTGACAAATGGCTTAGAGATTTAGATTTTTGTCATGTTATTCCTAAATCCTCTCTTCACAGTTAGTGCCAGTACCCATTAGGCTCAATTGCTAATAGATCAGACTATTTGAGTGGGAGGGGACCTCCAAGGATCACCTGCTGCAGCTGCTTGGCCAGTTCGTGGCTGACCCAGTTAAACCATGTTAAAAGCATTGTCCAAATGCCTCTTAAACACTGATAGACTTGGGGCATTCACCACCTCTTTAGGGAGCCAGTTCCAGGGCCTGACCACCCTCTCAGTAAAAAAATGCTTCCTTATGTCCAGTCTAAACCTCCCTGGTGCAGCTTTGAACCATTCCCGTGTGTCCTATCACTGGATATACAGAATCCCAGGATGGGACAGGCTGGAAAGGACCACAGTGGCTCACCTGGTCCCACCTCCCTGCTCAAGCAGGGTCATCCCAGAGCACATGGCACAGGATTGTGTCCAGAGGGCTCTGGAATAGCTCCAGTGAAGGAGACTCCACGCTCTCTCTGGGCAATCTGCTCTAGTACACCAGGGAGAATGCATGCCCCTCTCCATGTCCCCTCCTCAGGAAGCTGTAGAGAGCAGTGAGGTCATGCCTCAGCCTCCTTTTCTCCAAACTAGGCACACCCCCAGTCCTCAGCTGCTCCTTGTGGAATCTTAGAATGGTTTAGGTTGGAAGGACCTTTCAAGGTCAGCTATTTCAACCCCTCTGCAATGAGCTGGGACATATTCAACCAGATCATGTTGCTCAGAGCCCCATTCAGTTTGACCTTGACTGTTTCCAGGAATGGAGAAACATTACAGGACATTCCTTCCAGCTCTTTCACCAGTGTTTTTGCCCTCTGGATTCACTCAAGGACCTCCATGCCCTTATTTAATTGTGGACCCCAAAACTGCACACAGTGCTCAAGGTGAGGGTGCACCAACCCTAAATGCAGCAGGGTGGTCAGCTCTTTGATCTGCTGTTTATGCTCTTTGATGCACCTCAGGATGTGGTTCATCTTTTTGGCTGCCAGGCCACACTTCTGACTCCTCTGAGCTGCTGCTGACCAGTGCCCCAAATCCCTGGGGACTAACTAGTTTCCTAAATAATTAAAAAACTATCAGAATTTCATATAACCACCTGTGGTAATTCATCCAAATCATCTCTGAACTAATTAGAAGGTAAAAGTATAAGCAAAAATGTTCTGTTTCAAAGAGTTAAACAAAAAAAATGTGCAATAACATGGAAGATACATTTTATGGCTCAGTTTCCCAGGGTATCATGACTACTTTAAATATTAAATATTTTTAAGTGAACCTTTACTTACGTTTACCCAACTTGAGAGCAATGAGCATCTCCATGTTCACTCTGCTTATGCTACTGCCTTGCAAAGCAGCCTGCCGAGACACAGTTATTACAGCAGTAAAAAGGGGAAAATTCAATGTAATCCAGCTCTGATGTTACTGGAGGAAAACTTGTTCAGGTTGGCTGTACCTGAAGTAATACAAGAAGAGAATTTGAGCAAAACAACCTGAACTGGCAAATGTGGTTTAGATTTTTAGCCCAGTTAAGATTTAATACCAGGTACAGTTTGCAGAGTTTTGCTTGAGGCATTTATTGCAATCGATTGTATTTATGTTCATACAATTCCTTCACCAGGAGCATCTACCATGTCACAATCTTTTGTGAAAATTTTGTGAAGATTTTAAACATTTGAATACAAATGATTGTTAAATTTAATGTGAACAGTTCATGTGCCACCACTCAGAAAGACCTGCAGAGCAGTCAGTGATGCAACCCTTTTAGGAAGCACCTTCTCCTGTTTCTGCAGACACAGACTGTGCTCTGACAGCAGGTTCTCTTCAGGTACTCGAATGTATTCCTGTGATCAGAAAGAGGCAATGTGTGAGGAAATTCCAGCCTTGTTTCATTGTAAGTGAAGAGGGAAAAAAGATAGTTTAAGGTCCTAACATTGGTGAAGTGCAAACCTTTTGATTTGTTAACTTCACCAACCAGACATTCCAGCACAGAGAACTGAGACTGCAACTTTATGAAGTGTTCCATAGAAGCAGTCCTCCCAAGAAGCAGAAATGAGACTGTAACAACATAAACACCAGTCTTTCTCAACATGTGAAAGTATTTTAACAAAACTAGAGTTCAAGCAAGTAAAGAATTTCAGACAAGCAGCTCATTTGGCAGTAAGTAGTACAATGGAATATACAAAAAGCAAATGAGAGATAACAAAAGTGGCTTTCTTTAAAAGAGCTCATTAAATGACATTTAAAGTCTAATGGATAAAATTCCCAGTTCAGCAGGGATGGTTATATGTGAATTTTGGGTTGTTGGCAGATGTTTTCCTGGGCTATGGTCCCACAGGGTATTCATTGGAAACAATGCCTTTCACCTGGAGTTAAACATGATAAATACATGAACAGAACCACATTACATGAGGGTAACATTTCCCTTTTTAGACCTGTCCTCATTTCACTTTGAGATATGGTCCACTAGCAACTCAGTATATTTGACAGAAAATACCATTGCTAAGTTGCCTGCAGTCACCACAAAAGGCAGCTCTGGTCCAGCTATGTTACCCTGGAAAACTTGTGCTGCGAGTCCCCAACTTCCCAGCAGTGATGGATCAGGTCTGAGCAGTTCCAAAGCTCTCAAGTTTTACAGAAAGAAGCCCAAGCCCACATCAAGGCATAGGGCACTATCTTGTCTGAAACCACAAAGGTCATTCTTATCTTCTTCCATAAGACATTTGGATTTAGCAGTCTGTGGCAAAGGGGGTGAGATGAGTTCTGCTGAGAATAATCTCGGTGTTATAGTCTTGATAAATAAGAAGACTGTTGGGGTCATTCTCACCTCCCTGTGTGTTCTCCCTTCCCTCACCCCTATACCTTTCCATTAGGTTCTTGTATTTGGCTGTAAGGTATAAGACACTTTGTGCTTCTCAGTTTCTAATTAAATCTGCTTCAGAGTAAGTCTTCTCAAGTGCTTTACTGCAGTTGGACCTACCAGAAGTTATTGAAGTACTATTGTTTTCTGTCAGTCACATAGAAGTTCTTGTGGAAAAAAAAAAAAAGTTTGTGGTTTCTGTGAGAAAAGGATTAACTTTGTCATCGAATCAGAGCAGAGTTACCTGGATTGGAGCCCCACAGGTCATCGAGGCCAGCTTTCCATTTGAAGAAAAGTGATTATGAGCCTACTGCAAGATCAGGTCAACAGCTTTGTCTAGCAAAGGTTTAGAAGCCTCTGTGACTGGTGATTTTTATTACCTGAAAGGACAACTTATTTCAAGGTTGCACTATCCTACAAGTAAATTGGTGGTGGAGTGGTTTTTATTAGGTGGGATTTTTTTCCCCCTACATACTTACCCTGACCCTTCCAAGCCTGAGTTTCTGGTTTTCTGAGTTTTCAATGTGACCAAGAAACATCATCCCTCAGTCCATTTCAATATTTATTTCTTAGTTATTGTGATTTTCTGGTTTTCCAAATTCCTTTCCTCAAACAGAGATTTTTTTACTGTCTATAAACCTTTGATTATGTGTTCATTCTTATACTTACAGTTTTTCTGGCTCATCTCCACCTTATTGTATATCTACTTTAGATGTTCTCTCACTCTGTGAACTGTTTTAAAAGCCAACAAGTTAAGGAGTTGAAAAGGCAGATTTGGGGGGAGGCTGAAAGGGAGCATAAAGGAACATAAAAAAAGACTGAAAAGAGATGGTGAAAGAATATACTACCAAAATACAACTAGGTTCCAGGGGTGGTACTTTCAACATGCACACCTTTTTCTAGAAAACATGATTTTATGATAATTATCAGTAGAATCCATTTCTGAACTAAAACAGAGCAGGAGAGGTAAAGCTTGTGATTCTCCCTGAAAGCACAGTGACCTCCCAGGTGAGGGACCAGGCAGGTTGCAGAGTGTTGTGGATGAGTGTCTGCCTGCTCAGTTCCCCTCTTCCCTGCACTTGGTTGAAGGAAAAACAAAGGAATGGTGAAAGTAAGACAAACAATAAGTGAAGGAGAAGTAGAGTGAAAACAAACCAAGTGATGCAAAGGCAATTACTCCCCATCTTCCATGGGTTGGACTCACAGTCAGTTTCTGAGCAAAAGGATGGTTAACCTCCCAAACCCTCTCCTTGCTTTCTATTGCTATTTTTTCCATACGTCCCATTGAATGGAGTCTCTTTGGTTGGTTGGGATCATCAGCTGGGCTGTGTCCCCACCCAACCCCTGAGGGGTCTGTTGGTGGGCAGAGTGAGAAGCAGAAGGTCTTGGCACTGTGCTCACTCCTCAGCAATGGCTGGAACCTGCCTGTGTTCTCAGCCTTGCTTTGGTCACAGATCTGCAACACAACACGCTGGAGCTGCTCTCCAGGAGATCGGCTCCATCCCAGACAGACCCAGGACATGATGTATGGAACTCTTTTCCCTTCTCTCTCATATCACAGAGTCACAGGATGGTTCAGGTTTGATGGGCCCACAGTGGCTCAGCTGGTCCCACCTCCTGCTCCAGCAGGGCCATCCCAGAGCACAAGGCACAGCATTGTGTGCAGAGGGCTCTGGAATATCCCCACTCAGGGAGACTCCACACCCTCCCTGGGCAGCCTGCTTGGTGCTCGGTCCCTGCATAGCAGGGAAGTTCTTCCTCATGTTCAGAAAGACATTCTAAAACTTGTGTAAACTGCCTTATTTCCTGATATTATTAACTGTTTGATGCTTGTAGCATTTTAGTGCACTGGAATTGTGGCTCTATAGGACTGTGATAGACTACTCAAAAATGGAAGTCAGAATGAATAGCAGGTCTTGTGTATTTATTGCCCCAGAACCCTTTCTCTCTGCCCAGTGTGACCAAAGTGGCTGCTGCAGCCCAGTGGATGACACTGTTTAAAACAATTTATTACCTCATAGTTGGAGAACATCGATATGTGCCACTGAGGGAGGTACCTCTCTGCACAAGAAGTATAAAAACTGTTTATTTTCCAAAGAATCTGCTCTCTTGTACCTTGCAGTCACACCTAACCGCATTGCTAGTGGATTTCAACATCCCAGCCAGTGTGTAACAAATTTATTTCAAGCTGGGGGGCAAATCCTTTTTTAATTTATACTGATGTCAAGGAACTTTTACCACTTGAAGACACCAACTCGCTACAAAAATGTCTCTTCGCTGATGCTGTAAAGTAAGGTTGTGATATTTGAATCCCATGCTGGGAAATGGAAACTATGCATTTTGTTGAGAAACCTGGATGGCTTCCCAATTTATGCATAATTTTTTTTAACCACTTCACAAAAAGAGTCTGAACAAGAAGCCACTTTTAAAAAGATGAGTTTGGTGAAGATTTCATTTTTTGATGCAACGCAAACAAGTAACATTTCCTTTCTTTCACTCTTGTGTGTTGAACTCTCTTTTCCTTGGTGGCCTTAGCAGTGCCTGATTCTGAAACAGTGATATCTGTGCTGGTGCCAGGTGGTCCTTTTCCTTTAATGTGGGTTCCAAGTATGGGAGCTGGTTCCTTTGCAGTAATTATTAGTTGCTTTTGCTTCTCAAGCTGAAGGCAATTTTAGTACCCACTACAGGAAAGATTTTTAAACAAGGTAATTATCTATTTACCAGTAATTGTTGCAGTAGAATAAGAAAAAAATTCATTGTGTTACATGGTGTATTTTTCTCTCTAATCTCTGATACAGATTCTCAGCTGTGTTAATTGGCCTAGTTTGGTGGAAGTCAAATTCAGTAATAGCTTATATACCTGAGGATATGGCCTATCCTTTTTTTTCCCCTTTTATAAATGTATACTATTACCTTGTTTCATTTCTTCTTTTGATATCCACTTTTTTCTGCTGTCTGCTTTGATGAACTATAACCACAAAAAGCCTAAAAAAAGACCGTTATTTTTAAAGATGTATACATGTGCACACATCTGAAAGAGCTTTTGCTGGAGAATATCAGCTCTGAGAAAACAAGTTCTTAAAAGTTCAGAGATGTGGTAATTAAACTTCCATGCATAAATTCTTCATTTTCTCTCCCCACTTGAGATATCCAGAGCCTGTTCTCCCTCACAACACTTGACATTTTGATAGCCTTTGCGTTTTAAGCCAGTTTCATTTTACCTCATTCAGCACCCAGTTCAGTCTAAGTGTCATTTTCAGATGAGTGAAACAGAGACCAAATGCAGCTTGGAAAAAATTGATTTCCCTGGTTTGGAGAGCATTATATAGGAAATCCTTTTTAAAGGCAACAAGATGATTTAATTCTTTGTGTTAAACTTCGATTTGCTACATGCCTTCCAGATATTGAAGTAAAATAAAAGAGCATTAACAGTTTGATCATTGTGGGTCCCTTCCAGCTGAAAATATTCTTTGAAACTCTCATTAGCTTTATAACTCTAATGGCTTTGTGGACAACCAGCTCCCAGATTCAGTAAAAGAGCCTCCCCTGCCTTTGGACCTGCTGTAGTTTTGTACTCCTGCCCTTTGGACTTAACCCACAATTTCTAAAACTTTTGCTTTCCTGACCTCCCTGTCCCTTGAACTGCAAATATTATAATATTTAATGTTTAATGATATTTAATATATTTAATTATAATATTAAATATTATTAAATATTATTTTTTCAAGCATCAGCACGAGACAAAATCGAAAAATTCACCCCCTGGTCCTGCACAACTGTGTGTGACCCCAAACCTCAAGTTTAAGCACAGCTTCTTGAACCTTCTTCCTCTCCAGTGGACCCAGAGCTCCTACAGGGGCCCTGCAGAGTAGCCTCAATTCTGGGTGCCCTTCAGGAGGTGGTAACTGTGCTGTGGTGGCAGTGAAGGGCTAAGATTGCACAGATACAAGAATTTAGTCATAGTCTAATTCAAGAATTAGCAGTCTGATAGCTGTTATTAGTCCAGCTGCAGTGATATTAACATTTTAATGTTAATCCAGATTCTAAATCTCAATAATTCTCCAGCTGACGCTGATGTGTTGCAAACCTCCCAGCACCTCCCCTTCCCTGGTGTTCTGCTGACCCTTCCAGAAGCCCTCTGGAAATTAAGGTGCATGGTACCAGTTCTACAAGGGGTGCTTATTGTGAATCATCATCAGCATTTCTGGTTCTTCTCCAAGATTATAATGTTGATAACAGGCACTTTCTTCCTTTTCTGAGAGGTAGCTGATTATTGATAATGCTGAAATGACTATGTTCTCATTCTCATAGTGGGTTATTAGTTGTTTAGTACACTGTACATACTTATCAGTCTATTCTGAGAGAAGTACTGTAATTACCCAGCATTTGGGATGTAAATTTTACTGATTGAGTTTCTTAAATGAGAGTTTATTAAAACAGCAATGATTTTCTTCTGAGGATTATTTTCTTAATAATTATTGGCCTGATCCAAACTACGCTTAAATGTTCTAAAAAAAGGGGACAAAAATTAAAGCTGCATAGAGCAGGAAAAAAAAGATAATCAGGTGATATTGTGAATAGAATATATATGTCACATTAAATCCATGAGAACGTTTTTGATTTTATACTTTATTTCCAAAATCGTTACCATACTATTTATCTAACAAAAAGATACAGTTAAAACTCCTCCCTAATTTCTTCTCTTCAAAGGAATTCCACCCCATGAACTTCATCAATATGTAGAGTATTTCCTTGTGACAGTGTCATTCAGAGTGCTGAGAGGGCCATGCTGGTGAGAGCAAATGAGACCATATTAGTGGCACTGCTAATTGAGTTCTAATGTTGGAGTTGGTTAACACAGAAGGAAATGCAGCACTGCAGCCAAGACTTTCCTATTAACATTTACAACATTAAGTGGCATGTGTGGTACTAAAATCACAGTTCAACTAAGAAGGCACTATAACATTTTTGTGCTACATTGACAGCTTTTATTAAAAATATATATCAGTTATGAGTTCTGTCCATTTACTACAGAACAACTTAATTTTACAGAAAGATCAGTTAACTACTATTATTGTGGTAGCTTTTGACAGTGATGGTTTTAAATAACTGTTTACCATATTGATAGACTGTAGCATTTGCATATTTTAATTGCTTTGCCCATTGTTCACTCGTTCTAGATGGAAAATACCTGTTTATAGGGTTCATGGCTTAAAAATCAGTGGATTTAGTTGCTCTTCTCTTGTGCTATTCCTGACTGAATCAACAAGGTTGTGCTGGTAACTAAATGCAAGGAGTGCCTGTGATTTAGGAAATCTGATATAATAAGCAGGAAGATCAAATAATTGCAGGCAGGAATTTGTCAGTTCCGTCAAGGTACACCTGTCTCACTGGTAACAGTTTATGGGAGATTCTGTCCTTTCCAAATCTTTCCANGAAAATATTCTTTGAAACTCTCATTAGCTTTATAACTCTAATGGCTTTGTGGACAACCAGCTCCCAGATTCAGTAAAAGAGCCTCCCCTGCCTTTGGACCTGCTGTAGTTTTGTACTCCTGCCCTTTGGACTTAACCCACAATTTCTAAAACTTTTGCTTTCCTGACCTCCCTGTCCCTTGAACTGCAAATATTATAATATTTAATGTTTAATGATATTTAATATATTTAATTATAATATTAAATATTATTAAATATTATTTTTTCAAGCATCAGCACGAGACAAAATCGAAAAATTCACCCCCTGGTCCTGCACAACTGTGTGTGACCCCAAACCTCAAGTTTAAGCACAGCTTCTTGAACCTTCTTCCTCTCCAGTGGACCCAGAGCTCCTACAGGGGCCCTGCAGAGTAGCCTCAATTCTGGGTGCCCTTCAGGAGGTGGTAACTGTGCTGTGGTGGCAGTGAAGGGCTAAGATTGCACAGATACAAGAATTTAGTCATAGTCTAATTCAAGAATTAGCAGTCTGATAGCTGTTATTAGTCCAGCTGCAGTGATATTAACATTTTAATGTTAATCCAGATTCTAAATCTCAATAATTCTCCAGCTGACGCTGATGTGTTGCAAACCTCCCAGCACCTCCCCTTCCCTGGTGTTCTGCTGACCCTTCCAGAAGCCCTCTGGAAATTAAGGTGCATGGTACCAGTTCTACAAGGGGTGCTTATTGTGAATCATCATCAGCATTTCTGGTTCTTCTCCAAGATTATAATGTTGATAACAGGCACTTTCTTCCTTTTCTGAGAGGTAGCTGATTATTGATAATGCTGAAATGACTATGTTCTCATTCTCATAGTGGGTTATTAGTTGTTTAGTACACTGTACATACTTATCAGTCTATTCTGAGAGAAGTACTGTAATTACCCAGCATTTGGGATGTAAATTTTACTGATTGAGTTTCTTAAATGAGAGTTTATTAAAACAGCAATGATTTTCTTCTGAGGATTATTTTCTTAATAATTATTGGCCTGATCCAAACTACGCTTAAATGTTCTAAAAAAAGGGGACAAAAATTAAAGCTGCATAGAGCAGGAAAAAAAAGATAATCAGGTGATATTGTGAATAGAATATATATGTCACATTAAATCCATGAGAACGTTTTTGATTTTATACTTTATTTCCAAAATCGTTACCATACTATTTATCTAACAAAAAGATACAGTTAAAACTCCTCCCTAATTTCTTCTCTTCAAAGGAATTCCACCCCATGAACTTCATCAATATGTAGAGTATTTCCTTGTGACAGTGTCATTCAGAGTGCTGAGAGGGCCATGCTGGTGAGAGCAAATGAGACCATATTAGTGGCACTGCTAATTGAGTTCTAATGTTGGAGTTGGTTAACACAGAAGGAAATGCAGCACTGCAGCCAAGACTTTCCTATTAACATTTACAACATTAAGTGGCATGTGTGGTACTAAAATCACAGTTCAACTAAGAAGGCACTATAACATTTTTGTGCTACATTGACAGCTTTTATTAAAAATATATATCAGTTATGAGTTCTGTCCATTTACTACAGAACAACTTAATTTTACAGAAAGATCAGTTAACTACTATTATTGTGGTAGCTTTTGACAGTGATGGTTTTAAATAACTGTTTACCATATTGATAGACTGTAGCATTTGCATATTTTAATTGCTTTGCCCATTGTTCACTCGTTCTAGATGGAAAATACCTGTTTATAGGGTTCATGGCTTAAAATCAGTGGATTTAGTTGCTCTTCTCTTGTGCTATTCCTGACTGAATCAACAAGGTTGTGCTGGTAACTAAATGCAAGGAGTGCCTGTGATTTAGGAAATCTGATATAATAAGCAGGAAGATCAAATAATTGCAGGCAGGAATTTGTCAGTTCCGTCAAGGTACACCTGTCTCACTGGTAACAGTTTATGGGAGATTCTGTCCTTTCCAAATCTTTCCATGCGAAATATGAAACTAGAAATGTTGATGCTTTTGATCTCGTAGTTCCTCCCGGCCTCATCAATCTTAAAAACTTTTGCTTTCGGGAGTTTTCATGGATAAAGCACATTCACCATTGTAGTTCTTATAAATGAGACACTGTGGGACTATTCTTATTGATTAGACACATTATCTTGCTATGAGTAACCAAAAACATCCTGCAAACCTACAAAGATGTAAAATTCTAATAGAAGACCATCACAAAATATTGTGAGATGCAACATTTGTTTGGATTCCAATTATTGCCATGATTGGCTGTGTGATCAAAGGAATTAGTAGACTCTGTGGATCAGACCTGAATGAGAAAAAAGTTGCTTAATACATGAGTCTTTGAAAAGAAAGGGAAGAATAGTGAATAAATAAAGTAGAACTGAAGTTTCAGCAAGCTCAGAAGATCACTAGGTAAAAATCTGATGTCTAAGGGGAAAAGGGATTCTGAGAGAGCTGGCAGTTACTTAAGGAAGAAATATTAAGACTAGCAAAAGCTATCCTAAAAAAAGAAGGCATAGGAAGATTAGTGACACACCAAACTGGCTAAATAATGAGTTCTTCAATGATTTCATCATGAAAAGGAAGCCTGCAGAAAATAGAAAAGGAATCAAAGTATTAAAAAGTGTAAATATAAAAAAATAGCACAGAAATATAAGCAAAACATCAAAAGACCTGATAGAGCTCACAAGGCACACAAAGAATAAAAGGCAGGATTCTGTAAGTACATTATTAGTAAGAGAAAAAGGAGATGATCTGCTCCTCAGATGAGAAGGAAAATAAATGATAGCTGATGTTTTTAGAAGGTCAGAGTGTTAATATCTCTTCTGCATCAGTCTTAACTATAAAGCTCTGCTGTGATGATTTTAAAGAAACTAACATTAGTGTCAAAGGAAAAAAGAACTGGTGATAGTACAAGGAAAGATCAGACCAGAGACGACTTTGTAAATCAGATACTTTTGCACATCAGCTCGTCTGGGAGAAATTCACTGAAACTACTGGGGAGAACTGATTGAAGCTCTTTGAGTCATCAGTGGGTGTCCTTGAAACAGAGATGGCTAAAGGTCCAAACTAGTGCAAAATGGGAAGCATATTTGGCTATTTTAAGAAAAAGAAGAAAATAAGAGGCCTGGCTTATGAAATAGAACAAAAATGAAGCAAACTCTTTATAAACACAAAAAAGTAGTGAGAACACTGCTAGAACAGAATCATGAAAAAAGTCATGTCATCACCACCATTTCCTCTTGTTATACCAGGTGTTTTATTGATACGTGGGAGGTGTTGGGTATTGTACATATCTTCATTTTTTTATAAGATGTGTAACACGTCTAATGGCAGGATATTCTCATTAGTAAGCTAAAAATATACTCTAAAAGAAATTGTTATGGAGTATCTTAGAGAGTCATGTCCAGGAAGTGTTTTTCAGTGGCTCACTATCTAACTGGGAAGATTCACTGAGAGTGATGATGCAGAAACTTAAGCAGGATACTGGGAAAAAATTCTTCAAGGTAACTTTTACTGGAGAAATTGTCATGGACTGTTAAAGAATGCCATCCCTCCTAGGAATAAATTAACTATACTTACTTTAGAAATAGTTTTAATAAGGTTGGTCTTTCCACAGGACAGAAAATAGTCTAGATTTTCTTTCAGAGCTTTATTTTTTAAGGTTTGTACTCTGAAAGTACAATGTTCATAGTTTTTCAAAAGAAAAAAATACACACCCTAGTTTTATTTTCCCCCTATAAATTAATAAAATTGTTTAAATTCTGTGTGTTTTAGTTTTGGTCTGAGCTTCTAGAAATTTCTGTGTCTCAAGCATGCTTCTTAGTCCAAGTTCAATTTGAAATTGAATTTCCTGTAATTGCTTATTCAGGAGGTCTGAAAAACAAATGGTATATGTACCCTGCTCCATTTACAGGATTTCACAGCTCAAGTCATTGCTTTGTCCTTGAAACCTATTGCTTTGATCCTACAGTAATAATTAAAGAACAGTATTTAAAAATGTATGACTTAATATCATACCTTCCTAACAGTATTAGACTTAATATTCTGATGTCCCCTGCACTGATATTTCAGATCTCCTTGGACTGTTCTTCCTGGGGTAGAGGGGAAGGCCACTGTCCTTTCTCCACTGCCCTTTGAACACAGGCCACTTTCTGACAATTCTAAACAAACAGGGCTGATCATGAGTATTCACATCTAGCTGTGATTATCTCAACTCATTTATGATGAGCGTGTGTATAGAATTTAATTAGAGGAAGGACTTCTGTAATCCTCACTAATAGCAAAGTGGGGCTGGGAAATCCTGCCCAGGATTTACTGAGCACTGTTCTGTCATAGGTGTGTATATCTCAAAGTATTGATCAGTCAGAAGAGGGATGATGGGCCAGACATAAATCAGGTGTGAGTTGTGTGTTTAATATCCCTTTCCTGTTCTCTCTTTTCCTGCCCTCAAGGTGACAGGCATGTTGGAGTGCACCAACATGGGCCAGTGAATCTCCAGCTGAAGGGAAACACTCTAAAATAATGGATATTTACAATCTTGGATTATTTACAAACTGACATGCTGTAACACAAAGAGTAATTTCCATGTCCCTTCCAGCTATGCAATTTAAGCAGAAACTATTAATGTAAATGCCAGAATGGTTTGGGCTGGAAGGGACCCTAAAGATTATCCAGTCCCACCTCCTGCCATGGACAGGGACACCTTCTACTAGCCCAGGTTGCTCCAAGCCCTGTCCAACCAACACTCCCAGGGACGGGGCGGCCACAGCTTCTCTGGGCAACCTGTTTCACTCCTCCATACACAAACAAATGAGGAGGAATTTAAAGTGAATCACTTGATCCATTGCAAAGTGGGAGCAATGGCACGTTAGATTTAGGTTTCAGGATTGAAGAATGGGCTAAGCTTTGAGAAGATCAGAGAGATCGGATAGGTGAAAACAAATGAGGGTGCCGGACAGGAACTGTCAAACACTGAAACTCTGAACTCATTTTTTTTTTTTTTTTTTAAAATTTAAAAGATCTCTTTCATTACAAATGCATTTCTTACAGGAGAAGATAACAAAGTTTTCCATAAAACACTTCTGAAATAGTGTAACTAGACTAAGGAAAAGCAGGTATCATAAAACTGCTTTTCTCAAGAATGAGATATATTTTCTTCTGTAGTGCAATAATGTAGTATACAAGAGTCATGATGGAGTAAACACCTATAAGTTTTTAGGGCTAAGCTGTAGTATAGTTCATCCTCTCTTGGCCCAAAAGTGCAAAATATGTTTCTTAAGTGACTTTGTAGAATGATCTTTAAAAGTCAGAACTTCTTAACTAATATCAACCAATCTTCAATGAAACTGTTAGTTCTCTTTCCTCTATATTTAGAGTAGGTAATAGCTGTGATACACGATTCATCATGCACAGCCTCCTTCTTTCTGCAAACAAGCATAAACTCAGATGTGGTAAAAACTGAGATTAGTCTTTATGCCCTTTTTTCTGAATACAAATATCTTTACATCACTGACATTGAGGAATCCCAAAGAACTAATACAAATAAAGACAAACTGATATGAGTAGCACATTGTGAGTCATGCATAATTAAAAATTCAATTTTTCTTCAAGAATGGTGTCGCATGAATGACCTCTTACACTTTCAAATAGTGCAAAATGTTTCCAAAAACAACAAAAAAGTGCCTTTTAATTATTTTGCATTATTTACATTGACATAATCCTTAAAGATGGAGCTGGTATTGCTGCTTGTTAGAGTTGTCAGCTTTGGCATGAAGGGTTTTCAGTTGCTTATAACTACAAATCTGCAAAGGACTAGCCAATATTGTTGTATGCAAATTCTCCTAGAGGACAACTCCCTATGATCCCAAATTCCTTTCATAGTAGGCAACTGCCCACATGGTGAAGCAATTTCCAAAGAGAAAATGGTTATGAAAGAGTTTGGTTTATTGTACCAAAGAGAGTGAGTTTTTTCTTTAAAAAGAGCCAAAAGTTGCTGTTTTAAAACCAGATTATGATCTTAGACAGAGGCACGTTCTCACTGTTGGCGAAGCTGCTGGGCTTTGAAAAACTGCACATTATTCAATTTGCAATTGGGTTGAGCTGGACCATTTTTAGGGCCCAGCAATGTCAACATGTTGTCACTCTAATCCTGTTTAGAAACTGAGGTGGAAACCAAGACATTTGAATCTGTTCATACCCCTGTCCCTGAAACCCACTGGGCAGTCATGACAGAAGGGGACAGTCACTCTTGCTATCAGTTAATTATTGTTGCAGGTAGGAGAGTTGTAGTAGTAAAGGCTTAATTAGCACCAAGTTGTGTGTCACTGGTGAGACTTACAGGACAATATTATATGTTAAAATTTTCTCCAATTGTTAAGGAAATGCAGATCAAACAGAAAAGAGACATAGAAATGCTTTGAGGTGAAGGGAAGATTTTAGTGAGAGACATAAAGCTATTTAGGTAAGCAAAGCATGTATTGTCATGGTGAAGGTCTTACAAACTGACCTACAGTCAAGTGAATGGTGAACACCTCTTGGGAAGTGGACTTTTCCAAAGCATATGGACTATGTGGCTGGTTACAGGAGCAAAAGCTTATCCCTCTGAAAAACCAAAACCATATTAGTCTTCTTGCATTCTGATGGTGCTATTATGACATTTGCTCTATTTAGCTTTTGCTATCCTGGTAAAGAAAATAGTGTAGTTCATGTTCAGAACCTCTTTTCCTTTACTATAGGTTTTCTGCCATAGTGTGTGGGATTTCTCAATGTAACTGACACATTCGAGGATTCTGTTTTACTTTTTTTTGTAACTGAAAGCTTTGACAAAAGTCTTGTAAGCAATGCAGTGAGTACAAATATTCACTTTCTAGCTCGACACGCAATTACATTCATAATAACCAATAGAATGGTCTAAGTTGGAAGGGACATTAAAGTTCATCTCATTCTAATCCACTGCCATGGGCAGGGACACCTTCCACCAGCCCAGGTTGCTCCAAGCCCCTTCACAACCTGGCCTTGGACACTCCCAGGGATGGGGCAGCCACAGCTTCTCTGCCCAACCTGTGCCAGGGCACCACCACCCTCACAGGGAGGAATTCCTTCCCAATATCCCATCTAACCCTACTCTCTGTCAGTGGGAATCCATTTCTCCTTGTCCTGTCACTCCAGCCCCTTGTCGATAGTCTCTCTCCATCTCTACTGCAGATTCTTTTCAGGTCCCCAAAGGTCACAATGAGGTCACCCCAAAGCTTCTCCTCTCCAGGCTGAACAATCCCAGCTCCTTCCCTCCCAGCAGAGCTGCTCCAGCCCTCTGACCATCCTGGTGCCTCCTCTGGACTCTCTCCAGCAGCTCCATGTCCTCCCTGTGCTGTTCCCCAGGGCTGGGGCAGCTCTGCAGGGGNGCAGAGAGGCAGAATCACCTCCCTCAATCCACTAGAAAAAGGTATTTTTAACCTCTATGTTCATGCACAAATCATCAGATATATTTTATAGAACTGACTCTAAGCTGATCTTGCAATACTTTTCAACATACAAGACATTTAATTCTTCATGGTTGGAACTCAAAATTTTGGCAATGCTCTGTACTTTCAGTTTGAGTTTCACCTTCCCGTGGCTGAACTTTATGAACTTTGTGAATTTTTTAATTGCAAACAGGCATTTACCTGCTTTCTGCACACACTTGGGATGTGCATTCCTGCAGTTGGATTTATAAGGCATATTGAAAGGATTCTGTTTTAATGGTTACAGTAAAATGCATAACCTAGCAGTTTCTGACAAACAAGAACTACATTCATCTTTCTCCATACTCAGACACATTTATTTTTCAGTTATTTTGCAGGAAGCTCCATCCATAGCACATAAGTGACAGCACAAGATTTTTGGCTTGTCAGCTGCACACGCTTGTCTGGTTTAGAGCATGGCAAATTACTTTGCTTGGGACAGAATGCACAGAAAGTGCCAAACAGTCAATTAGAAGGACAACTAAAAATACTCACAAGCCGAGTTCTTGTAGGCTCAATTTCTCTGCCTATAAAGATAAGACAACAAAACTATTGGCATTGACAGCTTCAAATAAGTTACATTAAATTATATTTATATAAACATTAATGTAGAAATTTAAAGCTTTTGTGTGTGTGTGTAAATTGCTTAAGTTTATTCAGAAAGCACTCTAGAATTTTTGAGATAAAAAAATTGACATGAGAACAATGAGAGGGATTGACCAGAGGAGGCCACAGAGGTGATCAGAGAATGAAGCACCTGTGCTATAAGGAAAATCTGAGAATTGGGATTGTTCAGCATGGAGAGGAGAAGCTTTGGGGTGACCTAACTGTGGCCTTCCAGAACCTGAAGAAGCCTCCAAGAAATGGGGAGAGAGATCATTGACAAGGTCCTGGAGTGACAGGACAAGGGGGAATGGTTTTAAACTCACACAGAGTAGGTTTGGATCAAATACTGGCAAGGAATTCTTGGCTGTGAGGGTGGGCAGGCCCTGGCACAGGTTGCCCAGAGAAGCTGTGGCTGCCCCATCCCTGGGAGTGTCCAAGGCCAGGTTGGATGGGGCTTGGAGCAACCTGGGCTGGTGGAAGGTGTCCCTGCCCATGGCAGGGGGTGGAAGTGGATGGTCCTTTAGTGTCCCTTCTAACCCAGGCCATTCTGTGATTCTCTGATTCCCTGCTGCAATACTGCAAGGCAGGTGAATTTGCACTTATTTTTAATCAGTGATTTTTTCCCCAATTTTTAATTTTCTCCATAGAAATTGTGGATGCGACTGCAACCCACTGTCTTCTAAAATACTGGAATTGAAATGTTTCTGTTGAGACTTCTCAAATACATATTTGCAAAAGGTCTACGTTAAAGACATGGAACAAATAGTAGTGAGGATTACTTTTCTCAGAAAAAGTGATTAAAAGGCTGTACTGATGTGCTGCATTTAAATGGTAATATCTGGAGATTCAGTTGTGCCTTGAAAATGTCCTAAATTTAAACATGTGCTCATATTCCTTGCATAGCAGAATTTGGCCAACACATTTTAAACAAACCACTGGCTTTATTTCCTTTTAAAATTATTCTAAATTTGGATAGATATTGTTTTTCTTTTTCCTGATCTTGCTTCTCCTCTATAATCAATAGGCTTTTTATCTTTGCCTTTTTGGTATCAATTCTTAAAATGTTTATCCATGTTTAATTTTATGCACTGACAGTGGTCTGAGGACAGATAAGTGCATGCAAAAAAATTTCAAGTGGGAAAAGAATCAAGTTCTTAGCGGAGCAGGGGAATTTTATCTTGGCTAATAAAATGGGACAGACACATAAAAATGTCTGAAGTTCTCTATTTATCAGCACTTTTCAAAGCATTCAACCATTGCAGTCGGAGACAGTTCAGCCACTGTTGCTGGGTCTACACAGGTATCATATTTGTAACCATTAGTATGCAGACAGGAGATGATTAAATGCACTTCTGATAAAATGTGACACCATATTATAAATGAGAATGGAAAATGAATTTATAACCATAAATCATGTATTAAAATATATGTGACAAGCTCAGACTGATGAAGACAATGCAGAAATAACAAATACTGTATATGTCAGTTTTATCATAAAAAAGAGATGTTTTCTTCTTGTAATGTTCTATTTTATGTCTTTTTTTGTTGTTGTTGCTGAAGTTCACTTGTCTCAGGGAAAAACAGCAACAGAGGGGTGGCTGTGGCACATCTGTTAATTCTTGGTGGATTTCAGTCAACGTTCTAATATTAAACAAGACCATAAAACACATAAAATTCTTGTCCAGAAAATTTAATATAAATGGAACTGACATTATCTCTATCACCATAATAAGCACTTTGCCTAAATTGTGCTATAGAAATTTGACAATTCCATCCAATTAATATAAAAAGGTTTACCTGACAAGCTCTAAGAGGTTTCACTGTCTGTGTAGCCATATTAGAGATTCACAGAACCACTGTCCAGGAGCCTGAAGGTGACTTTTGAGGTCGTGCATGTGCATAGGCCATCTTCTCAGTCTTGGATGTAAAAGAGAATTTCTGTGTCCAAAACCTGAAAATTTTCCCACTGAATGTATTTGCTCAAAGATTTATTAATATTCTTCCTGAACTGGGGTGCTTGTTTAGAAGATCCAGGCTGGGCAGACCCACATTAACCTGAGTATAAAACTCTTTTGTGTATAGACTCAGGGAATTCTAGTTTTTCTGGGCCAGAGATTTTGCCTTTATCATTCCAAGCTTTAAATCTTGAAGTTGTTTCCCTATTTCTTGCCTTCAGCATTCTGTTTCCTATGATTATGAACACTTCCCATGCACAGGTAGTCCAACGGGCTCAAGGTTGTGTCAGATTTATCACATACATAGAAACCTTTGAGATATATATTCTTAACTGATGTTCCACGGACTGGAGGATCCCAAAGTCTGTTTAAATCTGCTGTTAAAATCTCAGACAAATGTGTGTTGGCTTCAAATTTTGTTAATAGAAAAAAAAAAAGCTTTATGTGAATTTAATCCTGAAATAATTGTCCTTAGAGAAAGTCTTGGTCCTTAATTATATTTAAACCCACCACTTTCATTAGATAGTAATATCTACTCTATTTATACAATCCAGCATACTACTGTAAAGAATAATTCCCTACACAAAGTTAAAGGGATTTGTGTTCATATCTTTAATCTTATGTTAAATAAGATTAATGTTAAACAATATATAATTATTGATATTATCAAGGTATTATAATATTAATTAAGATAATTAATATAACCATAATAATATTATTAATATTACAATACTAGTATATTGTAAATACGATAGTATTAGATTATTAAATTATGTTATTAATATTAATA
>VXBX01008464.1:280505-322956 GCA_013400415.1 Scytalopus superciliaris
ATTAAATTGTTATTAATATTAATAACCTGATAGATGATCATTATTTATTATATAAGATTAGAGATTATTATTATTAAATAAGATTTTCTTCTGTTAAATAAGATTTTTTTCCTATTTATTTGTATTTCTTTAATGCATAAAGACACCAGTCAGGGTTGGGTAGGTGTGCATCAGGTGTTTCTGTGAACAAGGAGGAAAAGACAATGCTTTGGCTGAACCCCCTTAGAGCTGTCCAGGCAGGACGGGAAACCCCCGTGGCAACAGGCACAAGGAGATAAAGGCGTTTGCCAACACAGAAGGTCGGCGGCAGAGCTTGGGGTAGAACTCACGATATCTGACTTCCAATAGCAGAGCCTTGATAAATAATTCATTTAATTTCTCTGTTTTTATCTGCTTGCAAAATTGTCCCGAGTGTGTTCTGACAGCCTCAGAGTTATTCCGTGTTTATTCGGGAATCTTTCCCCGTAAGAAGCTCGGATGGTGTTTGGTCGTGCCTGTCTGATGTTCCAGATCCTAATTCCTGCCTCATGGATCAGTTCTGTGGGAATGTAAGGCCTTTTCTCCTCAACATGCCCAGTACTGTAAATATATATTTACAGTATTGGACCATCCCAAATTCAGTGGGGCCGAGGTGGGGCTGGGCAGAGGAGGAAATGATTGGGCTACTCAGAAAATAAAATGATTTATGGTCACGGTTCAACGAAGGAAATGTTATTGTTTCTGTCTTTTGCATAGTCAGGATAGCACTGGTTTTAAATTCATTTATCAAAATGTCGATAATAATACTTTTGAATTCCCAAATATATAAAATTTAGTTGAATAGCAAGTTTACAGGCTCACTTTTTGAAACTACTTTTTCCTAGACATGTTCAGGCACTCAGTAATGAAAAAAAATTGTGATTGAAATAAAATTTCTATTAAAATTCAAATGACTATTCATGGAAAATACTTTATTCATTCTACTCTGATATTTATGTATTCAACAGAAATATCTATGTGCCCAGACAGTCTGGACTAAATTTCCTAAGTGCATGACTGTAAATCTGGGGGAAAAAATGTGGTAAAATTTGGAAATGACTTTCTCAATCTGTAGCTTTGATCTTGTTTGCTTTCTGTCCTCCACCATTCTTGTTCTTTTCTTTTAGAAGAGAAAATATTCTGGTGATTGTAACAGTTAAATGTAGGGAAATACTTTTGCTTATTTTAGAAAACATAAAAAAAACCCCCTAATTAACTGCATATTGTTAAATCTAATATAATTTCTGACATAATAAAAAGCAGGTGTGCAGAGTTGTAAATTTTCTTTTCTGACCTAAGTGAAGCTTGTAGGCACAGTGTGGGGATCTGGCCTTTGAAGGACTTTCTTAGCCAAGAGGAAGCGGCAGGTTTGTGCACCTGGTGGCATTTTCCTCTCAAAACCCAACCCATGACAGGAGGGGGAGCCGGGGGGAGGTCGGGCTCTGCTCCTGGGGGACAGGGACAGGAGGGGAGGGAACGGCCTCAGGCTGGGACAGAAGAGGGGCAGGTTGGACATGAGGAGGAATTTCTCCCTGGAAAGGGCGGTCAGACATTGGAAGGGGCTGCCCAGCGAGGTTTGGAGTGCCCAGCCCTGGAGGTGCCCAAGGCAGGACTGGCCGTGGCACTCAGTGCTCTGGGCTGGGGGACAAGGTGGGCATCGGGCACAGGGGGGGCTCCCTGGGCTGGGAGGGCTTTTCCAACCTTAATGATTCTGTGATTGAAATAATTCATTCCAATATTTAACAACATTGTGTGATGATCCACCACACCTTTTCCATGAAGAAATTCCTGCTCATTCCAACCTAAAGCTTCCCTAAGGCTGTTCCCTCTCATCCCATCCCTTGTTCCCTGGGAGCAGAGCCCGATCCCCCCCAGTTCCCCCTCCTGTCAGGGAGTTGCAGAGCCAGAAGGTCCCCCCAGAGCCTTCTTTTCTCTAGGCTGAGCCCCCCCAGCTCCCTCAGCTGCTCCTGCTGCTCCAGTCCCTTCCCCAGCTCCGTTCCCTTCCCTGGACACGCTCCAGCCCCTCCGTGTCCTTCCTAAATTGAGTGATCCAGAGCTGAATGCAGCATTCAAGGTGTGGCCTCCTAAGTACAAATACACCCTGCTCTTACCTGCAGTTTCTGGTACATCACAGAAATGCAGCAGAGTTTTGTGTTGATGTTGCTGTGATTTAACAGCTGATGAATTCATTTTATATTTCAGAGAACTATTTCTTTTGAAGGTAGTCTTGGTAACCACAGCAAAAGTATCACGACAGATAACTGTCATCCTTAATTGTTCCAATTATGCTGTGACTGCTACTTACCAAAAATAAAATTACACATTTTATGTATAATTGTTAAAGAAATTGAAACAGAAATGGTATACAATTAGAGGGCAGGTATTGTATTAAGTGAACTATATGTATTCATTATCTACACTATCATTATTTTGTGGTCAGGAATATACTTTAGCTCTGATGACAGTGTGATGTTTTCAGGCAAATATTATTGTGCTGTTAATAAGATAAATTGTTTCAGAATAGCCTCGAGACACCTTGATGCTCTGTGTCACATTTCAGAATATGCATAGCTTATTTTCCACAGTAAATGAACTAGCTGTTGTTTTTTCATATCTGTCTATTTTATCACCTCTGCCCCTGTTGTGATCAGTAGCAATTCAAACACAGAACTTAAATATATACACGAGGTATAAATGTCTGAGTATGTCTTCACACAAATAGGAAAGAGTTGTCACCATCAGCAGTGGCTCAGATTGCTGATTTTGAGAACAGAACTTTGACTACTGTGATGATGTTTGTTGTGTCCTTCAGCCTTCCTTCTGGTGTTTTTTGCATGGACCCTGCACGAGGATGACGTGTAAATTTGTGAATAGTTCCATGTTTTTGTGGGTATTTGTCCCTTCTCCCAAGTAACAAGAGACAGGATGAGAGGAAATGGACTCAAGTTGCAGCAGGGATGGTTTAGGTTGGATATCAGGAAATATGTCTTCATTATTAAACATTTTGAGGGATTTAAACACATGGAGACGTGGACCTAACATAGGTTAGTGGTGGCCTTGGCAGTGCTGGGTTAAGGATTGGACTCCATAATCTAAAAGATCTTTTCTGACCCAAACAATTTCATGGTTCTATGATGCAAATACACGCCATGTGTTTGGACACATTAAATACAGTTTAAATACAGTGATAGAGAATCACAAAGATGCTCAGAGGGCTGGAGCACCTCCCTTGTGAAGACAGGCTGAGGGGGCTGGGGTTGTTCAGCCTTGAGAAGGCTCCTGGGAGTCCTTATAGATCCTTCCAGTACCTAAAAGGGGCTTCCAAAAAATCCAGAGCAGGACTTTTTCCCAGGGCATGTAGTGATAGGACAAGCGGGAGTGGATTCACACTGGCACAGAGAGAGGTTTAGATCAGATATAAGGAAGAAATTGTTCCCTGTGAGGGTGGGCAGGCCCTGGCACAGGTTGCCCAGAGAAGCTGTGGCTGCCCCATCCCTGGGAGTGTCCAAGGCCAGGTTGCAAGGTGGAAGGTGTCCCTGCCCGTGGCAGTGGATGGAACAAGCTGAGCTTTAGAGTCCCTTCCAACCCAAACCACTCTATGATATGATTATTCTAACTAATTTTTTTCTTAACACTTTACTGCACTGTGACAGACCCCACCTTGCAGGCTGCTGGTTTTGTTTCCATTTTTTTTCAGCAGCAGAGAGAATTTACTTTCATTACAAACTATTTTTCCAGTGTATTTACAAGCAAGAAACATCCCCCTTTCCCAGGTGTATTTAATCTTTTATCAGGTTTAATCCAGCTTCTTGCAAACATTTGAATAGATGTGACTTTTCCAGCATAAATATGTAATTTGGATGCCAGTATGGTATTAAAGAAATGAATATAATATTAATATAATGAATAATAATAGATAAATAATGGATAAAATAAGAGCTGAAATACTACAAAGATAGACTCTCCAAATTCAACACAGATCGAGATACAGAGTTTGATTTTAGCTTTGTTTCTTTTTCACCTAAATAAATTTAATTTGGGTTAAATCAATACAGCTAAGGATAATTTAATGAAAAGACACAAATTGTATTTTCTTTTTGCTTCAAAATAAATTAATTCACAGGGTGCTTTATCTTGTTTAAAACTCAGCCCAAGAGATACCAAATAAGATTTTTTTAATGCGGAAAAATAAACTCAGTGTAGTGGAGAGGAGTTTAACAACATTGATAAATAAAATCTAAACATCAATACTTGTTAGCATTCCTTTAACTCCACTTTTCTCCAATTTAATGAAAACCTTACGCTATTTCTTAACACTAGAGCACTATTGATTCTTAAATATTATCATTTGCAGCGTGAAAGCCGAGTTTATACAAATATGTAAACACACAGTCTATGAAAAAAAATAAATAAACCAGCTAAGTAAATTCCAGGCAAGATAGTAATTTCACAGGACTTAATCAAAAGCAATAACCTGTACTGAAGCCTGGGCATGTCTTGAAAATCTTGACTAACAACTGTGTTTGTACCATTAAAGCAGGCTGATACAGAAGGTGGACTTCAACAAGTTTAACTGTTGTTTTGTTTTCCTCTAAACACTTATCTTTAATGAAATTATGAGATGATTAATTCATAGAATTGCAGAATAACCTGAGTGGGGAGGGACCTTAAAGCCCAACTCATTCCACCCCCTGCCATGGGCAGGGACACTTCCCACCAGCCCAGGTTGCTCCAAGCCCTGTCCAATCTGGCCTTGGACACTTCCAGGGCTGGGGCAGCCACGGCTTCTCTGCCCAACCTGTGCCAGGGCCTGCCCACCCTCACAGGCAACAATTCCTTCCCAATATCTAAACTAAATTTCTCTTCTCTTGCTGTGAATCCATTCCCCCTTGCCCTGTCATTCCAAGCCCTTGTCCACAGCGTATCTCCACCTTCCTTGCAGCCCCTTCACACACTGGAAGGTGCTGTGAGGTCTCCACAGAGTCTTCTCTTCTGCAGGTCAAACAGTCCCCAACTCTCCCATCCTGTCTCCACAGGGGAGCTGCTCCAGTCTCCTCAGCAACTTGGTGGCCTCCTCTAAGACTTTCTCCGACAGTTCTGTGTCCTTCTTGTCTTGGGGGCACCAGAACCGTGCACAGAGACCCAGGTGGGGTCTTGCCAGAGCCAAGCAGAGAGGCTGAATCCCCTCCCTTTTTGATGCAGCCCACTTCATAATTCATTATAATTAGAACTCTGCTGACTTCTGAAGAAATTAGTGCCATTACAAAAGCCTCAGCTATGGTGGAGGAAAATCTATTTGCTCGTGCCTATATCACAACTCTATCAGCAGCACATTCCAGTTAATTCATGCTTGAGGTATATAAAAAGTAATAGGAAATCCCATGGGAGGAGTGCTTAGGTTTCTACAATAAGATACATAGACTTCTGCATACCTAAAAAAGGAGAAGTGTCAGATCTAAGTGCCAAATTCTGTAAGATAAAGAATATTGCACAAGTGCCATGATCACTTGTGCTCCTCTGGAATGAATTCTGTGAGGCCACAGGACACTTATTAATACACCTTTTCATTTAGTGAGTGGTGGCTGGTGTGCAGCCTTTACCCAATGCCCCAAAGGAGAGATTTATTTTAAGTATTGCATTTTACTTACTGCTCAGATCCTGGGTATGATCATGTCCTGTCTGATGCAAGGCATTAAACATTTTTTTTTGTTGATGGATGGGGTTTGTCATAATTTTGAGGGAAATCCGTTTTGAAAACATTATTCAAAAACATAAAACTTTCCAGATAAGGTGAAGGCTGAACAGATTATGATGCACTTATGCAGAAAGATTAGCCAAAAGTGTTTCTGGCTGGCTGATTTTCATATGACCTACTGAGGACACTCTAAGCCTGTTGAATTCCAGCTGTATCCAAGCAAACCTGCCCCCAGCAGAACTAGAAAGAAAGCCTGAAGATGTCATGGTAGAAAAGGCAAGCATTTTTACTGTTGCTGTGCAGAAATAAAGTGACAAATTGTGGCAAAAAGTCAGACTAGAAAAAATGTCACACTTTTATTGTCCTGGGAAAGAAAAACCAAAAGGAATGTGGGAATAAACCACACTTGGGGAAGAGATAGGTTGGAAAAGAAGGGATTTGACTAAGAAGGTCACTGGAGGAGGATGCTGAGCTGCTGGTGGTGCTACCAGAGCTTCTCTCCACGGTTGTCTGTAATAAAACATCTGTAGAGAAACTGAAAATGAAAGCAGTGAAGTGTCAGAGCATTGCCTGGACACACTCAAGGGCAGTTTCTTTCCTAATGAAAGAGTAAGAGGCTTGAAGAGGTCAGCCTTGTAATCAATTTGCTGCCTCTTTCTCCTGATTCTCTTAGCTCTGTTACATAATAGTCTGGAATGCCTCAGATTTTATGATAAAATCCAAATGTGTCTTGTTATTGTTTTAGCATTATATGATTCAGAGAAGTTTATTCCAGGCTTTGGACTGCTTAGCAGCAGTTTATGTAAAAAGGGAGAGGCATCTTTGGCAAAAGCAGTGCTTTTATTTCTCTGACTAGTGTTATACTTTAAGAATTCCACAAAATTGTGTGAATCTACCCAAACTTTCCAAGTTACTTCTAAGCAGGTGATTTTTCATGCCTTATGTCACAAGGACCTGTGGAAATGCAAGTCGTATCCTGTATTCCTGCTGAGGACTGGAAGAGAAACAAGATGAAATGTGTGAAATATTGACTTAATTCCCAGAAAATTTGTCCTTTCCATCATTTCTACAGGTTTTAGATAAAGAATAACATTGGTGGAATAGAGCATTTGCATTTTGTGCCAGGCTTGCTTTATATCACTTTGGAAAATTTCACAATGTATAAACATTATTAGAAAACAATGCTTTATTAAGACTCTGTGGGCTGTCTGGTTAACAGCTTCTATATCTTCTAGTAACACGTATCAACATCATTTTTTATGTGTTTTACTTTGCATTTTTGACATTGCAAAAGTAACTTCACAAATTAAGCCATTATTTTAAAATTTGCATGGAAATGTCTGTTTTCTGGTGACTTTCATAAAAGTTTAATGAAACTGAGGCTATTAGGTTCAGTTTTTTCTTCTGGAAAGCACTCTGGCTTTGGGAGCACACGATGTGTTTACATTCTAAGTTGCCCCAGCATATCAATTAGTTAACATGCTTATGAGATTGTCCATTTAAAACAACATTTTTACACTACATACAGCCTTGTAAATCACAGGATGCTGACAGCATGAAATGCCAGCTGTGAAATGAGAAACTGATGAAAATGCAGTAATTCTGAATTTTAATATAATATAAATCATGTCAGCAATATTTGTGAATAGCAGCTGTCAAGATTTCATTCAAACTGCATGTATTATGGTATTTTTATATTCTGTTCTTTTCTGATAATTTAGACCTTCTTCTGCCCCCTCCCAACCTTTCTGTCTGATAACCTTTGCAAGGATGGAAATTCCTATAAAAATTTTGACTCAATGGCATGAAATGGATTGTCACAACATTAAAACAGAAAGAATAATGACTTCACACTGACAGAGAGCAGGGTTCCACAGGATATTGGGAAGGAATTGTTCCCTCTGAGGGTGATCAGGCCCTGGCACAGGTTCCCAGAGAAGCTGTGGCTGCCCCATCCCTGGGAGTGTCCAAGGCCAGGCTGGACAGGGCTTGGAGCAACCTGGGCTAGTGGGAGGTGTCCCTGCCTATGACAGGGGGTGGAATCAGATGAGCTTTAAGGTCCCTTCCAACCCAAACCATTTTGTGGTTAAAATTGTGCTCAAAAATACTACCTTACAATACTGGCATTATTTATTTGAAACGCTTGGTATTGCATTAAACTTTTGAAAAGCATATTTTATTTACAGATGTGATGGGAACACCAGCAGTGGTGGAGAATTCTACCGAGTAGATTGTGATCTTCACAGTCTTATCATGTATAGAAATCCAATAGATTTGAATGGTTCTTTGCTGGGGTGGTTTTGACGTGGAAGGAGTTGCAGAATCAGATCACCAATGTGTGCTATCCCGTATCTGTGCACTGCCTTGCAGTACTGTTTGCTTACTAAGAGGATGAAAAGCAGGCTGGAATGCCTAAAAGAACCAGATATTTTCTGAGGTTTTCGTTGCTCTGTCTCCATCTAAAGCAAAGCAATTTGTCTCTGACTGCAAAAACCTCAGATTTCTTGTCTGTTCTCTGAACTCTGGTTTTTGTTCCCATCATCTCCTAAGGTGTCAGGAAAAATCAGGAGGTGCTGCTGGATTTGAAGGTGCTCTGAAATGCTGGTGTTCAGTGAGTGTGATACAATCACAGCTAAATGAGTTGCCTCTAGGATAAAGAATTCAGATGTCTGTCAGTGGAAGTGACCCGATTTGTATTGAGTTTTAGGGAGATAGGATTGAATTGCTGGCATAATTTAATATGATTTGCTTCAAAAATCAATGTCTCAAATCATTTAACCCTGTTCTCTGAGTAGCAGTAAACAAACAGTATCAAACAGTTGTCCCACAAAGGTGTGATGTGCAGATTTACCTACAGACAGCTCCAGTGTTCACTTCCTAAAACTGGAAAATGAAGCTGTGTGCCTTCAGAGAAGGGAGAGGGAACATTTCAGCTCTTGCTTTGATTTCCCAATCAGTGTCACTTGGCCTTTCCAGCGCTTAGGTTGGGTAATTAATTTCCACTGAAGGCTTGATTTGTTGTAAACATTGTGTAGGCACAGGTGCTGCTCGGTGGTTCAGGGATCTCACCTGCCAATCAGTGTGGCTCAGTGACTGGCATTCTGTTCCTCATCTTCTGTCTAATGTATAAATAAATATGTAAAAGAAATGTAATCAGGAATTCTTTCCCGAGGAAGCCACCACGTTTCACTCAGCAACATGATTTCAGGCTCAATGCCAGTGATTGTAGTGAAACCCAGAGGGCAATCACAAGAGTTAGAGAACTGTAATTTGAAGGGAAAACCTTCTACATTTCCCAATATAGAGCCTGGATAGAGCAAAGGGGAACTTTAGCAAAGGCAAACCTCAACTGAAAATAATGAGGCATAAATACACTTTATAAGGGGAAGAAACTCGATAGAGAAATTAATAAATAGCTTTTCAAAACATAAATACTTACAACAAACTGCTCCTGGAGTAAAAAAGGCCAATGTTTGCAAACACAAAGAATAGAAAGGCCCTAATGAAAGCAGTGGCAAAGCCCCAGTGACTTTCCTGGCAGCAGGCATGTTATGCACTTATTGCACCTCAAGGAATTCCAGAGGGAGGATTCCTATCCAGAATGGAACAACCACCTTGGCTGTGCACTTGCAAACACATATTCTGTATTTCCAGAAGCTCCCACTTTTGGCATGGAGGAAACTAATGACCTTCTATTCATTAACAAATTGGCAACCACCCTGAGAAAGTTTGGATAACTGTGATTTTCTGATTTGCAAATCCCTTCTGTGAAACACAGAAATGGGTACAGTTACTTCCTCTGCTCCAACACTGTCAACTCACTGAAAACTGCAAAAAAAATTAAGCATTTTGATCCACTTATAACTAAATATTATTTTTTTCTAACATGATGGTAGTTGCCTCAATACTCCACCAGCAATCTGGGAGTTGCAAGTCCTTTATCTGGGTGAAAGGATGGAGTGTGTGTTTCTACTTACAGAACAGCAAATAAATAGTTTAAGAACTTTTAATACAGAAAACAAGCTGGGGCAGGCACATCTGGTAGCCTGCGAAGGGAGTGAGAGAAAACATTTGCTGACTAAGGCAAGGAGTAGGATTTTTGATATTTGTTACTCTTAGAAGACAATTACGAAACCATTAATACAAATTATATACATATAAATTTTATGTATATATATGTGAATAAACTTCAGAGCTGGTATTATTTTTTGGATTTGGAGAGTATAACAGTATGACCATATCAAATCAAAGGTGTCCTTTAGTGACTTGTAGTTCTGGCTAGTAGAGCATTCATTGCATAGAGCACATAAAATATGATCTTTGCTTATATATAAGCCTGTAGTTTCTAAAAGTCTGTGTTTAGGAACCTCTAGAATTGGGTTTGTATTCAAAACCATTGTGCTTCATACATATGATGAATAATTCTGTGTTTAATCTCGTTATGGTATATATTCTTGCTCTTTGGGAATTTAGTGATTACTCCTGCAATCGTTTGTGTTATAATAGATTTTTAAAAATGCCCATGTTGTGATAAATAATTTATCACAGACCCTGTAGGGGATTTGTTCTCCCATCTGAAGAGGTTTAGTCTTGCTTCTCTACTTAATTTCTTGTACAGATGCTGTCTCACAGGTCTTATCAGTAATGTCAGCCTCCTTATACCTTTTTTGGTTCTACTTTATATTTTAAGCCTAAGCGATCAAAACTGTTGGATTGTGACTAATTTATGTAGTGACATAGTCGTGCTTTTTCTTTTCAGTAATTTTTAATGCTCTGCCTCCCTTTTAGAACAGTTCTGTTCTTATTGAATGTATCCAAAGAACAATCCAAAGGGAACTGAAGTTCTGTCCCCTGAGTGAAAACAGTAGCACAGATTCATTTCCTGATGCTGCTTCTCGTCCACTGGCATTTCTTTGCATTCAGCGTTATTTAATTTCATTTGTTATTTTGTTACCCTTAGTATTGTGAAGTTCTTCAACAGCTTTTCATATAACTGTTTTATTTCATTATCTGGAATATTTCTGTATAATCAGCAAACTTTTTTTACCTCACCATTCTTTTGTTCTTCTGGCCCACATATGTTGAATGATATCTTAGCATAAATCCCTCCACAATTCCCTTGGTACCTTTCCTATTATGGTAACAAGTCTTTCTCCTTACTCATTATATCCCACCTTTTAAACTGTCAGTAGTCCTTAAGAGAAACTTTTCCTTTATCCTTTGCCTGTTCTCTGCTGGGTCTTTGGAAATGGATCATGTTAAAAAACATTTCAAAATAATTACTCCTCTGTACCTGCCCTTGGAGTCCCTTAGTCAAATGGATCAGATTGGGTTCACTCTACACAACCGTATCAGATTTATCAATTTGCATAGAAATTTTATTCTTCATTCAGATTTCTACAAATTTACTTACATAGAGGGCAGAATTGCTCATCTGTGCTCGTGAAATCCTGCCTGGTTCCCATTTTAAAGGCAGATATTGCACTTTGCATCCTCTGATCAGTTGTTGAAGGAAATTTAGCCAGCACACAACACATCACCCTGGGAGTGCAGCCATTTCATATTTAATTATGGTAGAACTTTTAGGTGAATAATTTCTTCTACTGTCAATTTCTGATGGCTTTATAATAATTTTTTTCCCCTGAAACCTCTTTTATTGACATTTCAAATTGAGGCAGATCCAGAACTCATGATTTTTAAAGCATGGCCCTGATGTCATGCATCTCCCCAGCCTTCATAGTAAGCACTGGTGGAAAGACTCCTTTCAGTTGTTCTGTTGTGGCCTTAATTTCCATGAGTTCTCTTTTTACTGCTTGATCATCTGTCAGCCTTACCAGCTCTGGCAGGCTTTAAGCTTCTGATGTGTTTGAAAAAGCTTTTATTTTTAGCATTTATGCCTTGAGCAATTTGCTCCTCAAACCTTTTTTGGCCTTCATTATTATGATTTTATATGCAACTTAGCAGAGTTCAAATGGGAAAACTGATATAAAACTTGAAAGAAAAATGTTTAATTTTTCTACTTGTTCTCCAGTCATTCTCCCATCCCTTTAATTCTTCTGGAGCTCCTGCACATCCATGAACAAGAAGAGAACAGACATGTTGATACACAAGGGCTGTTTACTTTCTGTGATAGTTGACTTCAGGATCTAGAAAGGAAGATTCAGTGGTGTCTGAGAGGTGGAATAACCTGGCTGTGGGGAAAAGGTTTTCTAAGTGTACCATCTTATCCTTTTTACTCATTTTCTACTCTAGAGAGATATCTTAGTGAAAGGCTGAGGGAGTTGGGATTGTTCAGCCTGGAGAAGAGAAGCTTTGGGGTGACCTCAGTGTGGCCTTGCAGTGCCTAAGGAACCAAAAAGAAAAGCTGAGAGAGACTATTGACAAGGGCCTGGAGTGACAGGACAAGGGGAATGGCCTCACACTGACAGAGGGCAGGGATAGATGGGATGCTGGGATGGAATTGTTCCTTGTGAGGGTGGGCAGGCCCTGGCAGAGGTTGCCCAGAGAAGCTGTGGTTGCCCCATCCCTGGAAGTGTCCAAGGCCAGGTTGGACGGGACTTGGAGCAACCTGGGCTTGTGGGAGGTGTCCCTGCCCATGGCAGGGAGTGGCACTGGATGATCCTTAAGATGCCTTCCAGCCCAAACCATTCTGTGATTATGATCCTATGAGTGCTTATAGGATCTTTTCCAGCTTATGATTGCTGAGGCATAGTCACTGCTTTTTATTCTGCTTGCAGATGTTCTATAGGGACTTGAAAGCATTCATATGATAATTAGGTAAGTTGAGATTGTTGGAATATGAATAAACAAGTTTGTAAATACCAATTATATGCATTTATTGAGTGTGAGTTGAACAAATGTTTCTAAGTGCTGTATATGAGAAAGGAAGCTCAGTTACAAACTAAGGCTTGAAAACCCCTGCCTTGGGACTTCATAAGTAAAAGAGAAATACATTGCATCCACACAATCTCTTTTTCTCATCGCTTTCTGTATCTCAAAAATCATATTTGGAGTGACACTGTTGCACAGATACAGCTCTTTTTGGCTGGAATAAGCTTTCATGCATTAGAGCAGCAGCGAGACTAAAATTTGATTTTTCCAGATACATTTTTTATAATATGTCAGGCGCTGCTGAAGACTTTGGGGATGCTTCCTGTGACAAGGTGAACTGCAACATCAAAACACTCTGAGCCTTCAGCTCGAATTCAGTCCCCTGTCCTCTGCTGGTGTTCAGAGCCGCACATCTGTGCCTGTTGTCACTGCGAGCAACACAACCTGCCTTGGTGAGGACTGCGGGAAATGGGATTCCTCAGCCTGCCAGGCTCATCCTTCCTCCACAGGGATGGCTCTCCCATCACTCATTCCTTACTTGGCCTCTCCCAGTTTTTCATGTGGTTCCAAATTGATTTGTCTTCATCCAAGAGGAGGAGTCAGTATAAGTGCAAGGTGTTGTCAGGCCGGGGTGTTGTCCTGCTTCGCTGTTTTAATCTCCTGGTGTGTTTTGTTGCAGCTCTTCACAGTGAAACACCAAAGTGTTGTCACATGTGCACTGACTGGAGAGCTTTCCAGTTAGAGGCACTTGGTGTTGCTGTATCTTCTGCAGATGTTGACATTTTCAGAACTGACTCTTTGGCCTGACAGGCAGGGGAATTTCTTGGTGAAATGCTATGGAAAAAAACTTCCAAACAAAAGGTACTTGCATCTTATACTTTCTGCATTTAGAACACACACCAAGCTTATTTCTGACTAAAAAAAAATAATGAAAGACTTTCTGACATGTAGAAATAATTAAGGAGATTGTACAAAACCCATTCTTGTTTGGGCAGTTCCAACTGTTCAAATGTAGTATTTTAGTATTGAACTCTTATTAATTCATATTTATAAATGTTAGTTCCTCCAGTGAATCTACAGTGTTCACACAGACCCTTTTTCTTACAGGTATTCCCATGCTAGTGTTCAATCTGAGTATTTCAGTAGTTTCTGTTCTTCGCTGTCTTTTACCAGAAGCTGAGTTGGAAGAGAATAATTAGTACTGTCTATATAGTTTAGAAACATAATTCTCTACCCATTTACACAGTGAAGCTGATCCAGCAGCCAACCTAGTGCTCATGTGGTTGTCTTTCACCAGGTCTTTTTATTTATGAAAAGTAAATTTAAATAATCTTAAAAAAAACCTTCAGCAAAAAAAAAAGCCAAACAAACCACTAAAAAATTCAAAACCACCACAAAAAAACCCCAAAACAAAACCAAAAACCAAAAAACAAACAAACAAAAAAAACCCCAAAAAAACAAACTCAAAAGATCACACATAAAAAACCCCCAAACCAAAACAGAATCCTAAACAAACCCTCCCAAACAAATCAAAAGAAAAACCCCCAAAAAACCCAAACCCAAGACTCTGAAGTTTTTGGTGAAGTTTTCTAATCATCTGCTAAGCAGAGGAGTGCAAAAAGTACTCAAATATCAGATTGTCCATTTTTCATTTACTTTGTTTAGAGCTCTAATTGCCAGGTCATAAAGTTGGAGAGAAGTTGGGAAATGATCTTTTTGGATCATTCAGAAGCATGTTGGCTTAATTCCCTTTATCTGTCAGTTTCTCCAAAAATTTGCAGACATAGATGATGATTATTATTGAAAAGAAATTTGATTATTATCAAAAAGGTGGTTATTAAGGAAGAGAATTCTGAGTTTCCATGGAAATCAAAGCAATCCACTTAATTTCTTTTACTTTAATGTGATTATAGACAGACCGGTGATAGCATCTAACAGAAGAAAAGTGGTTTTTCCCCTGCAATTATGAATGCCTTATGTGCTGCCATTTTTTAATGATGCCTTTTGCCTCAAAAGTGATAGGAAGGCTATTGCAAGAATCTGGAAGTGACAACATAGATCCCTACTGGGAAAAAACCAAACAGCATCTTATGGGATGCTGCAACGTTTAATTTCAGAGACAGGATATATTAACCCCCAAATTATTTTAAATTTTACTCAGTTTTCTTCCCCCCCCCTCTTTGTCCCACCTACCCTTTGAACGGGGGTCGATCACACGTGCTTGGATCGCAATACGAGTCCTTCAGAAATCCCATCTTACTGCGGGCTGTTGTTCCAACGTGTCTCACATCTTCAAACCCATTACAGGAGGAGGTGACATTAATCTGCCAGTCCCTCTTCACAAGTTGCTGACTCTTTTGAAGGCCTGAGGCAAACACATGTGCCCAGTCACTGAAGGATTTGCTGACATTCCTGCAGCGCGCCGAGTCTCTACCCCAGCAGCTGTTGTTTAGTGAGAGATCAGTGAAGCAAAAAATGATGCTGGTATGAAAAATAGATCTTGAAGCACAGCTCTCACTCTTCTGCCTTTGTTCTGCATTAGTGGAGGACCTCTGGGATTCATTTAGCTGTAATCATTTGGTACTGAGGGGTAGAGTGTCTCTCAGAGCGTGGGGATGGAGTCACCTCTGGAATGTGTGCTCCTTCACTGGGCCGTCCTGCCCGGGCTGCATCTCATACCTGGCACGGGCTCCAGGAGCCTGTTCAGAATCTGCAACTCAAACAGAAATATCAACAAAGGCATTTTATTTCTTTATACCCATTTTTTGTGAGGCAGTTTAATTAGTTTCCCGCCTGGATTGGTACTTCTTTATTGGGGAATGCCAGATATACAAAGCAAGCTCCAGGAGGCAGATTCTGTTTCTGTTCACACTGAGGGTGAAAAAGACCTGCGAGGCATTTTAATGAGCATTTATAATGGTCAGCATACTTTTACTCAGGTATATTGTTCAAAATACTCAGCAACATTTTCAAGTATGCAGAATTTATGGCAGTTTGTTTCCTAAGAGTACCAACTCCTATATATTTTGTTGTTGGAATATAAGGAAAAATTGTGAATAAGATTCCTTGTTTTGCAGAGTTATTTCTTATATTAGTCCAAGTGAGAAAATGCACCCATGTTCTATTCATCTTATTTGATTTTTTTCTTACTCTTTGCACTAATGCTCTGGTCAAAACTCAGAGCCAATAATAGTGGTCAGTGGCTTCAGATTAACTGGAGAATTATTCCTACAGGATACTTACAGTTGTTTGGGGTGAGATTCTTACTTCAGCTGCTTTTTCATGCTCATTCATTTTCCAAAATCAAGTAAAAAAATGGAAGGTTTTACTCACTTGACGTGGAATTGAGTTTGTAGTTCACAGATGAAGATGAGAAAGCTTGTTAGCTACAAAAGCACTCGAGGCACTGCCTGCCACAAATATCTGCCCATGGCAGGGAATGGAATGCTTTGGTCTCTGCACTTTTCATGCTGAATAAAAGTGTGTTCAGCAGGACATTTGCAGTTATGTATAAAACATTACACCTGTCCCCTAAAAGTGTTTGTGTAGCTTTTGGTTTTTTGGATTGGTTTGGATGTTTTCTTTGTTTTGTTTTGTTTGTTTGGTTTTTTTTTCCCCCATAAAACTATTTGAACAACTCTAAATAACTCAGTTATTTTCCATGGTTTGTGAATGAAATAAGGATAATATAAGGATCTTTCTAAACTAATATAAGGATCTTTCCAATTATGATTCTCCCAATGTAGCTACAGACCTTTAAAAAACCCCTCCAGTATAAATTCCAGGTTAAACACAGAGTCAAGAAGAGCTTTGGTATCCAAACAAAAATTTTCAATTTTAATCCCTCCATACCCCCCAATTTTTCCCTTTTTGGTCAGACTGAGCCTGATTTTGGATGCACATTAAGTGCCAGAGATTCTCAGCTTTTCCTGTTAATTCCAAAGTGTGCTTATTCTGCACAAACCTACAAATACCTGTGGAACAGAAGAGTTTGCATCTGCATTAAACTCAGGGCTGAGCAGCATCACAGCTTTTCTCCTCTGATTTTATCAGAAGGGCTTGATCCTGCCTCACTTTGTGAACAGTTTTCTATTTAATGTTTATGAGTGGCCACTTTTTTTTTCTTTTAAAATAAGAAAGAAAAAAATAAGGATATTTTCATTAAGCAGTTTAATAATTAAAACAGATGCAGAAAACTGTTTACTTTTTTCCACCATACCACGTTCCACTGCCACAAAATGGGTTCTAATGGCTATTTCAAGGCAACAATCCTCAATTCCTCCACTTTGATTGGAAAGAAGGAGTTGATTCCTTCAGTCATGTAGGAAGTTCTGGTTCTGTTTTTGCTACTTGGATTAGTTTTCCAAAGAATAGTTTCAAATGAAATGCAGAGTCAGGAGTAAGAGGGAAAGTATCTCCTATATTCTCATTTAGGTCAACAGTGTTAAACTGAGTTTAACCATTATAACTCTGTCCCTCTCTCATATATATATATATATATATGTAATTGTTGTATATATAGTATCTTCCTCAAGGTTAAATATATCACCACTTTACATAATTATCATAATAGACAACTCACATTTAGTCTATCACTTACACAAAATAGCCAGCAAAATTTGTGAACACTGGGTTCTCTTGGCAGTAATTTCCATGGAACTGCTACATTTGAAAAACCAGATTTGCTTAGTTGTGTCTAAATCCCAAAGTCCAAGACAACGTTTTCTGTGAGTTTAAGGATCAGTGAAAAGCATGTGCTTGTCCTATACACTGAAAGGACATACCCAGTGACATTCCAAGCAGTAATGGGAACACTTCTTTGTGTGAGAGTGCTGGGTTTGGCTGGGGCAGAATGACTTTTTTTTCCCAGTGGCTGGAACGGGGTGTGTTTTGGATTTGTGCTGAACGCAGGGTTGATAATTCAGAGATGTGTTGTCATTGCTGAGCAGGGTTTACACGAAGCCAAGGATTTTTCTGCTTCTCAGCCCACCAGCGAGGAGGTTGGGAGCTCACAAGAAGTTGGGAGGGGACACAGCCTGGACAGCTGACCCCAACTAATCTGAGGGATATTCCAGACCTTTTGGTGTTATGTGCAAGGTATAAAACTGGGGAAGGAGAGAGGAAGTGGAGGGGATATTTGTAGTGATGGCATTTGTCTTCCCAAGTCACAGTTCTGTGTGATGGAGTCCTGCTGTCTCAGACACAGCTGAACACCTGCCCAACCATGACTTCTTGTTTTGTTTTGCTTGAATGTGTGGATTTTGCTTTACCTACTAAACTGTGTTTATCTCTTCTCACAAGTTTTAGAGTCATAGAATAGTTTGGGTTGCAAGAGACTTTAAAGATCACCTCATTCTGCTCCCCTGCCATGGGCAGGGACACTTTCCACTAGCCCAGGGTACTCCAAGCCCTGTCCAGCCTGGCCTTGGACACTTCCAGTGATGGAGGTCTTCTCACTTTTATGTGTCAGTTCTCTCCCTTGTGCTGACGTGGGGCAGTGAGTGAGTGGCTGTGTGGTGCTTGGGTACCACGTGGGGCTAAACCATGACACCAAGTCATGAGCTTTTAACTCATTTTTCACTTTCTACAAGACTTTCAAGTTCATGAAGTCCCAAACCACTGAGCAGAGATGTGGACTTTCTTCTCTCATAGCAACAGGAGTCATCAGTCAGGTCACAGACATGGTCAGGCATGTTCAGCAGATGTATCTGTTCACGTGACACAGTGTGTGTGGCCCCTCTGTCACCTTTGGCTGTGTGTTTTCCACCCCAATCTCCTGCAAATGCCCAGATACCAGAAGCTCCCCAGAGCTGATTTGTGGGCTCTCTCAGCAGGAGCAGTGTTACAGGATTGGGAATAAGAAAAGATGGATAAAGTGGCACCCATTGATGCAGTGCTGTATGACACCAGTGTTCTCTGGATAAGACAGAAGCCCTTTAGAAGTCAAGTACCCTGGCATGAGTGGTGATTTTAATAATTTTTTTAATAATTAATTTTCTGCCTCCCCTGGTAATCAAACAAATAGACCTGCAGCACTGACTTGCATACTGTATAGATACAGGTAATTTTCTAACTCCTGTCTTCCTGCTTAGTCTCTGGGTTAAAATAAAGCTCCGCTAATACTGACTAACAGAAGTCTAACTTTCCTTCTTGTGGTGTAGCAGCATTATCTTTCAGCTGACTCTCAATTTACCAGAGTCAACTGAGAAATATTGTTTTACTAGGGAGCACTGAGCCTTGGGAAAAGAGTGTGACCTGGGCTCCTAACTCCGACTTCTCTCTTCTATCATGTGATATGGGATTGCCTTAAAAATTCTCTTTCTAAACTTAGAGAAGTAGGGAGAAACTTCAAATATATTCCAGGTATTTCCCATCTGCTGTTTGAAAACAGTGTAAGAAGGAGAGAACATGAGGTATTTGTGTACTTCAATGTTTTTTGTTAGTCTGAGACATCAAGCATAATACAATTACTCAGGATACTGAAGTGCTTAAACAGACTTTCAGCAACTGCCTGTTGGATAGTCCATGTCCCATTCACTCTTTGAGGCTTTAGTGCTTCAGAAGGCATTGAATGCTCATGCCCTACTGTTTGTAGGGGCAGGGTTGAGCTGAGGAGGCTTGAACTATGAAATACTGGTTATTTTGGGGTCTGTTGTAGCTGTTGGCCAGGCTTTCTTCTGGAATAGTCAAAAATCTTACGGACTCTTGTCAAGATGGGTTGACTAATTCTGCAGAATTAGTTGCTGTAGATTCTGTGAGTGAAATGGACCTTCAGGCTATAGCTGTGTGTGGAAACAACAAATAGAGAGTACTGGTATCAGAGTAGTTCAGTGGTCAAGCCCCAGTGTGGAAAGTTGTTCCACACCAATAGTGGAGTGCATGGAGCAGTGATTTCCAGGAGCTCTTGTACAGTAAAAGCAGCTTTAATGCCACACATGCAGACATGTGGAAAAGTATTTTTCATATAGCATTATATATGTTATATATAGAACATAAACCCATCAAATTTTGATGAGCATTTCTAATGGTCAATGTACTTTTTCTCAGGTATATTGTTCAAAGTACTCAGCAGCACTTTCAAGTATGCAGAATTTACGGCAGTTTATTTCCTAGGAGTATCAACTCCTATATATTTTGTTGTTGAAATATAAGGAGAAATTGTGAATAAAATTCCTTGTTTTGCAGGGTTATTTCTTAAATTAGTCAAAGCAAAAAAATGCATCCATGTTCTGTTAATCTTATTTGATTTTTTTCTTACTCTTTGCACTAATGCTCAATTATAATAACATTTTGTGTTGCATCTGACTCCTTGCTATCTAGTGCAGAATCCAAAAAGCACTATTAATAGTGGGTTCAATCAATTTCTAAGTGCATACATTTCCTCTAGGTAGTGATTTAATTGCAATCATAGAAGACATTAAAGAAACATGCTCTAAAAATGGGAAAATCGTGTAAGTTAGAGTGCTGGATACAATGAATAAACATGTGTCTGATTCTTCTAAGTGCTTTTGCAGTGAAAGTTTATTAATCCACATAAATATCTTTAATCAAATGCATATTTCAAGCTGCCTCCCAAAATGTGATTTATACACTTGACCTGAAAGAGAACAAACACTTCAGCTCCCATTCCTGTGTTACAGAGAAGGTGGTTTGGTGTTTCCACAGCTCTGCCTCTTTAAAAGTGTTAAAGATTTCAGGTGTCAGGACCCTGAGGGTATAAATGGTAGCCCTGAGCAGACCCACATGAGGCTCTTAAGAGGGTCCCCGTGGGCCTGGGGGTCCCTGTGAGCTCAATCCTCTTTTGAGGTACATCACAGATGTCCTTGTCCTCTCTCTGGTGGTGTCTCCTTGGTGGACCTTTTATATGGTACATGCATCACATGCCTTCCTTGGTGACTCCTCCTGTACCTGGAACTGTCTCAGGCCGTGTCTCCCCAGGTAGACTTTGGAGCTGTGTCACACTCCTGCTGTCAGTTGTCTCAGATCTCAACTCCTTGTGCTTCTGTTGCACTTTCTGTGTGGCCCCTGAACCTGATTTACCACTTGTCTTGTTCAGGATAGGCAGTGGATCTTGTTCCCAGCACCAGCCTCTGCTCCCTGTGCCCAGACCCTGCCGATGCCTAAAATGGAAAACAACTTTGGAGACAATATTAAAATAAAGGGCAGGTCTTTAATTAAAGCACTATAAGGTACATCAAATACAGAAGTGCACAATGCAGCATAGGGCTCCTACAAATTTTTAGCACTAATTAATTATCATATGTAATGGATACATTCAACCTGACAATTGTGCACCCCAGAACCTTCCTCAGGTCTGCTCCTTGGCACATCCCTTGGAATGGAGCTGGAGGTCTCAAGGCCTGTCTTCTTCACTATCATCATCTTCAGCATCACATGCCTTCTTTGGAGCTTCTCCAAGGTTTCTGGACCTTCTTCTTTGACTGCAATGATGTCTTACTGTGTCCTTCTAGGTACATGTTCCACACAAAATGTACTCATTAAAATCCTTTTCTTTGAAAAGAACATCCACCAAAATTTGAAGAATTTTGAGAATTTGATACAAAGCATGAGAAAGGGAATTTACTAACCGTTCACTGCTATTTTAAAGTGTTAGACTCTATATAGCTATGCTAAAAACCTACACAAATAGAAAAATCTACAAATCTGAAGAAACATCTGTGCCCTGTTGTTGAGGGGTCATCCTCAGCTCCTGGCTCCTCCCCATCCCTCAGGGAGCAGCTGGCCCTGACCCCTTCCTGACATAAGGAAAATACCATGTCTATCATGTATCGTTTAGTTTTCATCCCAGGAAAACTACTGCATGTCTTCCAAAGTAATCTCAGCTGGGCAATAATAGAAACAAAAGGCAAGTAGGAAGCACCCAAATTACAGCTCCTGTGAAGTACAATGGCAGGTGAACACTAGGGAATGTCAAGTTAAAACAAAAAGTCTTGACCACTCCTGAGCTGGAAACTCCCTCTCACAGAAGAGATCTGCATTTCAGTTCTAGTTCTAGTGCAGGAGGAAAGTAACCATGGCAATACACCATTTTCTACTCAACAAAAATATAATATATGAAATTCTTTGGGGTTTTTTTGCTATCAGCCTTGATCTCTGAATTATTAACTATATTCTAACCAAAAAACTTGGTACTAAGAAGATCTAAGTTTTTCCAAGTTTAAGTCAGTATCTAATTTGTATTCCCAGTGCTAATTAAAATTGGGAATATGATAGTGTTTCCCCACCACCTGTCTGCTCTCCAAATGATACAGGACTGTGAGAAATATTCCATTAAAAATCAGAAGAGCAATTTTTGCTAGAGATTAAATAATAAAATCTATCACCATTTTCTAGATCAAAGTATATATGTATGCAGTCTTTAGATAGTTATGTTATATAGGATTGCTCAAAAAATGCTCCATGCAAAGTAAAGAAATGAAGGGAGGAAAAATTGTCATTTTGTGTTTCTGAGATTTTAGGGAAACTAAAATTCTTGGAGATCTCTCGTTAAAAATGTGAAAAAATTCAGAAAATGTACTTTTTTTTTTTTTTTTTCTGTGAAAAGTGAAACGCAGTTTTGGAAACCTACTCTGAATTTAAATAAATAGAATCATTTGTATTTCATTACAGTGTTCTGCACAACCTTTCAAGTTGCAGTTTTCTAAATGAGCTGCATTTTCTAAATGAATTACAATTTTAAATCAGTTTCACAGAAGTCACATTGTAGAATGAGGAGAATCTTAACAAAAAAGTAAAATACGTTGCCTTGAAAGTATTTCCATGTACTCAGAGCACAGGTATGCAGTTCTTGTCCTTTCTTATTCCTACATTTAATAGGTGCAAAAGAACACAAAACCACCTTTTAGGCTAAAAAATAAACTGAAATTATCACACTGCATAATTTTAAATAGGTAGAAAAGAGCTTTGATGTTGGATGGGATCAGATGAATGTGGCTAAAATGCAAACAGCAAATTTTCTGAGAAGATTGTTCTTCCTCTGAGCTGTTTTCTGTGGCTTTAACCTCAGTCAAAGCATCCTGGTTTTTACTTCCAAGGTCTATGTAGTAGAGGTTGAATGTGTTACTCTCCCAAATGGTACCTGGGTGTTGTACTGAAGTTATCACATGTATCATTAGACATTTGGGCATGTAACTTCAGTTTCACTGTGTTAAGTTTGCTCAGGGCCAAATACTTTTCTCCCCAAGGCAGGAGTAAATTGCAGCTTCCAGTGTGGGATGAGATCCATGTGTAGCACACAGAGGTGTCCACATGTTGTTCCATAAAACCACTACTGGGGAGTCAAAGCATTAATATAACACAAGTGACAGTCCATTAAAAACAGGCAGAAGGAAAGAAAAGTCCATATTCACAGATTCACAGAATCTTTAGGGTGGGAAGAGACCTCTGCAGGTCATCCAGTCCAACTGCTCTGCCAAGGCAGGGCCACCTGGAGCAGGTGAGACAGAAACACATCCAGGTGAGTTTGGAATGTTTCCAGAGAGGGAGGCTCCATGCCCTCCCTGGGCAGCTGTTCCAGTGCTCTGCCACCTCCATGGAAAGAAGTCCTTCCTTGTGTTGAGGTGGAACTTCCTGTGGTTTAGTTTATGGCCATTGCTCCTTGTCCTGTCACTGGACACCACTGAAAAGAGCCTGGCACCGTCCTCTGGCAGCCCTTGGAGACATTTGTATGGATTGATGAGGTCCACTCTCAGTCTTTTCTTCTCCAGACTAACCAGTCCCAACTCCCTCAGTCTCTCCTCACAAGAGAGATGGCCCAGACCCCTCATCATCTTTGTGGCCTCTGCTGGATCCACTTTCTTAGTCTGTGGAGACCAGAACTGATCATAGCACTCATGATGTGGCCTCAGCAGGGCTGAGTAGAGGGGCAGAATCACCTCCCTGACCTGCTGGCCACTCTTCCCAATGCACCCCAGGATCCCACTGGCCCTCCTGGCTGCAAGGACACATTGCTGGGGCACAAGCTGACCATGAGTCAACTTGTAACCCTCCAAGGACTGCCAGGTCCTTCTGTGCAGAGCTGCTCTGTAGGAGATCAGCCCCCAGGCATGCTGCTTCCTGGGGCTGTTCCTCCCCAGTGTGTTCCCATCTGCGGACAAGCTTTCATGCCTCTGTTTCAGCTACATAAATGGGCTGTCACTGGTCGTGGGTTTTGTAGCCCTGAGTTGTGATTTCCTTGCTTTCAGATCTGCTGCTCAGGAGAATTGATGGCAAAGAGGTGGATAACTCAGTCCTCACACGTAACACAGTTTAATCCCATAAGTAGTCACATGAAAGCCAAGGGCTCTAGATCTGAATTTATCAGAGCAGGGAGCCCTTGGGCAAAGTTTGACTAAGCAACTCTTTTCAAAAATGTGATATGGCTGATTTTGAAATTCATGTCAGTTTTATCTACAAGGAATAACTGCTCATAGTGCGAACAATATGCATGACACAGGTCTGGAAATAGCAGAGATGTTTTAAAATACTATTCTGCAATTGAGTCGCTTCTATTTTATTTTATTTTTTCGTCAAAAAAGCGCTGCAGAGCTTTGTTTACCCTGGGTATTTAGCCATTATCAATTATACCAAAATTATGAGGTTCAAGTGAACCAGCTCTTTATTCTAGTTATCAGTCCTTTGTAAAAACTCTGAGCAGAATTAGTCAACAATATGATAAAACAAGTCTGTGCTTTCAGAGCTATGTTAATTTTCATGGTGTTGCTACTGTTGGTGAAAACAATGTTGGAAATGGTTTGCCAGAGCCATAGTAACCATTTGACCTCTTCAGAATGATAGTGAAAAACTAAACTAACATGATTTTAAAGGATATTATGTATTAATAATATATAACTACTTGTGTATGAATAGAATTTATGAATTAACAAGAGCTTCTGCATTTGTTTATTATTCTAAAAAATAAGAACCAAAAATAAGAAATTATTCTTATTATACATTTGTATGTATATCTAACTCTCTACTAGCCAGGAACAATTCTACAGACACACACACAAAATATTCTGAAATGACCTTTCTGAATAATTGAAGATGGCTTTGCATTTTTACCAGCATCTCCATAAACTCCATATGGCGTCAATGAGAGTTCACCACAATACCAGCCATGGAACATCATTTACAACCATATTTAGAGAGGTTTACTGTAAGGAATGAAGTTATTACAGAGCAACCAGGACAAATATATCTGAATGCTAAATATGTTTTATGATCTCAATGATTCTTATGGTATATATAATTTTCATCTGAAGACCAGGCAGCAAATAGCCAGACTGTGTAATTTTGAAGCGGGTGGGTAATGAAATTGCTGTTTTCCCGTATTTTCCCATATGTGATTGTCTGTAGTTCACATCTGGAAAAACTGATATTATGTTTCTGAAGAATATTTTAGTTGTCGCTGTTTTTTTAATTTAAAGAACCATAAATATTTCGTCTTCACTCACTGAAAGGTCCAAGTATATTCCAGTGTCCTCCTGATTAAAGAAATCTAGTTCATTTATGCCTTGTAAAGTATGGGGGAACAGAAGGTATATGTTGTACTTCTTACAGAAAGTAGCCACAGGTATTTTCCATGTGTAAACAGGTATTTTGGTGATGGAATTTCACCCTATATTCCTTCTGCTCTATACTGTAAATGATCAGGAACTGGAGTGATGGGATGAGGGGGAATGGCTTCACACTGCCAGAGGGCAGGGTTAGATGGGATACTGGGAAGCAATTCTTGGCTGTGAGGGTGGGCAGGCCCTGGCACAGGTTGGGCAGAGAAGCTGTGGCTGCCCCATCCCTGGAAGTGTCCAAGACCATGTTGGATGGGACTCTTGAGCAACCTGGGCTGGTGGAAGGTGTCCCTGCCCATGGCAGGGGATTGGAGTGGGATGATCTTTAAGGTCCCTTCCAACTCAAACCATTCTGTGATTCCATGCACAGGGAGGTAGATGCCCAAGTCTGTGAACATGTCAGGATAACAAGCCAAATGTGCCATTTTTTCATCTCTAACAGTCAGAGCTCTGTCAGATAAGAAGGATAAAGAGCAAGAACTCCTAGGAACATTATTTTGTGGTCAAGTGTGTCAGACCAGATGTGGAGTACAAACCAGGGCTGTTTGTGTTTACACTCCTAATTACAGCAAACAATTGGAGCTGTCCTTGAGCAAGCAGGCTCTGTGCTGCTTTGTGTCCCAATAAAAGGTTCTGTTGTCCAGAACAACAGTCATGAAAAGCTGATGGTTTAGGCTGGTGCAGTTTCCTAATCACTTTTCATAATCTGGGTCAAAGCTCTTTTCCTTTGTACATATAATAATGTTCAGATGTGGACATTGTCTATTGTAATGTCAGATCATCCATGTGTGTTTAGCAATCCCTTATTTACAAATTTTCAGACCTTTCCTTACTCTGTTTCCTTTCAGAAGTTCATGCAACATGTTAGGACTGGGTATAAGAGCACTGGTTGAGTCTTCAAAGTCAACGGGAACACAAAGTGTGTTATTTCTCTAAGGATAAGTCTGCACTGTCTGATAGGAACCTGAAAGTGCAACCTCTGCTTGTGGTTATCTGGCAAGTCATCACCTCCAGGGAAAGGTGTGTGGTGTTTAGAAGTATAAACCAGCAAGAATAAATAGCTAACCAGAAGCAGAAAACAGTGCTTAAAGGTATTTTTCACTAAATCCTATGTACATTTATTTAAGCTGGTGATTTTTTTAATGTGACAGTAATATTTTTAATCTCTAATACTAGACACTGACAAAAAATTGTGGTATATAGCCACATACCCTTTTTTCCCTTCTAAATATTGCATGTAGAAAATAAGTAATTTTTCACATCTAGGTGAAAGTAGCATGGCCAGGCCGCTGTTCCTATCAATATTGAAAAACATTTGCATTGTCTGAACCTCTTCTGGAGGAGGAGCAAACTGTCACAACTGCAAATATGTGACTCAATGGAGAACATCCATTTTGATAAGTTATTTGGGGGCTGAGGCAGGTCTAAGGCAAAACTAGTACAATATTTTCTTCTGAGAGTCAGCCCTTCTGAGTTTCCATTTAATTTCTTTGCTGTTCACACACCCATCCCCAAAAAGGAGATACAGAACTTCTAAATTTAGTTTTGCTGTTACCAGTAGAGACAAAAATATAAAATCTGCCCTCACCTGCCCTTGTACCTCCTCAGCTGCAGGTGATGCAGTCACCTTTCCTCTCGGAAGAGAACCCAAGTTCTATGTGTGAACAACATTTGCTGTGTTAAAAATTCTTAGTCAATCACAGCCTTTTTTTGGGAACAGCACAGATTAAACACAACGAGGATTGGTGTCAGCAGGAATCAAGTTAAAAAAGGAAAGTCAAAATCAATACCAACAACTGAACTAGTCACTGGACTAAGGCAATTAGTTGAGTTAGTTGCCTCCCAAGTGCTTAATTTTTTACCACCACCACCACATTCCTTGGGGTTTAGACTATTTTTATCTTACATATAATGTCTGTTTTTTCAGCATTCAAATGCCAAAGCTCCTGAAATCTGATATTTATCAACATACAAGGAGCTGCTTGGAAAATCTTCTCCTGTAGCATCTGACTGTACTGTCAAGAGGTCTCTGGCATAAAACATAAGGAGCTTCACATTTCTATTATAAATTAGAGGTGCTATTGCAGTGAGATTTCAGTGGGCTCTCAATCCTGGAATCCAGCAATTTCTAAGGGGTTACTACTTTTCATTTCCTCAACCATATTTGGAACTCTGTTGTATAGTCAGAATATTTACATTCCTGCTGACTGTGACGTTTGTAATTCATTCTTTACCATAACTCTGTGATACAGGAGAGTGTTTTTATTCTCATGGGGAAAAAAAGAACTGTCAGCACCTGTTTAGCTCTTGTATGTGGAGAAATAATTATTGGCTTGGACAATCAGCAGCACAGTGTGGTTAAGATAAATGCCCCAATGGTATCTCTACCTCTGAACTTTCCCTGGTTGCAGATCAGCTGAGTTAAGTCATTGTGATGCTTTTGTGGCACAAGACTAGAGAAAAGGGAGATGGTTGTACTCAAATTCACTTCAGGTACATGATTATCCTGCCTCTATTAACACATCATTTGTTTAAAGTCAGAAAAATATATTTCCCTCTCTTGTCTTTTTCCCATCTTCTGTATTACTGAAGAAACATTCTCTCAATTAACACACTCAGGGCAGAAAATCCTTGTTGTCCATGAATAAGTCTTTGCCAAGGGTTGTTGTGGTTTCATATTAGGAGTAGGTTCTGTAAAGAAATATCAGGGTAAGTTTATATAAAACAGACACTATCCTTGATTTCTTCAGTGATCAGAATTTAAACAATCCAAAAGGAATTTGAGTGCTCACTAAACTATATTCAAGATCTCAAATTACTTCAGTGTTTAGGCAACTGCTTTATATTTTTTGATTTATATGCATTTTTCAAGACATAATCAATTTTTTTATGCCATGGAGAACGTAAAGAGTGACTTTGAAAATCAAGACTTGCATTTTAGTGCTGGCAGAAGTAGCCTGAACCAAAGCTGGCAGCAAACCAGGAACCTGTGACACTTACTCACTCGTGGGTTTTCCACTTCAAGTTCTGGTTGTCATGTCACAGCACAGCTGGACCAACACACACCATGTGCTTTACTCAGGGAGAGTAAACTCTTTACAATGCAGAGTAAAATTATTTTTTTTAAGTTTCATCTCTTTTTGTTTTCACTGAGAATTTACATCAACTCAAAGTACCAGAAGACATTAATGATTTCTGATTCTGCAATAATTTATTTTTTTTTATAGTGGTAGAAGTGAAAAAAAAAAAAAAGACTATTTCCAATTATGACCTCAGATAAATTATTTCTAGTCTGCAAACTTTCCTAGCTTAAATTTATTTTGAAATTGAGAGTGAAAAATCTTTTTCTACCTATTGTTATACTGCAAAGCAGGCAATACCTTTCTGATTAAGGGCTTTGAAATGAGCACATGGAGATGAATCCCTGTGGTTTCTCTCAGTGTAACAGGCTCTTTATCCCAATATGTAATGTCTTCCAATAATCATTCCTCTGGAACACAGAAAGCCCCTTGTTCTCCTTTCAAATGTGCTTATCTTCCTTTCTTAGAAAACTGAAAGAGAAGAAGAGAGACTATTGATTCCAGAGAGAGTTATCTTCAACCCAAACTGGAACACCACAAAGGGATAGGCGGAATTTTGTGCTTCCGTGGGCCGTGGGCCTCTATTGGGATATTGCTATAGCATTCCCAGTGATGGATGAAGAGAACACTGTTCTAGGAACAGAAGCAGTGAGAGCCAACAGGGTGAAATTTCCTTTGATGGAATGATGCCTTTATGGGGTACAAAGTCTGCTCCAAACATCAATAGAACAGGCGCCTATTGCATTTCACATATTCACATGGATTCAGCTTATAAAACACATGGTTGTGGGTCCCTTCTGGTTTATTGTCCTCTTGCCAAAGGAGGCACCACTGTGGAACTGCCTCCTGTTGGCCAAGGACATGGCAATGGATCTGTAGGAAAAAGAGTCTAATTTTCCTTGCTGGTGTCTCTCAAGTACAGCATCTCTATAACTGTGGCTTCCCAGTGCCTGAAAGGAACCTGCAAGAAATATGGAGAGAGACTATTGACAAGGGCCTGGAGTGACAGGACAAGGGGGAATGGCTTCCCACTGACAGAGGGCAGGGTTAGATGGGATATTGGGAAGGAATTCTTGGCTGTGAGGGTGGGCAGGCCCTGGCACAGGTTGGGCAGAGAAGCTGTGGCTGCCCCATCCCTGGAAGTGTCCAAGGCCAGGTTGGATGGGGCTTGGAGCAACCTGGGCTGGTGGGAGGGGTCCCTGCCCATGGTGGGGGCTGGAACAGGATGATCTTTAGAGTCCCTTCCAACCCAAACCATTCTGTGATTCTCTGACATATCAAGGCTTTGAAATACAAAACTGTTTTTTTCCCCCTCCTCTTTTTCAAGGCCTGGAAATAAATGTTTTACTGCAACTGGGGAGTGTGGAGAGAAATAAAAGGTGCTAAAATAGTCTGTGCCATGGTTTTCTATCTCATGACCTGGCTGCAGTCTATGAATTTCAGCTTTTCAGACAGCAGAACAAAGGAACGCAAGGCAAGTCCTATCCTTCTAAAACAATACCAACACCCCCAAATACTTCTGAAATAACTGTTTTTATAGATGCCCTGCATTATTTCGTACCCTTTTAAGGCCCTACATTATTCTGGATGCTGTGGGGACATATTTTCTCATACAATCAGTACTCAGAATGTGTGAAGTCTTGCAGAATCTCCTTGGTGGGCTCTGCCATCTGCTACAGATCAAAGGTCAGCAAGTCTCTGAATAGCAAATACCACACAGCAAAATTTCATAGAAAGAAACTTGAAATTAAATTAGTTTGAAGATTTAATTTCAATACATTAATGAAATAAGCAAAAATATGTCTGTCACAACACCTCTGAATGCCAACTCTGCTGTCTGCAAAGAGTTCTTTATTGCCAAGCTTCAAAGAAAATGTTGTCCCTTAGTTATTCCATTGTTGAAATGTTAAAAGTTCACACAGCTGGAATACCCAGGTCAGATTTTTATCACCTCTCTGTCACATTCATGCATTCCTCAGTAATTCAATAAAGAGTTTAATGTTTTGCTCATAAACAAGGATTCCAGTTGGAAGATTTAATCACACACCTTATTCTGGGCACCTTTTTTAATATTGTGGTGTGGTGGCAACACAGTAATGTGATGTTTTATGATGGAACATGTGCAAAGTAAAATGGGTCTAATCTTCTATGTAGGCGTAGTATACTAAGCACAAGAAATGAGGAAAAAATACATAAACCTTTTATATGTTATTGCAATGACAAATTGTTCTCCATTACAAAAATATAGAAAGGCAAGGAAGCAGACTGGTTTAATGCAGTTTATAAATGTATACTCTTTCCACTTTTCTAAACAGGAAATTAAATTTTTCAGTAATATCATTTCTCTGTTTTGAAATGTGTTCTTTTTAAAGGAAAACAGACTGTCAGTGATGTAGCTGTACACTGGTTTTTAGGTTTTCGTTGAAAAGCCAAAATAAGAACATCAAAGGCATAACCTGATATTATGATAAAGCAAAGGGAATTCTGCATCCTATGCAGGAGTGTCTGTCAGTTCTGAGCCTCCTATGCTGAAATCTTCCCATCACCAAGCAGAGATTTGAACTGGAGAAACATTTTCCAAGCCTGCTCCTAATTAAGCAGGGTTTTCTTGAGCTGAGTCTCTCGAGCGTGTTGGTACTACCTGTGAAAATCAGAGCCAACCACACACGGCTCCAAGCTGTTCCCATGATCAGCTGGAAGATTGAAAGGTGGCTGGAAGGTATTTCTTGGTCTGACTGAAAAATGGCTGCAGTTTAATTTGGTACATGCAGATGTATGTTAATCTCTCAGAGCTGCTTTTCTGTATGTGGGAGAATCTACAGGTAAGAAAATCCATTTCCAAATAGACACAATAACTGTGGGTTAAGCACACCTATGGCTGGGATGTGTCAGAGCAAGGGACTGAATTTAATAAATATGGTAGTAGTTAAACAAGTTCCTATTTTTAATCTCTGTTGTGTAAGTCTGGTTTGCCATTTTTTAAAATCTTTGTCTTGTGTGTGAAAAGATCTTTTCTTATTTTTCTCTATCAAAATATTGTTGTAAGAATTTTATGGCATTGGCTATTCTGGTCATGAGAACTTTCTTCTGTATTTTCCTGCTTCAGAAATCAGTAATGTAACAGTTCTATGGCCATTGTCAGACAAAGGAAGCTTTCCTTTCAAAATTAGGGGGAGTCCTATTATAATAACCATGGTTTCCTTATAATTCATTTCCCTCTGAACATCCCTTCTAACTTTTTCACTTTGGGCTCTGACAACCTCATGGAAATGAGTCAGTGACTGTGAAAGTGTGACGGGTTTGATAAACCCCCAAAACTTAGATTAAGGCCTCTTTGGGGGAGTTTGGCATTTCACCAAGGTCGAACCCACAACAGAAAGATAATCAGAGCAAGTAGAATAATATGGTTTTTATTTGTATACTTTTCACTACCCAGTGAATATTTTTGTGGTTTTATTGCAGAAATAGGAAGACCCCACATAGTCTGGATCTGATTTTCAGTGTCACGTGCTTGACCTGACCCCTTCTGTGATTCTATCATTCTTCTGTGATCCCATTAATTCAATTTTGTGTTCTACTTTAGAGTTAAAAAGTGGTTTATAAAAGACAGTTTGTATTTAAACTGAAAGAAGGATGTTCACATTCAGTGGCTCACTCAGAAAGTGTTACTGCAGGGTTGTGGTTTATATCTGTACCTGCACAAAACCAGCTGATGTTATGCCGGGTTCACTCAGAGGTTTTGAGGAGAGTTTTTCTCTGAGCTTTCATTGCTTGTTAGTGGAATTCAAAGACCAAAATGTTGAATGGGCAAGAAGCACATATGCTTAATCACAAATAGGCTTTAAAGGCTTCACATTCCCAGAGACATTCAGCTCTGCAACTGAGCTTGAATATTTATAACTTGCATTTGATTCATATTCCTTATCAATGTGACATACACATCTAACAGTGTGATTAAAGGGCAACTCCTTGATATCAGACAGTTACACATAGCTGGGGGATGAAGATGGATCCCTTCTTAAGCCATAATCAGCAACAAAAAATAGAATTTAAAAAGTGTATTTAACCATAATCATAGCTTCCTGGTTTTTTTTACTCTTCAACTGATACCATTTAACAGGTATTTTTACCTCTCTTTATTTACTGTTTTCATTCAGTATTCATTAATCTTCATATTTTAAAAGTTACCTTCTCCCAGGACTCCCAGGACTTTAGGATGCCATAGAGCAGCCCCAAAATTACTCCGATAATTGTCCATTTTTATTGTTTTCTCTTGCTGTGCCACCTCCCAGTAAGTAAAGGGAAAAGTTGCAGTATATGGTGAGTTTTGCTCAGGTGCTCCCTCAGTAGGAGACTTTTCCTGGTGCCTTTTTTCCTACCCTCCAAACAGGGTTTATTGGAGAGATTAATCACAATTTCATTAATTTTGCCTTCAGGATTCTGCTGCTGCTCCACCCCCTCCAGCCCAGGACTATGATTCTTGTCACACTCAAGCTATTTCTTGAATTCATTTCAGGTTATGAACAATGTGCTTCTCACTGGACAAGTTTGGGTCATTAGTTTCTGTGATGCAGAAAAAACGCAATTAGAGGATGCCACAGAACGTTGATTTCTATAAAAAATTGTACCAAAAATGTATTTCTTTTCACATAAAAATAGGATTATCCTTAATTTGGGTGACTATGTTTGTCCTCTCATATTTGATCCCTGCAATAGCTATATTGGTTTCTCTGAGATTTTTTCTTTTTTACATTGCATTACTCTTTTAGTTCATTCTTTTCCACAGAGCTTTGCTTTCCTTAGAAATTTATGTCCAGGCAGCAAGAAATATCCATATATAATTTTTTTTTTTTTTGCCATTTCCTCTGCTCTTCTACTTTAAAGAAAGTGTATCACTCAATTTATTAGTGATTTGGGTTTTTTAAAAATGTTTTTTAAAAATTTGTCAAAGTATATCTGTGCCGTTTTGTACCCAATTCTTCATTGTTGAAATATCTGACAGGGAGTTGTTAATGGAAACTTGAAATTTCTCTTTGAAGAAATAGTGTCATTTGCAAAACAATTTTTATGTGAAAGCAGAAAGAATAGTTTTCAAAATGAATGCTTTCAAAATTTTATCTCAGTGGGTTTTCAGAAAATTTGTTTTAGGGATTTTCCCTTTCATCCTTTCACAATTCAAGACTCTTTCATCTCTCCTACTTCGTATAGTCCACTTTTGACTCTAAGCAGGTAAAGGCAGAGGATATTCTTGCAATTTCTAACACAATGGCCCTGCTGCTGCAACTTAAAATAAATTTTAAATTATAGTATTTAGCATTTACCCCAGTATTTCCTCAGAAAACAAGTTTTCAATATGACCAAACATTAAAATGCCTTCAAAATAAGGAATTGCTCTGTATTATTATGCATGACCAAATAATCACACAAAAAAATTGTTACTCAGCGGCCTGTTTTAATAACACAGTGCTGCTATTCATAGGATAAACTGCTTTTCATAGAATTATATAATTGATTCTATGAAAAGGTTGGAAGAACATCCAAATCGAGCCCACCCTGTGCCCGATGCCCACCCTGTCCCCCAGCCCAGAGCACTGAGTGCCATGCCCAGTCCTGCCTTGGGCACCTCCAGGGCTGGGCACTCCAAACCCTCCAGGGCAGCCCCTTCCAATGTCTGACCACCCTTTCCAGGGAGAAATTCCTCATCATTTTCTTTTTTAATGTATATTTTATTTTTATATTTTACAAAAAGGATTTGTTTTGGCTGAACAAAACACACTGTGTTTCCCAAATGACAGTGGGTTTGCACAGCTCTCTGAAGTCTTGCAGATCCATTCAGTAATTTAATCACTTCTTACTCTGCAGTTCCATCAAAACACCTTTTGCCAGATTTCTTTTTTCCACCACTGGCCAGGAGCCCTTTTCCAGCATCCTTTGCCTTTATCTCCCCAAGTTTCTTTTGCTCCTCCTCCTGCTGTTGTTTAAATGTCAGATTTTTCTTGTCCAGGTCCTTTGACTTCTTCTGCACCTTCTTCAGTGGCTTCTTCTTGCTGCCCTCTCAGCCCCACATGGTGCTTCTGAGGGATCCTTCTTAGCTTCTGCATGTATTTCCTCTCATGTTTGATCTCAGATTTTCATGACTACCTATCAAAACAGCAAGTAAATCTTTTCACAACTGTATATCATTGGATATTCACTGCAGTAATGAACAGAAATTATTACGTGAGCTAAGGTTTTCATTATTTATCTTCATTTGTTTTATTAACAAGAGCTTACAGCAGAACACAGAGCTGGTAAAGCTGTTTCTCTGGAGTATTTCAGAAAAATACCATTTTAGTGCTCTAAATATAAATCAATTTATGTCACACTCTGTGTTCTGCTATCTGAAGGGGAAAGTAGGGAAAGGAAGTGTAAGAAGTGCATTCAAAGGGAATGTTGGGATCTTTTCACTTGTTATGTTTGAGAGATGTGCCACTACTGGCTTTTCTGCTTCTTCTGCATCTACTGTACATATATTTTAAACAGATATTGCTTTCTATGATTCTGAAAGTCTTTGCTTATGATTAAAATCAGTTCAACAATGGGTATAAAACCAATGTTGCACCAACAATGCAATGTCGTGTCCTTAATTCTTCAGAGAAAATTTTAGTGCTATGTTTGTAGTCATTACATTTTCTCACTAAAGTGATTGTGTTCAGCTCTGCCTTTATCCTTTCTTTCCTGAAATTATCAGCTATTATTCTCAACTAACAGAAAACAGTACTTTAAAATGTATTTTTATGAGGAAGATCTGAGAAAAACAAGTGAAGCAGAGCAGCTTGATGTGACAGTAGAAGTAATAAAGCAACAGACAGGTTAACTCTTCCTTTCAACAACAACTGAGCAGATTAAGAGTGACTTTTGGAAAAGGGATGAGTTTGGATTGAGAGACAGGAAATGTATGATAACCCACCCAACTCTCTCTGGCAGCTCCCCTGGATTTGAATCAGTAGAGATTTCATGAGACTCCTTGTGGCTGGTGAGCTGAAAACACTATGGCCCGCTGGCTGTGGCTCTCACTTTATCCAGATTCCAGAGGTGAGGACAAAACAGGAATATCCACATTTATGAGAAAAATTATGAGCAGCTGAAAACAGCAGAAGCACTAAAAAAATACCTGAATTATTTTTCATTCAATTGTTTCAAGATTCTGTCTAATGTATGTACATATATGAATACATATTTAATTGGCTACTTTTAGAAAAAGATGAATACAAGACTTGAGCAAAATCCTTACTCTCTTCTTAGTGTTACCTGAAAGAACTTTAACCCTTCAAAACCACATGTAATATTGCAGAAATTACGGGAAAGTTAAAGGTTCAGTGATCAGCATGGTGGAAGAGGATGATTTGATTTTGTTAGGTGATGACTGAAGAAATGCAAAATAAACCTAGAACCTGGAATTCAAACTGATACAAGTTTGAAAAGACAGGGAAAAAATGGAAATTAATGAGAAAGGAAAGAATGAATAGCTGGTTTTATACTGTCTCTTTCTGTCTTCTTTCCATTCTTTTGATACTCTTAATTTATCTCATTTTAGTATATGTATATTTTTATGGAACTTTAAGTCAAGGTCAATGATCAGGTCTGAATGGAGAAGTGTCTATGAATGTTAACATGGATTTTAAGGCTTCACTAAGCTTGAGGAAGTGCTGTAAAGTTTTTTAAAGTTTCCTCTTTAAATTCACCTCCTTTAGCAGTGGTTTCTGAGCTTTGCATAGTCCACATTACAGGCAGATTTGTTGACTACAGTGGCAAAGCAAAGAAACAATTTTTTGATAAAACATTTTATGGCTTGTGCAGCCCTTCAGGTGTCTCTCTTGTTTTCCCTACCTACTCTTTTAGGCTTTGCTTTGGAACAGGATTAAACCATTGAAATTCCAACCCTAGACATCAGTGAACACTTTGTGTTCCTTTTATCATAAAATTGTGAGGAAAATTACTGTCTTTTAGGCAATTGCTCAGGTTAGAGCAACTCTTGGCACTGCAGGCTTGGGACTGAGGATATAAACACTGGGGAAATTTGGTTACCAAAGTAAGACAGTAGGTTATACATTCCACAGCTCTACAGGCTTGGATTGCTTCTTAAAGCAAAACTTGAGACATTTATTCCTTTTGGTTTTGAAGGACTTGCAGTGACTATAAAGATGCACCAAATGAGAAGAGTGTAGGTGAAGAATGATTCACACAACAGCTTAAGCTGAGAGCAAAGGACAAAGCCCATGGGAAGATAGATCAAAGCTTAACAAGGGAAGGACTTTTTAATTAAAAATCAAAAGTAAAACATCAGGCATCTCCTCTGTTTGTAAAGCTGCCAAGAGAAAGTGGCTATTATTGCCACAGAATGGATTATATTAGTCTAACAATTTGTTTATCTTCAGAATGTTACACAGGTGCATCATAAGTTATGGAAATGCAGGTTGTTCAGTGCTGCTGACATCTGTTCCAAAGCAACACTGAATCTTCCTGTGATGGAGATGAATGAAAGAAGCAGAGTGGGAATATGAGACAGGCATTAGTGATCACGATCAGGTTACTGACATTGATTTCTGCCCACAATTTACTTGAGAGAGATTTGGAAATTTCTTCCACATGAAAGATGATTTCATTCGTTGTGAAGTCAGTAAAACAGTCCATTGATTTCCATATGACAAAAATTAAAATAATCTCTATCAATTTACTCAGTGTGAAGATAGTCCAAGCTGTATTGCCTAAAGCACTTTGCTTTAGCAGATACCAGATCTGCTTCCTGGAAGAAAAGGTACGCTGATATTCCTCTTAGTTTTCATTACGATAATCATTAACATTCTTAAAAATCAAGTGCTTAGTATTTACACAATGCTTTTCTTCTTTTTTTTTTTTTTCCTAAATGAACATTAACTAATGGATATTTTAAATCAAAAGCAAACGCTGTAAAGTTTCAGATACAGCTGCAGGGATTCCCTTAAATTAGAGATTCCAAAATACTAGCTGCCATTTGACAATTTTATGTCCCTGGCTGATAACCACTTGGACTGGAACCTTAGTGAGTTAATCAGATTCCTCCCTCACTTGTGCACATTTGCTTTAATTACACTGTCAGTGAACCCTGTGTTAGATAATGCCCAGATTATACAGATGTGTGCTAACCAGTGAGGCATCACAGAGCACCCTTTGGGGTAAATCCTGCTGCTTGCAATTGTGTATTTGTGAGGAAATGAATCTGATTGCATGCAGACCCTTTCAGGATTGCCCCTCTTCTCCAAGTGTAGTGCTTGCAGCTTTTAAAATACGCAGCACAGTGAAAAAAACCACCCCACAATGTGAATAGTGACAAGATTTTTCAGGCCAGCAAAATCTCCACAGCACTTTCCTTTGCCTTGAAAATGTTTCAGCAATTACACATATCCCTGTATATTTATTTCTGTAGGCAAATCCTCTATCCCAGAAGTACTATAAGTGCTGTGGTTTGCAGAGATAGCCACGTGAAATAGAGTTTTCATAGAACAAATGAATAAGCAGCTGCTTCTAGCAAAGGATTGTTATATTTTTGTTGCCAGACTCCTGCCTTAGGACTTCTATTTACATATATATTAATATATATATGTGTTCATTTATAAAAATATAAAATATATTTTAATAAATATTTCAAGCATAAAATATGTATAAATATGTATGCATATTATCTACAAGGGTAAATTAGCTGTGGGAAATACAAAACAAGTACATTTTTTAAAGTGTGTTTGGAACTGCAGGTTCTGTCTCTGAAAGTCTGAGTTCCCTATTTGTGAACATAAAGGAAACAGTGGATTCCAGGAATCACACAAAGTTATGTTTTAAGTTAAAAGTCTACCTTAGAGTGTCCCTGGGGAGGGTTCATTTGGAAATAGGGGAGGAATTATACACAATTGATTTATGAGCTGCACCAAGTGTGGCACCCTAAATCCTTGCTTTCCATTTCTGATCTGTCAATTATAACAAGACATAGAATGGAAAAACCCCTGAAAACTCAGTTTGGTTTGGGAAACAGTTTAAATGTTTATTCCTTTTCAAAATAGCCTCTAGTTGATTGACATGCTTAAGAAGTCGCAAAAAAGTGTATTCTTTGCCCACTCTCAATTCAGAGACCCAAATAATTTCTGTTTATTTTAGGAGACCCCCCTCCAATACTAATTCCATCTTGCAAGAGTTTATGCATGTGTATTTCTGAAATTATAATGAAGAAGCTTGAAGGAGCAAGTTTTAATGGGGACTCAAAACAAGGCTGGGTAACAAATCCTCTGGGGTTGTTGTTTTGGGGTTTGTTTACAAATTAATTCAACATTGAGGGCCATATTGAAGTGTCTGTGGAACTCATGACTTTTATCTGTAAACAAGCAAGGGGTGTGGGTATTGAAGCTCGGATTTTCAGAAAAAATGACACAAGTTTGGTAAATCTGGGGGAAGACCCACTGATTGGAACTCCAGCTGAGGGTGACCATCACTGCACAGCCAGAGGGCACAGTTAACCTGGCATGTGCTTCAGGGAGAACTGTGCACACAAGGAGGGAGCCAGAATTCCAACCTCCTCGTGGCACGTGCAGGGTGGGGAGACCATGAATATTCAAACTCAACATTCATAGCCACAATAAAGTTTAATAGGATAGTTACAGTAACATCAGAAGGAATTTAAAATATAGGAATGGGGTATATCGAAGTATCCTGCACTCTAAGCCCTGGCTTCTTATTCTTAAGGGTATTTGAATAATTGATTGCAGCTGGCTTGGCTCTGCCTTGGATGTTTCCACCAGTCATAAACATACCCACTACTGTTATCCTACAAAAGTGCTTTATTCTGCTCCTTCTGGCATTGGAGTAGCACTTGGATACAATTTGCTGTCACAATCACAGTGCTCAGTCAGGCTAGCGCTTGCGAAATGTCAGGACTTGCAATAACTCTTGTTTTGCTAATTAATCTCACCCTGGTGAGGAAATTAAGATCAAGATTCAAGTTAAAATTATGTGACAGTTTTATTTGTGGTCTGGTTTACCCATTTCACTATTTTACTGAAGTTTAATACAAAAACCTCAGCACTTGGTTTCAGGAACATGAAAAGCAAAGTCCCACTCTTGAAAAGAAATACTCAGCAGGTGGGTATCTGCCTGGTCCTAAAACTTCCTGTGTGAAACAGCACTAACTATTTAACAAACCTCTGTGATTTTGATGTATTTATGCACCTGAATTAATTTTTTTTGTTTTATTTTTTCCTCATTAATTTGTTACCTGAATTGTGCTTAAATACACGATATAATGTGACTAGTTTGTACCTTGTGATTGAATGGGTCAGTGTATTTTTCCACCAAATCACATTTAGAAAGGATTTTAGCTGTGATAAAACTCAAGAGGTCTGGTTCTCTCAGCCTGTTTAAAACTTGATTTTTTAGGGAATGTGGAAACAAAAGCAAGTGCTACTTGAATTTTGGTTTTGGCTGGTATCTGAGCCCTTCTGATCTTCATTTCAGGAAGGTTTCATGAAGAAAATGAATTGATAAGGACTATTTTTATTTCATGTTATATTCAGCTGTATAATGATGAATCTAAGTAGGAATACATACAACTTGTGATTGTTCATGGTCAAGTATAGCAGGTGATACATTACACCGTTCAGTAGAATTCATATACCTAAGAAAAAAGAGGAATGGTTATTTTTTTGTGAGTAGCACCATCATATTTCATATTACTGTTGCAAGATTAGAACAAAAAGTTTTAAATTCCAATAGCAGCTCTTTAAGCAGCTTTTTAATACAAGAATGTTTATCATACTTTCTCCTCAGGAGAAAATATTTACTAATTAGAAAAAATAACCCGTGACTTTGGTGCATTAGAACATGCATCCTTTTCCATTTCTTCTCTGGGAAATATTTCTGCTTTAGCAAACTTTCTGGAGGGGTAAATATGGATTATTTGAAGATGAGAAGGAAAAGGATTGCTGATTTCCTTGTAATATGGAGCTCCTGGTAGGTTATTAAATACCTGATATAGACCAAAGTGTTTATGAACAAAAAGTTCATTGATAACTCTATAAAAATTCTGGCAGCTGTATTGCAGCTGCCCCGGCATTAATGAATTAGTCTGAGAATGGAGATTTTTCTGTTACTTCTTTTTCAATGCAAAACTAAAGAATTTATTCACTTGTTTGTAAACCAGCCAAAGACTGGTTGTCCCAAATAAACAGAGTTTTAGTGCTTTTGAGACTACTCTAATTTTGTAAAGGTGTCACACCAAGAGGCTCAGTAGTTTTCCATTTATCTGCCAGCTTACAAAAGGATGCAAGAAATTCCACTGGGGGCTTTTGGAGTTACCTTTCATAGCAGAATGTCCCCACCACCTGCTGTTTATGTTATCACATACCTTTGGGTAGACTGTGCTTGGTCTGTGCTGCTCAGTCCACAAGTCTGAGTGAGAGAATGGAATGGTTTCATCACCTGGTAGTTAGAACTGGGAATAAGGTGAAAGGTTTGGGCTTCTAATTTACTCTTTCCCTGATTCAAAGCAGAACTTTCAGATAGGCGGTTTATATTTACATGTCCTGTGTTCATTAGACCAGAAACAAATGTACTGGTGGAAAAAGCAAGATTTATTTGCCTAACTTGGTCCAACTAATTTCCTTTTGTTCAGCTATGAAGCTAAAGAGCATTGTTCACTCAGCTCCAGAAATTATTGTGTTTTGACAAGGTCCAAAAGTTTTCTTTTTTCCTTCAGACCGACTACAGTTTCTTCTTTGGCAACAGATGGAAGTAATTATGTTTTATCATTTTGCTGGCTAAATGGTTATTGTTCAAGAAGTCTCTGAAGGAAGTAAAATTTTAGTGGAACAAAGTGAAAAAAGGAAAAAACCAGCATATGAATATATATAGGGTTTAACTTATACCCAATGTTTGCATAGGGGGAGAACTGAGCATATCTCATTGCCAAGATACAAACACAGCTTGGAGAAGGCTCTGCCTCAAAATGGAAAAGTAGGCTGTATATTAACCTACCAGGGCAACAGGTATTCCAAGGCAGATTCAATATGGTCCAAATACTTGATGTTGTTATGGGAATGTCAATCTTTTGCAGAAAGTTCTAAGAACCTAAATTAGAACTAGAGGCTACTTTGATGGCTAATCAAGCAGGCCCTCATCTGTTGAGAGCATGGTCTCAGTTGTTGACACAGGTGACTGTCCAAAGGCAAAAGAGAGAGGACACTGTTATTGTATAATGTATTTCATTAAGGGAATGTTCTTTTTCATCAGGAAATTGCCTAAACATGATGAGTTAATTTCCTGCATCAATTAAAGTCACTGTTCAAGGATTTAGAAACACTGAAAACCAGAATGGTTTGGACTGGAAGGGATCTCAAAGCCCACCCAGTCTCACCCCCTGCCATGGGCAGGGACACCTCCCACCAGCCCAGGTTGCTCCAAGCCCCGTCCAACCTGCCCTTGGACACTCCCAGGGATGGAGCAGCCACAGCTTCTCTGCCCAACCTGTGCCAGGGCCTGCCCACCCTCACAGGGAGGAATTTCTTCCTAATATCCCATCTAACCCTACTCTCTACCAGTGTGAAGCCATTCCCCCTTGTTCTGTCACTTCAGTTTCTGATCAAGTCCCTCTCCAGCTTCCCAGTAGCCCCTTCAGATCCTGGAAGGTGCTGTGAGGTCTCCACAAAACCTTTCCCTATCCAAGTCAAACAGGCCCAAACTTCTCACCCACCCCAGCAAAAGGCCACTGTATAAAAGTAGCATAAAAAAGTGAGTCATTTACCTTTTCCTCCTAATGAGATGAATCATGAGGAAAAAGCCAGGTTAATGTTCCAAGGAGCTTAATTAGAATCAGGTGAGAGCTTGAAAAGGCAACTAAGGTGCTTTCAGGCAGTGCTTATATGAAAAGCCTTAATTAAGAAGAGCGATGGCCTTTCACTTAAGTCTCTTCAAGAGCCTAGAGAGTCTTCTTTAACTTCTCCAGATCCACCAGCAAACCAGGTTTGAAATTCCAACATTTTTCTTAGTAAGTAAACCCAAAGAGCATCTTTGTGGCTGCAGTGTCACAGGGGGACATAGAAGAAAATACAATTAAATGGGAATTCAATACAAATTTTACTGGTAATTGAAGCATTCATAAAATCACAAATATTTCAGTACAACTGCAGTGCAAACAATTGGTAGATTGCAGAAGTATTTTATAGCTGAGACTGCTGTGAGGTGTTGTTTTTTTTTTTTTT
>VXBX01008464.1:322997-430181 GCA_013400415.1 Scytalopus superciliaris
ATTTGCTTGCAGTGCACAAATCTCACATGGAATTCATTCAGTCATCTTAAAAATCCACAGAAGCTTTAAATTTGTCACTTTAGTCAAGGGGTTTTTCCTTCCTTTCCCCCTCCCCTCTCCCCCTGTAAGAACAATAAGGTATATGAGGTATTTTAGCTGCAGGGGGCATATTTGGAGAAAGTGCTTCCTGCAGAGCATTTCTGCATTTCTTGGAAATTAACTGCAGAAAACCCGGTCATGTTACAGTATGACATTTAGTTTTCTAATCTGTTTAATGTCATGGCTTGCACATGATGTGTTCTGATGTGCTTTTATGTTTTTGATACTAAAAAACCACATTAGAGTTGCAGTAGGGATTCTTTCCACAGACAATATAACTTGCAACGAATTGCATATTTCAGAGGAAATATAACAAAAGACCTAACCTTTTATCATGTTCATTATTCTAAAAATACAGCCCACATCTTATCTCTCTGTTTGTGGGTATAATTTACGAGCACCATGTTGGACACCTATCAGTGCTGCATCAATTCATGCTTATTTCAGTGATTTCGTAGTGAAAAAACCCCAAGTTATCATTTGGGTGGTTTCAAGTAGTCACTTGAGGTACTTTGTAATCAATAATTATGTATGTTCATGTGTGTGACTTCACACACACACACACACACACACACCACACTTCAACTCTCTTTTTCAGCTGTTTAGAGGTATAAACAAATCATCTTTTTCAGGTTTGCAGTTATTCATACAAAAGACTTTGTAAAAGGAAAATAATGGCTTCTTATACTCCATCTTCCTCAACCCTTACCATTTCAGGCTGCTTTTACACCAGTTTTCCTGAAGCAGCACCAGCCTTATGTAACCAGGATTCCAAAGCTAGTGCTAAAGATTATTTTCTCAAAGGAAATAGGCATTTTTACTGCAAAGATTTGTATCTTCTTTCCTCTTACTTAACAGAATTTCAAAATATAAATATATGTAATGGGAAAGGGTCTGGGGTTAAGAGGGTAGAAAGATAGAGGAACTGAAAGACTTGAAATTATTCAGAACAAAAGCTGAAGGCTTTTTTTTCATGTGACCTTCACCTTCCTCCCTCCCCTCTCCTCCCCCCTCCTTTTGGTTTCTATCTGTTTCTTTAGTCACAGTCTTGGAAATTCTCATCTCTACAACTTTAGAGAGTTTTGCCTTAAGCAGAAGGAAAAAAATAAACCAGATGAACGTGCAGAAGGATTCAATCCCAGCAACATGTAGGGAAAATGAGTTACAAGGGTACTGTCATCATTAAATAAATTATTCACTGAACAGTGCTCAGCCTGGAAAGCTGGAAGATCTACTTTTGTGTTGCTATTCAGAACAAAAGATTGTGATCCCAGTTCCCAAGATTTCCATGGTCAACAAACCATCATCATCTTGACACACACTAATTAATCTGCACAAGAGTTGCACCTAATTGAATGTTCACCATGAGATGATGAAGAGCTTGAGCTGAAATTCCAAGGCTTGTTTATCTACTTGAGGCTCTGTCAATTAATGTGTTCTGTGTGAGGTGGGTGGAATTTGTCAAAAAGCTGCATGAAGATACAGATGTGGACTGTTCATTTTTATATCAAGAGCTGAGCAAAATAGGCAATGGAAGGTGATTCCTACAGACCACTCTCAGCAAAATTCTGTTTTTTCTAAGGGAAGAACTCTAAGGAAAGATTTTTTTTTTTCTTTAGCTTGCAAGAGTCTATCATTTCTGAAAGGTTCTGGCATTTGGGGAAGGTGCCTAATCGCTGGAAAATTGCAAACATTATGCCAGGCAAGAATAGGGGTGTGGGGAAATAGGGGCCTGTCAGACTCCGGAAAGATAATCTAGAGGAGAATGTGAAGCTTTGCTGCTGGGACAGGGGGAGCCCATGGGACTGAAGAGCTCGTGTCTGGCAAGGGGGGGTCACTGTGCCCAGACAAGAATGGGGGGACAGTGAGGTGGACACTCAGCAGTGCAGGCTTCCCTGGCAACTTCATGGGCAGCAGGTCTAGAGGAAAGGTGATTCTCCTGTTCTCAACAGTTTTGGCGAACCCTCTGGAATTCTGCATCTAGTTTTGGGCTCCAGAGAGGAAGAGTCTCCACGAAGGTGTTTTAGGGGAGGAGGAGGGAGCTGTGCTTGCTGAGCTCAGAGACGAGAATGCTGAGAGGAAGGGAATCTCGTTGCAGTATTACAGGTCAACAGATACACAGAGTACATGATTCTTCAATTATCATTTTTATTATTGTTATAAGAAGTGGCCTGGGAGTTATTTGCTGCAGAAATACTGAGGTTTGCTGTTCTCTTTGTAGTATAAGCTTAGTATTAAAACTAAAAAACCTTGAGTTTTTTAAATACTTTAAATACTGCATGTTCTTTCTATCCCTATCAGCTGCTTTTTGTGTGCCTGGAATATGTATCAAGATAATTTTTCTGTGGTTTTTGCAAACTACTTTCTTAAAAATGTAGTATTTCCTTATTATGTAACTTCCACAATTGTAATTTGTGTCAGTGTGGGGCAGTTCCAACACAGACGCTTAAATTAGAAGCAGTGAGCTAAATTTAGACAGCATAAATTCTAGTTTAAGGAAAATAGAGCCGTGGGAATGTACCTGAGGTGCTGACACAGGCCAAGACACGCCCTCAGGCATTATTGAGTTGCAGAGCCCTTTCCCGTGGCCTTTGGCAGCCCAGCCTGGAGTCAAGAGCACCTTCACTTATTTCATCTGGAAGTCCCATTCCAGAACTTCGTCCCCTGGCATTTCAATGAAAAGCAAAAAGGTAGAACTTGGAGAGCATCATTTGGGGAAAGAAAGGAAATCATCATTCTGATGCTTTTTTCTGTGTCATGACAAGGCATTGTGAAAGGGAAATAGACAATATAAGCAGAATAAACAAAATCGGAACTGTTTGGGTTAAGCACTAGATAGACAAGCTCTCCCAAAACTCCTGAGATTAGGAACAGTTTATATAAACAGCTCCTAGTGGTAAGTACAGACCCCTTCTGATGAGCACTGCAACATTAGGGGCCTGACATTGAAAGCAAAATGCATATTGAGGCAGTTAATGTTGAACTTTATTATTATTTATTGAGCTAATTAGTGGTTGGCTGTGTAAGATACTGCAGATTAAAGCCAATATTATGTGAAATGGTTAATTTGCATTTAAAGAATTTTTCCTAACTTTTCAGTTCCTAAATCACTACTCAGCAAAACTGCTTCTCCAACAGTCCCCCTCAATCAAGATAAACAGTAGCCTGCTCTTACCTAACTTAAAAATCCTATTCTGTTTGTGCCTTTTGCAGTTTGTCATGGCTGTGTCTTACCTTGGCACTGCCCTTTTGGAAGGGTTTAGCCAAAGTGCTGTTTGTGCCAGAGGCACAGCCTTATGCAGACTCATTTTGGAGAACAGAAAGGTCACAGGCACAAAGCAACAGCAGGTACAATTACTGCCACAGCAGAAGGGTGCAACAAATACATCTGAACACCCAACAGGGCTGGGTATTGTCTCTTGAAGTGGTGTACATAAAGTCCTGGTCTTGGGAACAGAATGGAAAGCAGTAATTAAGGCCTTTAATTTATCCCTGAAATGTTAAAAGAGGTCTGACAGAGTAAACATCAGTTCTGACAAAAAGAGCAGGAGTTGTGAGTTTATGGAAAAGATGGAGTTTTACAGGGAGTTATTCTTCCACTGCTGGGTAGAAGCCCCATTGACAACTCCAGGAGATATTATTATTGCCTCCCTCTTTGTCTCAGACTTGGGGGAGAAATAAACACACATACTTTGGGTGAGTGATTCTGGTAATTAAGGGAGAACCTGAGCCTGCTAATAAAGCGTTAGCAGAACACGATATTTTTTCCAGCAGTTTCGTTATTAATTGTCTAAGAAGAGATATAACAGCTGTGCTAATTCAATTCAGAGAGCTTTTTTTCCTCCCTTCCTGACCTGCCATGTCCCATAGAGGTGTAAAAAGGTTCCCAAAGAAAATGTAATGGCAGGATCAGAACAAGGTTTTTTTGTTTTTTTTTTCAAACATAAAGCTTCAAAACACCAGAAATGGACAAATTTATGTTAGTACTATTAAAGTGTTTTCTCATTTGAGTCAAAATAACCTCCTCTCCTTTATCAGCAGAGTTCAGAGAATATTGCCTTTGTTTCTTTTTCCTTGCAATACAAAACCTTTGGATTATTTTTGGAAAAACAAAATTGCCAGTGTGAGTTTTCTGTTTGAAGCCTGAATTTTTATTTGTAAATATTTTTCATGTTTGAAGGAATGACAGTGGGACATAGAATCTCCTTTCTGAAACTTGGGTTGTTTGTCAGTAATTGACCAGTTGTGGAAAACGAGAATTGAATCCAGGTTTTTCCATCTGTTCCATGGGACATTTCTACTTTTTGCACAGAGCTTCCTCTGAGATGTTCATTCTGTATTCTGTTGACTCAATTCACCTTCCTAAAGGTTAAATCAGATTCCTTAATTTCTTTACACATCAAGGACAATAACATTGAGAAAGTCAATTATATCTGTTCTGTGTTTCCTTGACAAGGATTTGCTCTTGTCTCCTTGACCAGGACAGGCTGCAGTTCTGCCCTGTGTCTGGTATTTTTAATGAGTTTTGGCTGGCCATCAGCACAGGTTGGCACAGAGCAGTGTGGCAGGTCCATGCCCAGGGGAGTTCCAGGACAGTGTCTGTGGAGGTGTCAGGATATGACTTTGCCTTGTGACTTTTTCACTTCTAGGAACACATTGAGGGGCTGGAGCGTGTCCAGGGAAGGGAATGGAGCTGGGGAAGGGACTGGAGCAGCAGGAGCAGCTGAGGGAGCTGGGGGGGCTCAGCCTGGAGAAAAGGAGGCTCAGGGGGGACCTTCTCACTCTGCAAGTCCCTGACAGGAGTGGGGGAGCTGAGGTGGGGTCGGGCTCTGCTCCCAGGGAACAGGGACAGGAGGGGAGGGAACGGCCTCAGGCTGGGACAGGGGAGGGGCAGGTGGGACATCAGGAGGAATTTCTCCCTGGAAAGGGCGGTCAGACATTGGAAGGGGCTGCCCAGGGAGGTTTGGAGTGCCCAGCCCTGGAGGTGCCCAAGGCAGGACTGGCCGTGGCACTCAGAGCTCTGGGCTGGGGGACAAGGTTGGACTTGACAGTCTTGGAGAGCTTTTCCAACCTCAATGATTCTGTAACATTAATACTATTATAGTCAGTCCCTGACTCACAGTAAAGTCTTCCTTAAAACACGACATTCCTGTGAGTGCTATAAGGAACTAAATCAAAACCCAAGGAAAAACAAACTTGCAAAACAATAGATTCATTTCTTTTGCCTGCTCTTCTTTCCAAGTGTGCAGGGTTTTCTTAATATATAAAAATATGAGGAAAAATAAATTAAAATTTTTAGGAGTGTTGATCTTCTTTTTCCTAGCTTCAGGACTGGAAAATGACTATAACAGTTTATTATTTTTTTCTTTCCTTAATGTTGGTGTAAGGGGGAAGAAAGAGCTGAAAGAAACCTTTGAAGATTAAGTTTTTGTTGTTTAAAATTTAAAGAGCAAACAAAAAATGTTCAGAACTGCTTCTTGGCAAATCCTGTTAAATTAAAAGTGGTTTGGACTTTCTTAATGTCTTTCTTTTTGTGTTCTAATTGCCTTACAAATAACAACCCTTTCTATAATAAACTTCAGGAAAAGAAATATTTAACCTCTATTTGTCTATAGCAACTTGGTTGAAATCATAGAATAATTACAATTGTTTCATTAAGATTGATGTAGCAAGCAATATACAGTCTTTAATTGTAATATAAAAGTGGCTGCTTGTGACACTTAATGTATCTCAGGCTCCTAAAGTGGGGCTCTAACAGTTCTCCTTTAATATTTCGTGTATTCACTGTGCTGGATATGTTACTTTACAGCTTCCTTACAGTTTTTAGACAATAAAAGGTCCCCATGACTGATGCAGCCAGAAACCCCTGCAGACTAGTAAAGCTCAATATGCAATTGTCCTTAATGTGGCCTAAGAGAAGATGCCTATTGAGACCTGTCACAACTGCAGTGTCAGGCAAAGCAAAATGATGCAGCTTCCAGACTTTGCAGACTTACACTATCCAAACTCAGTACAGCGGGTTCCTTAGGTGAAAAAGAAAAACCCAGCTACAAATTAAAGCATTTAAAAAAAAAAAAAATTAGGTTGCTGAAAATGAAATGTAAAACAGCTGGCAGATTGGGGCTTTCTCTGAACTTGTGCCCTGTGGGATGAATTTGACTGCCAACAATATATTTGTTAATTGCTGCTGTTGTGATCCAAAGAGCTCCTCAGAGCTTGACACTAATATTGAACATCTAAATTAAATTCCTTCTTGATGATGCAAAGGTACCTCAGAACAGCTTTTTACATCACCTCATGAACATTTTCCATTCCAAAGGTCTGCAGCAAGTTTTCTCCTTCTCCCATTAATCTTTCTGTGGATAAATGTACTGTCTATACATCTAGTGATAACATTTTGCTAACTATCAAACTGCTTTTCAAATTCACCTCTGCCACTGTAGAATGTGGTGTCAGTTTATAAATGTGTCTGTTAGTGTAGAGTAAGTCAATTCTTATTCACTGCAAGAGTAGGAAGCAGAACGTTAAAGATGCATTTAGGATATCAGTAAGTTAACTTGCATCAAGGTTTCTATGTCAGCTGAATGAGACAATGTTTCCTTTAATATTTAATTATGCTAGCTCTGTGAAAACTCCCTAGATTTCTCTGGACATTGCTTAATAAATTACAGAGTAATGAACTACAAACACAACCTGGCAGAGGTTGCTTAGAGTCACAGTGCCTTTTTCTTTCCCACTGTGTCAATGTGTGTTTATTACTGTGTTTAAGGCCTCGAGGTGGAGGTAAAAAATGGCCAGAGAAGGGTCCAAATTGAATTTCTGCCAGATATATAAGCTTTAAAACAGATAGAAATCTACATTTTGTATTCCACATCCATCTGCATGGCGTTTGAGCAGGGTCAGCTTCTGTTACCTGCAGTGTAGTTCTGTCACCCTGTGCCTGGATGGAAAGTGTCAGGAGTTAGTGTTGTCTGGAGCTTGTAGGGACACCCTAAACTTGAGCTAAAGTGTTGTGTGCCTCAAGCACAAATGAGATGTGTTGGTAGGGTTTATAAGAAATGTCTGTCAGACTTGCTGGGAACTGTCTGCTCCCAGATATCAAGCACAAGACATGGGTGTGTGGTAATGGCTCACAGTTCCTCTGGGTGCATATTGGATCTCTCACAAAAGGTGGCACAAATCCAAGCTTTCATCCTGATATTCCTGCATTTGCCTCAAACCACTCACTGGCATGGTTTTGTATTTTAGGAAGAAAATCTTTACTTAGGAAGAAAATCTTCCCTGTGAGGCCCTGGCACAGGTTGGGCAGAGAAGCTGTGGCTGCCCCATCCCTGGGAGTGTCCAAGGCCAGGTTGGACGGGGCTTGGAGCAACCTGGGCTGGTGGGAGGTGTCCCTGCCCATGGCAGGGGGTGGAATGAGATGATCTTTGAGATCCCTTCTGGCCCAAATCATCCTGTGATTATATGATTATTCATTTGTTTAGAACCTACAGACAAATTGCAGTGTGTAAGTAAGATTATTATTGGTATTTAGAGCAGAAGGTTCTGGTTTGGGGGAGGATTTGTTTGGTTTCCCAAAGAAATGTGACACTTTCAGTACAATATAGCAACCTATAGAAAGTCATAAGGACTATTTTAAATGCAACAGAATCCTTAACTGAAATTAGCCATGTGAGGAAACTGCAGTTTCACTTCAACTTGGTAATACTTTCCAGCATGGCTGGTGTTTCTCTCTTTTGGTGACATTTTTTCCCCCCTCCTAAATTTATAATTACTCTTCTGAAGTCCATTAAGAATTAGCACAGAATAGAGGCTTTACTGCTTGAGCTCTACATAGTGAGGTGCTCCTCACCCTTTGTCCACACCGTGAACATACCCCTTCACCATGAACATGCCCACACAAACACACACCCCAAGTGCTACTGTTGATGTGCTGATTTATTGCTATTCTTTAAGAACAAGGATGTCTAAGATCTCCCATACCTTCCTGAACAGTTGGGTGTTTGCTGTCTGTGCTCAGCAGTTGCAGTATTTATACAACATCCAGAGCTTTTATCCAAGACAGTTTTCACCATGAGCTGCAATTAGGGTCAGAACTTGCTTTGCAGTTTCCTGCTGCTCATTCCAAACTGAGCTCCCAGCTGGAATAGTATCATCTGTATGGCACCAGCACCCTAGAAACCCCAAGAACAGCAAACACTCCCATCCCACCAAAACAACAGTGGATGGAGACTAATTTTTTCTAATTCTTATTATTTTGGAAACTACAAACCAGAAGGATGTGCATTGTACTGCCTGTGAAGTAGTGGCCTGTTTGGGCAGAACACAGATCTACCAAAATCCCTTTTCATTGAGATATCAGTGCCGGGGAGGCGGCAGAAGGATGGGCTGCTGTGCAAGGGAAGGTGAGCTGGGAGCTGAGGGGGAAGGAGGGCAGGCAGGGCAGTGACCCCCATAAACAGTGATCTCCATAAAGCATGGAAAGGGCAGCTGGAGCCCAGGGACTGCCAGGGCTGTGTGCCCCAGGGAGGGGAGTTTAAAGCCCAGGCAGGATGAGCCCTGTGCATGGCCAGGCACAGACACACCGCCAGTGCAGCCCAGATGGGGAGCAGAAGACCCAAGAGGAGTTGTGTGGCCCCAGAAAGGCCCCTCACAGCTTTCCCTCACGTGGTTTCAGCTTTGCACAGAGTTTCAATCAAAGATCTGGCAGACAGGCAGCTCCAGCTCACCCGGGGGAGAAGGTGTTGCAGAGTCTCCACACCTTGCTCAAAGCCATGGCAGAAGTGACTGTGGACACTAATGAGGATTCAGTTGTACTTATTATAATCAGAACATTTCTATGTAATTGAGACTATTGGCTTCAGATTTAGTCATTTTCAAGCTCTTATGAAAAAAGACTATCACCTTGTCTGCCAGAAGGCAGTTTTAGTTTATTATTCTTCAGAGATAAAATAACACTTTCCTTCAAAGCAGTTATTTTAACCTTCAATTTCAAACTACTGCTTTTGGAGTAATGATTGCTAGGAATTCTGTGATGACTCAAAATTAGTGCCTATTGCTCAATAATAAATGCAATTAGTTTTCCTAAGGTTTTTGGATTGCCATATAAAATTTTGCAATCAAGTTATTGTAGACATGTGAATTCAGATTTTTCTAGATAAATGAAATATGCTAAAACTTTGTTGATATAAACATCTTTTTTTTAAAAAAAATAATCTAGTGGGCTGCTATACTGATCACACTGGAGGAGATTCTCACACATGACTTAAAGTGAGGAAAGTGCAATTTATATCCTGTTCTTTCCTTACATAGATATTTTTTCCCCTCTTTCTAGTAAGTTTTCCAATTAGGTAAGACTAGTACAAAACTATTTAACCCCATCTTACTTGTCACGTTACTTTACTCAACATTCAACATACAAGTAAATTTATTTATTATGTACATTATTTAAGAGTGCAACTGGACTTCATCATCACAAATCAGTTCTCTCATGTGAGAATTGAGACTCTCTGGTTATTCTAAGTGTCCTGATCTATAAAATTTGCTTCCATCTCTGTTGTAGTTGCATTTCTGAACCTTCATGCATTTTAGCCATGCTGTTGCCATTCTGTTCCTGCTGTAAATTGGTAGAGCCCACGAGTGTATCAGACTAAATATGGACTGTAATATCTCTCCCACCCTCACTGCATCACATCCATACTCCTCACACAGCTTTCGGGACTTTTGCCTTGCTTATCCTACCAGGAAAGGCTGAGAAAATTGGGATTGTTCTGCCTGGAGAAGAGAAGATTTGGAATGACCAAACTGTGACCTCCCAGTGCCTGAAGGGCACCTGCAAGAAAGATGGAAAGACTATTGACAAGGGCCTGGAGTGACAAGACAAGGAGGTATGGATTCACACTGACAGAGAGTAGGGTTAGATCAGATATTGGGAAGGAATTCTTCTCTGGGAGGGTGGGGAGGCACTGGTGATGTTCCCTAGGGTACCTTCACACCCAAATCTTTCTGTGATCAACTTTCAGGGATAGTTAATTCTGTATATTTTGGGTGCTAAACAAACCTTTTCCATGAATTAATCCTTCATTTTCTGCCCTTTATAGTCTCAAAAATGCACACCACCTTAAAAACAACACAGGAAATTCAGTCTATTCAAAGACACTTTCAGGCTCACCCACAAAGATTTCACAGATCTTGAACCTTTGATCAGAAAATGACAAGAATTCTCCACTTCCTAATCCTGGTGGTCTTTGTAGAACCACAGAGTCATCAAGGCTGGAAAAGACCTTTCAGATCATCAAGTTCAACTATTCTCCCACCACTAGACCACATCCCCAAGTGCCACATCTACCCCCTCCAGGGGTGGGGACTCCCTGGGCAGACTCTTCCAATGCTTGACAGTGATGGTTGTAATCACCTAATATGTTTGTAAACCTGGAGATGACTAGAATTGGAATCTTAATCCTCCTGTATTGGAGAATTCATTTAAGAGAGCACTGAAACAAGACTTAGGAATGTCTTTAGATAAGCAAGAGTAGTACAAAGAAAAATAATTATGTTATCCATCAAAACTAAGCTGGGAAAAGTTTTGCTGCTTTTCATTATTTTCACTGTCATTCCAAATGCCAAATTTTCTGTGAAATTTGGAGATTGCTTTTGTGAACAAACCACAGAGAACTCTAAAGTCACAAGTCAAATAAATAGGAAAATCAATTCATTTAACTGAGGAATATTGTATGAACAAGTAATCATAATAGCACTTTTTTTCTTGCAACCTCACATCAACATATTGTATACTGACATAAAAATAGATTACGCTATCTCTAAAATTAAAAATGGATCTGTATATCTATATTTCCCCAGACATTCTCATATTGTACAGCATTGATCAATTCTTACCTTCTTTTATAACTATTGATGGAACAACAAATTATTCAGAAGTAACTGATCAATGTTGAAATCAGTTCCTGGACTTCTTATTGTATCCATGGGTATGTTATTATTTTCTAATTTATGATTGTATTTCCTTATTTATTGTTTCAAGACTTGAGCATATTTATATCTCAAACTCATCAAGGAATTCTAGACACTATTATTCTCTAAAACTCTGTGTAATGTCTCATAAATCTGTGCACTGCAGCAACACTGGTACTGCATCCTCTCTGTTCTCCTCCATCTAATTAAACCAGTTGTAGGGCGATTTCTCACTGTGTGTTTTCAGCCACGTACTTTAAAGAGAAAATGAAATAGTCCAAACCACCTACATTACAGGATGGGAGATAAACAATTAGGCTGGCAGAAAATGTCTTTTCATTCTCTTAATCAGTTGGTGTGAGGATAAGCATTTCCTTCTGTTCCATGTGAGTTATCAGGATGAGGCTGTAGGGGTAAATATGAGGGTTGCCTAAAAGCAAGATGCCAGTGTTACCTTTCAGTGGGGGGAGTGTGCTCTAGTATTTATTTCCATCATGCAGTGGCTCATCTGTACACCATTTTTTAAATAGGGCAAATGTGTTTATGGGTTGTAAAATCACCAGCTGTTTACTGTGAAACCCTGCAACAAGTGCATTAGAGAGATTTTTGGAAGTGGGTGTCTACAATCGAAGCTCTTTCATTATAATGCCTATTTTTATGTAGACTAGGGCTTAGCATAGCACTTTCCATATTAAAGTTTATAAAACAGGACTGTGCCATTATACATATTAATCTACTGGTGTTCAGAGTGGGATTTCCTAGAACATCATTAATTGTTGGCACAAGAGATCTGGGAGTTGATGTTTTGTAGTCTACTTCCAGTTTTAGATTTAATACTTTGTGGTCTAAAAATAAAATCCATATTTGATGAACAGAAGGTATAAAGGTTAGACTGACTTAACTTTTCTACAGCTTTGCCTTGTAAAGGCTGAGTTTCTGGGTAGATGTTATTTATTCCTTCTCCCTCACACCTCACTCCAAGACATACTCATGTCCCAAAGCTTGTGCAGTTCACAATTGTTCTGATCCTCCTAAATGAATAAATAAATGAGCCTTCCCTTTCTGTGTAACACTTTAAAGTGCAAATTAGTGTCGTGCAGGTGTCAATCCAAGATTTTAATATGATGCAGTGGTTTAGATTCACTGGTTTTTGTGTAGAAAACGCAGCCCTGCCCACTTTATTAGAAGAAAGTGAAGGTTACAAAGGCAGTCAGAGAGTTCAAAAGTGCTGGATTTAAACTTAGTTGGAAAAGTTTCTTCATATAATTCCATTAATGAAAAGCTGAGTGTTAGGGCTGAGGTTTTTAATGGGAATACAGGATCATTCAGGTTGGAAAAGATCACCAAGATGAACTTGAGCTCCTCAGAGGTGGAGAATTTTGACCCCAAGTTTATGATACACTGTATATCTATACACTTTATATGCATGTTTATATAAAATGCACAAATAAATTTATAATATGGAGTTTTCTTTGCAGTGGGCTGCACATCTGTGGTATATTTTCAGTCACCCTGTTCTGTATAGCTTCTGTCTCCTAACAGTGTATTAAGACATTGAATCCAAACTCCCTTCCCTGGTAGAACCCCCCTCTGCAGCAGCACTCACAGCTTTCATTGCTGGCTCCTTGGTTTCTCTGCATAAAACACCAATTATTATCTGTCTTCTAAAACCAGTTTTACAGGAAAGTCTAAAACTGTCTGCTTAACCCAACCTTTATATTTCTTTCTTTTTTAATTTTTTTTTTTAATATTGAAAAAATGCCCTTAGTTTTTCAGCTCTGTTTCAGAATCACAACCTCCCAGTTCTGTTTCATCCAGTAAAAGTAGATGTGACAGCAGGTACCCAAACGTGACATGCATTTGGTCCATGCCTTAAACCAAATAACTGAGCAGAATTTCACAGAAAAAAGACCCCCAGATTAATACTAAGAGAAGGTTACAGTTTAAGCCAGTGCTTAATACTTTATTTGAAGAGGCAGCCAAACAGGGAACAAATCTGTTTAAGTTCATTTTGTCCTGGAAAGCATATCAATAGATCTTAATGATGCTGAGGAGAGAGGTATGACAGGGTAGGTGTGGTGGTAACAAATCCATCCTTACAAGCTCAGCGAAAGTTGTTTATCAAAAAGCAGCTACAGAGATGAGAGTACTTAATAAATTCAGCAGGTGAAAATACTGAAGGTACTGATAAAACTCCAACACAAGAACTACATCAGTACGTCTCAGATTTAACGCTGCAATAGCAATAAAATATAATTTTAGTAGTTGCTAAAGGTTGAGAGGGATCTTTTCTTATTTGGGTTAAGTCAAATGCTAGAAACAATTTATTTTTTTAAAAAAATAAATCTTATGTATGATGAGGAAAAAACCAAACCTGTTTCATATATGTTCTTATTAGGTCTCTCAAATGACAGCTGTTCCCACAACAGCCAAATAAAGTGCACATTATGTTGTCATCTCATGTGTTTTTTTAAAAGTGAATAGTAGCAATCATCTTCAAGGATGTACTGGTATAATTGTATTTCTATTTTTAATGCATTTTTAATACATGATCTAATTTACATTTGTCTATAGATATGTAAATTTACATTCCATACACAAATATCACTAAGGCAAACTCTAGTGCTGTAGGAATTGAACTGCATAAATGCTGAACGAACCATGACTCTATAAGAACCTAAACATTATAGCTGAAATATTCCTTATACAATAAGGAATCCAAACAAATGGAAGAAACCCTTCTGTTTTGATGAGATATTTAAAAGCTAAGAGTCTCTAAAAGTCTTGTGTGGAATTCTTTCAGATTCTGCATCTGTATGTGCTGTGATAAGAACCCTCAGCAAAGAGCAAACGCATTTTCCCCTTAAATTCTGAAGAGGCAGTGATACAGTCTACGTAGTCTCTGTGCAGCTCTCAGACAAAACTGCAGTTGGAACATGAAAGCACAATTCAATATCAAAACCAGTTAATGAATAATAAAGAAAGTGAATAAACTGAACAAACGTTGGCAGCGAGATGGAATCTCAGAATGCTGCACCCTCCGTTGCTTTTTCTTCCACTGTGGGCCTATTACAGATGATGAGATTAGACCATCATTTGAAAGGGATCTGCTTTCTGCTGCCTTTCAAACTGCTAATCTCTGATGTAAAAAAAAAAATCTCTCAGATTTGTGACAGTTCTTAAAAGAGCCACTGTTGAGAACTATGGTGCTGCTAATTTGAGCATTGTGAAGAGATTCAGCTCTGGCTGAAGAGCTGGGGAAGAAGGAACTCCTCGTTTATCACTCAACCAGAGACAGACTTGAGGAAAACAGATCTCCAAATGTTACTAAAGGTAATTTTTGTGTTATTTTACCTAAATGTAACTGCATGGCTTGGTATAGAATTTGGAGACTAAGCCTCTGTTGGAAAACATTCTGTGACCTGTGTAACAGTGTGCCCTGGTGGGGGCTTGTGTTTATCAAAATGTTACTTTTTCGTTCTCTAAGTAAATAAGAACTCTGTTTCTCAGTAGACCAAAGATGTCTTTTGCAGGCTCAGCAAACTGTGCCATGAAATCTCAAACAGGAATTACTTGGTGGACCTAAAGCAGGTAGGTTAAGCTTCTGTAAGATGGTCAGGAGAGGAAAACAGACAGGGTGTTCATCATCATTCTGTGCACTGAGATGTGTCCAGAATTTCAGGTGGGTTTGTTTTTCTGATAAAGCTACACTGACATGAGTTTTTGCAGTTTTGCAACTGAGTTTTGCAGGCTGTGCTACGTCAATGCTTCCTCTAAATACCTGGTTGCTATACCCAAATAGTTGCTAGGCTGATGAATGAAAATGTACTCATTAAATCCTACAAAAACTCCTGGTTTGGTATTCATTTTCATATAGATTCACCTGCTTAATTTTTGACATACATAGTTCTGCAACAGTTTAAATCCAGAGTGTTTATGAGAGTGACACTGACCAACTGAACAGAAAGGATCTATCTTAGGAAAAGTTAAGCTGAGACCAAAATTTACAGTATGTGCTGTCAGTTTATCAGGTCAGACCAGGTGGCAAGGCCATAAGGAAATTGGTTCCAAAGAAGAAGAACAGAAGAATAACAAAATTGGTAGTGAATAGAAATGCAGACAAAACAGCAGAAAAATTAACAAAAGCATGAAGCAAAGTATTTGTGACAGGAGAGTTTCACTACAAGAATTACATTATTAGTGAGAGAGTGGGATAGAATCTACTTAGACTTTCAGGGCTTCCTGCATTGAAAAAATGAGTCACAGTGAGTGTATTTTTGTGCTTTACAGTGAGTTTCAAGAAGAGCTGACAAGGGGGTCTCTGAATAGTAGAGCATAAAGGGCAGGAGCAGACAAAACCCCATAATACAGATCACTCTTTTTAGCAAGAGCAGAAAAATCACAGTATTCCATATTAGAGAGCATAATGTGTGTGCTACAGAGGGCTGGGAAACACTGCAGAAATTTAATTCAACTCTTTTTGCTTCAATAGAGAAATAACAGTGATTCATTATGTCAATTCATTTGACATATTAGGTTTAAGAGGTGAGATTCAACATCTCCAGGTACTGCCAGGAGCATTGTTTGGGTGGCGTGTTCAGATCCACCGTGGTGTGGGATGGCTGGACCCCAGAGATGCAAACAGGCACTGACCACTCCCAGAGCCTGCAGTAGAGAGCAGAGAATCCCTCTCTGGCTGGAGCCTTTGGGGGCTCAGAGCACACATAACTACACATTTTTAACTACAAGAACACAGTGAAACACAGCTTTGCATGGCAATTGTATTATAGGCAAACATGCTACAATCATTAAGTGATAAAGAGGCAAAACATGCCAAATTACCAGCCTTATTAACAAATATTTTGAGGCAAATGTATTCATCCATGCAAATTTTAAACTGGACAAGATTGTCAGTCAGCTTTAAATTACACAACATTTTCAGAAATAGAAGAGGGGTTTGTTTACACAAATATTTTGGAAGACAACACTGAGCATTTTTGATTACCTTCAGAGATATTTTCTGTTATGATTATTAAAATTTTAATCTATACCTTGATATCTCTGCATATTGTCATTAATTTAATTAATTGTGATTACATGATATATATTTATAGTCCACAGACAATGTTACATTTATAACTATGATTACTTTTTCTCATGACAGACTATTTACTTAAAACTTTGGGGTCCTTCTACCACACTGTCACACTCAGCCTCATGAAAGGTTTTCTAGCAAAAAACCACAAAAACATCATTGGTGACCTCTGGTTACCAGGTGAGTAACTGGCTTGTCTTGGGTAAAAATTTGTTCTTAAAGTTCAGTGGTTTATGATCCTTTGGTTTAAATTCTGTGCCAACAGAAGAGCTTTCCTGTCAGAGGAAGGAAAGATGAATCTTTCCAAAATTTTTCACTACATCAACAAAGAGACTCCATTACTTGAACTGTACTCAGATTGTTTCCTTAAATCACTAGCAGAGCTCTGGCAAATTTTGCTAAACTTGTCTTAGGATTTTCGGAACTGAATCAGTGAATGGAGTATTATAAATATTGAAAGTTATTGTTCATGAACATTTAGCCATTTCCACATGGAGTTTAACATCAAACCATATTGTTAACGTAATTATTCATGTTTTGCTTGGGTTCATACTAAGGAAAATAGGTTAATTAGAATATTAACCCTGCTTTGGCAGAGGGCTTGCACTGGATGGTCTCCAAAGGTCCCTTTCGGCCCCAACAGTTCTGTTATTCTGTGACCAAAATAAGCTTTTGCTGTAACTGCAACACAGTCATGGAAAAAGCATTACTTTGAGCATCACAAAAATGACTATGGGGTTAATTTTTTTAAATTATTAAGTAAATTATTAAGTCCCAAGATGAAAGAATGCAGTGTGACTCGACTGCTTATGCAGCTCAGTTTGAATTGTGAGTTGTGAATGTGCTCAGTGAAGAAATTTGAGTCCACTGGGTTAGAAGTTATGCCTACAAAAGATTCATCCCATGATAAACAAAATCCTTCAGTAAAGGCCTGGAATGTGCCTACATGCACAGTGCTAACAGGCTTCCCTTCCTGAATACATATTTTCCATCAGTTTTTAGTCCATATCTGCCTGTGAGCACCTTGAGTGTATATATTCCAATGGAGTCATTAGTCTAGAAGGGGCAGAAGTTATATTTGACCAGCCAAATTTGGATAGTCTGCACTGAAATCAATTTGACCCATGCTTGTAGGTACCTCATATTTTGTATCATTTTCTGTTGTCTTAGTTACATGGTGAGAGAGAAGAGCAAAAGGACAGATAAACATGCCAATAAAAGGAGACAAGTAAGCTCTTATCCATCCCTTTGACTGTTTACACTGAATAAAATGGGAATTAGTATTCCAGGCTGGTGACTCTACCTCTTGGCTCTTAGACTTTTAAATGCAGTTGCTAATAATCCCCATGCATTCCTGCCTGCTGACAGATATGCCACAATACTTTAATCAGCACTGGCTACAAGGCTAATAAAGGTTACTAATAAAATAAAATTCTGTAGGGGCTCCCTCTTTACAGGCAATATCAAGCCCTATGAACTTTTAATGCCTACTCTCTCTATTTAGATAGTCATGGCTCAAAGCCTGTATTGAAAATAGCAAGGAATGCTTATTCTGAAGTGTTGGAAAATATTGCAAATTACACTGTAGTATGGGCTTACTCCAAACTAATCTTATCCCTTACTGACCTTTGCAGAAACACTTCTCTTTCATTTGGCAGCTTCATTTCCCTTCTTTCCTTCTGTCTTATTCCCCTGTCTTTTTTACCTGTAGTTTATTTAGTCATCAGGAATTGGTGAGATGGGGCTGCTGCTTTTTAACTATATAGCTGATGGGTTTGTTGTGCTCACCCAGAAGCAAATACCTATTTCTCATTCCATTTCCATTGCAGCTTCATTTTCATCTCAATATTGTATTCCTCAGGAGCTGCACAATACATTTCTTTTGAGGAAAGCAATGAATGTATTTACTCTTTTCTCTGCCTCTGTACGGGGTACTGTGGATTTCCCTGTCCTTTATTTTCCTGCTCATTTTATAAAAAATTAAATTTAAAAATTCATCAGGAAGCTAAAAGCAAATGCAACAAAAATGAGCACATACACATGCATTTGTAGTAAAGATTTTTCATTAACAGTATTTATTTCATTAACGTTATTTATTAAAAATAGATAAAATACAGTACAAAAAGTGCAAAAATTAATAAGCCCAGTGGAAAAGCTAAAATCTTCTCACAATGAAAGATGGCTATATCTCGTATTCTTTAAGATCACCCAGCTTCCATCAGGTCTAATTCTACCCTGATCGTTTTCCAGACTTCATAGTGGAAATTGAATCTTTTTACAGTCATGAAGGAAGAATTGAATCTGGAGTGGTCTTGACACAATGAGTGCATTTAACTGTGGGGCCCCTACTTCATTTCAGACCACATGAAATAAAATACCCAGACATTGATCTGTACCATAGTGTTGCTTCATCTCGGATTCTCTCCTCACAGGACCAGGAGATATTGGATTTTTGTTTCCAGGCTCCATCCTAATCCAGCAGCGAGTGGGTTTGCCAGGCTCCCATAAATCTGTGGCAAAAGCAGCCTGTCACTGACATGCCCATCACAGATATTGTTATTTAGGTGGCACGTGAGTTTACAGAGCACCTGGAATGGCATTATTGTTGTATTCTGAACAGGATCCACTCCAGTTGTGTCAGAGCTGTTGGCAGGACACCCTGCTCCTCCAAAGGAATTTTATAATCCTGTAAGATATCCTTCTGTGATGCCCTAGGCATCTCCAGTTTCTATGGATGAGCTACCCATGCTGTCAGAGTAATGCCTGTATTGCATCCCAGTGTGTTTTGGGAGGTCGTCCTTTGCCTGGACTGTGCTCAGCAATGTGGTTTAAGGAGCTGAGACTCATAGAGGTTCCCTTATCGACATCCACAGCTTGCCTGGATCAGCCTCCAGCCTCAAGGATAACACTCCAGATGCCCAGGAAACAGGAGAAATGGCTCTGTAGATCAGGTGCCCTCACACTGAAGTTTCAAAGTGGGGATGATCTATAAACAGATGAATTAATGTTCTGCTCCTGTTCATCTTGATAGGCCCAGAATTATCCCAGTAGCACAGAACCGAGGAAGGACATTTCTTCTTCCTTTTCTGGACCCCTATTTGGTGGGTCTCAGGTAAGGGTTTATATCTTACTGTGAGATGTCCCACAAACTCAGGTGCAGGGAGCATTCTAGACCCACCTGAATGTCTGACAAAGCCTCTCAGCCTTCTCTTTCTGATGAGATCTGTTTTCCCTCATAGTGACACAAAATATGGATTGCTGCTTCACTTGAAGCCTTCTTCAGACTTTCCTGCTACATCCTGAGCTTTCCCCCTTGGCACTTCAGCTGAGGTAATTCCCAAGGTGTCCCAGAGATGCTCTGGGTAGTCAGGGAGCCCCAGAGCATCCTTGTGCTGGCCTTACTGCAGGGGCGCCTGCCCTGCCTTCACAGCCAGAGATACTCGTGCATTGCCCACGCTGACAAACATCAAACAGTTCCAGGAATGTCAGCAGAATAAGCTGAAAGACTAGACACTAAAAAAATATTAAAAAACCTAAACCAAAATAGCAATAAACAATACAAAACAGGTCTCTCTCTTTTTCTTTTTCTTTTTTTTTTTTTTGGAAAGGACGATCTGCATCTTGATATTACTGAATGCAGCTTAATTTTCACTGTTTCGTGTGCTGTACTTTACCATAGGCCAGGGATAATGGATAATCACATCCAAGCAATACATCTCAAAATTCTAAAGCCAAAACAAGACTAACAAGTCCCAAACCAAATGCTTATGTTAAATAAGTCATCAAGATGCTTTAAAGAGTAAATCTATGTTCTATTCAAGGAGATCTGAGGGAAAAACAAGACCAAATTTCTTGATTACAGTATTTGTTCAGACTTTGTTCAAGTTAAGTACTAATTCTCTTCCTTTCATTTAAATTAAAAAACCCAAAAAATTGGATTAAGTGCTTTGCTGTGAGGAGGACCAGCAAAGTGAGTGTTCTGCTTATGTCTTATTTTCAGGGCCAAAGAAGGAATCAAATGACGCCTAAGTTTTTGTGAGAGTCACTAGTAAAGGTGTGAGTCTCTTCCAGTAGAATAGTACAATAAAAGAAAAAGGTTATTTTCATATCCATGTATTACAGATGTTTAAAGATCTTTCTAGAAGGACTACTTGCAAACACAAGGTTATATCTTTTTTTCCCCCTTTCTAACTGTTTTCAGAATGCTTTGGTTTTTTTCCTAATAGCTTTTATACTGTTCATAAAAGAAAATCACCCACCCTCAGTTATCTGTGCAGAGAAAGCCTTATGTTTTGTAATAATATGCCCAATTTGTGGTACTATTTTTGCAATCCTGCCAGTGTTTAAGACTTTGCTATTCATCACAAAGTCAAACTCAATTTTTTCACTGCTTGATTTCTTCATTAGGGCTACAATTAACATGTCCTCAGTCCTGTTCTCACATGTCTTCCTTTTTATCAACAACTGGCAGACCTAAGGATTTTGTGGTACTGCAGTTCTGCAAACATTTACAGCTGAGTATTTTAGGTAACAATTCTGGATGTAGAAACAGAGTAATTCTCCTTTACTGCAGCACTTTCTTTTTGTTCTCACTTGTCTTCATCACAGCTCTTTTCACTGAGGAATCTGCACCACTCGGTTGGCATCAGGACCTCCAGTTTGAAATCCTTCTGTCCCATCTGCTGGTGCAAAACTGATGAGCTGTGCAAGAGTTATGCCTGGAACTCTTTGGAGTGGTCTGTGAGGTTTACAGTGGAAAGAAAAAGCTGGATTATACCAGTGCTGGAAGGTAATATTTGCTGAATAACAAAGCTATCATTTTCTCATGGTTGTATTGCAAAAATTTGACTTTTCTACCATCTCATTACCAATGATTTTCCATTCAGGATTCGATGGCATCGCTCTTAACAAACTTTAACACAGTTAAACCACAACAGCACCTTCTCTCTGAGAGGGGTAATGTTGGCTGACATATGTGTTTTTGTACATGTAGGACACATCTCTGTCACAGCAGTAGCAGAGCCCCAGAGTGAATTCAGAGTTGACCTGGAACTCTCTGATCACTGTTTCCAACTGGTTGGGCATGTGCTGGATGCCAATAAATTTCCTTGGGCCCCACATATCCTGTGGCATGGGGGTTATGTGGTGTTTGTAAAATAGTCTTGTCTCTCCTCTGCATTTCAACTGTTTTTAGTCTCCAGGTACTACTAAAGTACAAGTAAACAAGGAGAACAAAACAGTTGCAGTTCTGGGTCTGCATTAAGGCTTCACCAACTTGTCAGATGCCAGGAAACATATGTAGTCTATGTGTAACAACTGTGTGGTTGCTTAGACTCTTAACAATGAATGCTTTGCATATTTCTGGAAGTTAATATAGTTTCAAAGTCATAGATGATCCCACACATATTATTCATCAACATCAACAAAAGTATTGAAGTCCTTGAGTGTTACATTAAAAAATATTTAGTAATATATTCTGGTCTTTTTTTCCCCCTCAGTGTTCATTGCTTGAAAGTTATTTTGATATAACATAAGAGTATATTTTTATTGCAACCATTTTTTATTTTTTTCTACCCTTTTACTCCTGCTTTCTGTTTTTTCTTTCCCTTTTCACTGCACAGCAGTAGCCACATATTATCTATAGGTCCATTATTGAGTAGGGTGACACGACAAGACCATGTCTACAAAGCCAAAAGGTACTAAAGGCTTATCCACATTATGGGAATTTCAAGCAGGCTTATTCAGACTAGTCTTCATTTGGTCCAGTGGACTAAATATTAATTAGTGGTTGCATCTGATGCAGTCCAGGAGTACAACTGGAAGGAATCATTTGTCCTTTCCATGACTGCTCCCAAGGTCAGCTGTAAGTGAAGACTCTCCAAAGGGCTTCAGAAATGCCATTGTGATTAAAACTAAAATACTAGTGGAGTTCCAGAAAATAATGAACACGTGGGGTTGTATTTGTTCCCAGGCAGATTTGCAAGGCATTTAATTCCAAGTTTTGTGTGCCTCTGCATAACCTGTGCCCAAAGATGTAACGCCAGTTCTCCAGCTAGGCTGAGGAGCCACTGGCTCTGAGTGAAAGTGTTGGAAGAGAAGGAGCAGCCCCCAGACTGTTTTCCTTCCCTGTGTTGCCCTGTGCAGACGCTGCCACAGAGCTCTCAAAGAGCTGTGTGACAAGTCCATCTGTGCATTGATCACTCCAGCCTGGCTGGGAGGGTAATCAGTCACTAACAGGATGGATTTTGTCAGGCTGGTGTTAGCAGGGCAGGGGCTCTGAGCCACTGCATCTCGCAGATAAGCTTGGAGAAGGCAGGAGAAAACACAGCAGTAATCATGTCAGCCTGTCAGTGCCCAGCTCTCACACAAAACAGGAAGATCCAAGATGGTCAAAGCTGAGTGACCCAAAAAACTCCTCCTGAAATTGTTGTGCACAGCCTGACAGATATGGACAGGACCTGCTCTAATGGAATAAAGCCACTGCAGAGGGGAGAGGAAAATGAAGAGAAAATTACCATGTGAAGAATTTGTATTCCATTCTGACACTTTCTTTTTCCATGTAATTATTAAAATGTTTTTTAAAAGTCCATTAAAATTTCATTCAGTTTAAGATGAAATATAAGAACCAGAGTAAGGGCAATGCATTGTAAGATCCTGTGTTGACAATCAGTTTTAGGCAGCAACCTTAATCAAGGTTAATGTCATTTCAGTGCCTCATCTCAGATCCTCATTTTGTGTCTGGCAAGCCTGGCATTTTTGCTTTTTTCCCCCCCAAGTAATCTGTTTTATTCGTGGTATGTGCTGCAGACTAATTATTCAGGCTTATCACATGTTTAAATAACTTCTGTGATGGAACTTCATAAAATATTTATTAATAAATGTAAAGTACTCAAGATCTAAAAATATTTTTGCATGGTTTTATTTAAAAGCAACAATATTTTAAGTGGGCCTAGATACCAAGTTCTCAGTAATTTAAGGGCCTGATTGTTCTACTCTTGCTATAGAAAAATCTATAGAAAGTTAATTCTATTTCTAAGAATCACAACAAATAATTCTTTTTTTCTTTCTTTCTTTTTTTTTTTTTTTTTTAAATCTCTGCAAGATCCTATTATGCTGTGCATGCCTACATTACACTGTATTAATTCCAGCTCATTAGATGTGTTTTATTACAGCATGGTTTCCAATATAAGCCTCCTGATTCTGCTGCATAATACATCCTACTTAGATAATCTATTTGACTGCACTACTGATGTGCCCTACTGACATTATGTACTCTCATAACCTTAATACTTTTAGCTGGCCACTGATATTCCCTCAAATATAGACATAACCCAAATATGTGTGGTTTAAACTTCTGTGTAAGGAGAGGGTGAATATGAAAGTTCTCAAATGTTTTAGTCATTGAAGATCAGGGTCTGAAATTGCAGAGTCTTTTTCTGGCAAAAAATCAAATCCTGCATTCAAAATGCTGATGTGACAAACTTTGCTGGATGAGTCATACTCATTATGCAATGACCTTACTGGCTGTGTCACATGGCCATGAGTTTTAAGGAAAGATTAAAAGATTTGGTAATTAGGAGGGGCTGTAAAAATTGCTGCACTTAATTGAAAATGCAGGGAACACTGGGATGACAGGATGGTGTAGCTTTTGTACCTAAAGCAGACTCTAAGAACAGCGATTCATTATTCACCATATTTTCTAGGAGTAATATGTTATGGATTTCATTAATTCTTTTTCACTAGCTAGTATGTATTTTGGAAACAGCACCATCAAGTGGATGGAAAGACAGAGTTAGGTCACTTTTAGCTTCATTTTCAGAGCAAGACAAAATAAAATTAACAGTCACGTTTGCTTTAATATGAGCAAAAGTTTGATTCTCAGCCAGAATGGATAACTAATGCATTTTCTGTACAAAGAAAACTAATGTTATGTTTACATCTCCCTCTGTTTGAATTGTGCATGTATTTCTCATGTTCTGTGTTAGATATGAAGGTCTGAGTGCTGACCAAGCATTACCACCTGTGTTGGACCTGGCCAGACCAGTGAGCTCCAGGTGGGGCATCAGGTGACTCCTGTAGGAAAGTCTCACCTTGTACAAAGAGGATTTTGCAAGGTAATGTCCTGGAGGTGAAAGGCATCTTCCATCTCCTTCTATTAACTCCTTTCTTTGACCAGATATTAATATTGATTAACCTCTTTAGGAGCTGCCTGTTTTGTTGAATGGGAGTTACCCCACAAGGCTGAAATGGGATTTATATTCCTGGGCAAATGTGTTGGGAATGAGGTTTTTTTGGGACCTCAAGCATGGGTGGGAGTGGTGTGTGAGGCAAAAATATACAGATGGTCATAATCTCCTATATCCATCTGATTTATTCTTTTTTAATCACAGAACATTCTGATTATAGCTTTGACTTTGCTCTGCCTTTGCTACTCTTTTCCACTGCATATCAAAAAACTTTTGTCTGTTCTAAAAAATATTAAGCAATGGTCTAAGCTGCTCATCTGCTAAAAGCTACCCATATTTATCCACCTCTGGTGTTTACTGTCATTAATAGCAATTGCATTCACAATCTGACCTTGAAATGACAGTTTATGTGCATAAATTCTCTCTCTCTCTAACACACACAAACACACAGTGCTCATGAACACAAACATTCCATCAAAAAGTCTCTAATTTAATACTGCAAAAATGCAAGTGTGAAGAAAGAGTACTCAACAGTATTGAAAATGTTACTGTTAAATAATATTTTCCATTAAAGATATATTTTTAATTTTGAATTTTTCAAAAGAATATCTGCATCCTTTCACTCCCCTGCCCCTCCCAGCACAAAAAGATATCAAGTGCAGCTGCACAGTTAGAACAGAGGCAGTGTGTGAGAAGGTAGTGCTGCCCAGAACAGCGTAATGGCAGAAACACTACGACTTCTGCTTTCTAATAAAAAGCAAATATGCAGTTGGCTCACTATAAAGAATTATTTGATGTACCTATAGGAAGTATCAGGAGACCATTTGATGCAAAACTGTTGTGCCTCCCACTTGGTAGTTAATTTTAGGAATATATTCTCTGTGTTCAACTGAGGACCTGGTTTGTTTTCCTGCTCTTCTGTGAGCATGAAGACGGTTGTGGTATTGGAGATGGGGAAAGGATGCTTTGTCCATCCTACAGGTGGCTGTGTCCTTTGAGATGAGGGAATGCTGCCCTGGGACATTGTTTACTATGCCACCTAGGAATCCTTCAAGACAAAAGGCACTCTAAATTAACTCTCTACCACATCTAAGTCTTCATTTTGTGAGGAGGATTGGTAGTGTTTCTCATTACAGTAAGCACATTAGATCTTCCAGCCTTATATTCAGGCACTGATGGAAAAGAAACAGAACTTACAAGTACTTAGAATCTCTTTTGCCAGCTTTCTCTAGGGGGACATGCATTTTCCTTACCATAATGAGGACCATAAAGAAGAGAAATGATGTGGCCTAAGTATAGATAAGGAGTCACATTACAGTAACTTTTCACCAGAATTAGAGTAGTTAGAGACTTCTTTATTATAGCAGTGGTTGGTAACTGCTACTGTTAAGAGTCAACTGTCAACATTTCTGTTATAAACCCCATTTTTCAGGAGTTTATAACTCCTCTGGAAATTCTGCTTGGGGTGAAGCTTAGTTTAGAAGGACTAAGTAAGGGAGTGATCCTTTCGAAATGAAATGGAGAGGTAAATAAAAGAAACTTGAAATCCATGCATTTCCTGTTTTGTTTCCTTTACCTTAATATGGTTCTAATCTTGGCATAAAGGACTTGCAAGTAGAATTTTCAAAACTAGTTCAGTGTTGATGCAGAAAGTATGACTGTATAGTTGGAATCCAGCTATTAAATGGGTACACAAATGTCTGACTCCCCTGGGAGAGTCTGATAACAGGAAAAAAGGAAAATAGAAAACCAAGTCAGTACAAAATGACATGATGGAGATAATTCTGGGTTGTGAGGGTGGGCAGGCCCTGGCACAGGTTGCCCAGAGAAGCTGTGGCTGCCCCATCCCTGGGAGTGCCCAAGGCCAGGTTGGATGGGGTTTGGAGCAACCTGGGCTAGTGGAAGGTGTCCCTGCCCATGGCAGGGGGTGGAATCAGATGAGCTTTGAGGTCCCTTCCAACCCAACCCATTCTGTGACTCTGTGATTTTTAAGTGTGAAGAGAGTGCCTTACCCTGGCATTGGAGGGCAATGAAGGTGCTGCTTTTCCAAGAGGACATTGAACTAAGAGCCCCTTGTAGGCACTGGAGTTTCCCTTGAACTTTGCTTCCAAGCCCCTGGCAGTAACCCTAGTGCCACAGCCAGATTGCCCAAGTGATTATTATTAGCACTAAGAGTGAGCAAACAATGCAAAAATAAACCTGTGAGTTTTCATTCAAATTTCAAAGCAAGTTTATGGCTGTTTTTTATGGCCTTTTGAATAAATCCCAAGAAGAATCCTTGTATTCAAACTTTATTAGAGTGCCTATTAAATACCAAACTTTAACGTTTTGCAAGTTTTAATTTCTATTTGCAGTGTATTTTCTGGTGTCATTTCCAGAACCACAGAATGGTTTGGGTTGGAAAGGACCTTAAAGATCATGTTGTTCCAATCCCCTGCCATGGGCAGTAAGAATGATACATTACTGATGATAACTCAATGATCTGAGAGGTCTTTTCCAACCTCAATGACTCTGTGATTTTATGGTAACAGAATCTTTCCTGTGAGACATTTGATTGTGGGCCCATCCGATTCTCACAGAGTACAAAACCCACACCTACCACACGTTCCTTTTGCAGAACACAATTTCTCTGCCATTCCTGCAAATGAACTTCCATCTTTCCATTGTATCAAGGGAATAATTTTTCTGCATTTTATATTTAGTTAAATTACAGTGAAAATGAATGCAAGGTAAAAAAGAACAAGCAGCGACAAGATGAACAATAATTCTAGCTGTGTGGTTTTATGCATATTTTATATTGTTGCTTGCTACTCATACATTGTGTCTTGAGTCAAGAAAGAGATGAATCATCATCTCACATTTTCCTTCTCCTTATTGTTTATGATTCTCTGCTCTTTCCAGGACAGCCATTGGGAATAATTAATCGGCCAATTTCTTTGCTGGATATTCAAATAATTACTCACAGTGTGAATGGTAGAACAAGTATCTCATCATTATAACCTTTACTTAACTTTTATTTTTTGGTGTGTGAGGGTGTACTCATTGTCAGTAGAGACATGACAGGACAAAATTTTATTTTATTTTATTTTATGTTTTGCACTAGTCTTGACTTGGACACAAAGAAATAACAATGGGAAACACAAGGGCAGATTATTTTCTCTGAGAGTTAGGGAGCTAAGGATATTTTGCTGTTATCAAAATCACATTTTGTTGCTTCCTTGCTGTTATGACAATACAAGATAATTGCTACTTGTTATTCAAGGGCCAGAATGTCCTTACAATCTCTTCCTTAAGTCTCCTTCATAAATTAAAATTCTTCTTGTCTTTTCTGAAACAGCCACTTATAAATTTAGATTATTGCTGATGTCTTGCCAATTGAAGCAGAATATAAATTGAAATTGCCATTAACACAGTAATTTCAGCCTCTATGTTGATAAGCATTTTGTGGCACTCCAGTTCTGAAAAACAAAAACAGCACTACAGGTGGACAAAAACTTTTCATAACTCTTCTCATGAAGAGAGATGCTTTGAACACACTGTTAATCAAATCAGAATCAACAATAATTGTTTTTATGACTTTGTGGTTTGAGTGATGGATCAAAGAATGTAAAACTACAGTAATCTCTGACACGAGTAATAAGAATCGCTTTAGGGAGGAGAATTTACATTCTTCTGGGGAATGTGTAAACCCATATGGAAAAATCTCCAGAAAAACTAACCAAACAGGTTGTTTTAGGATGTATGAATGAAGTGTCTGCTTTCAAAGATAATTGCTCCTATAAATAAATAAATAAATAAATAAATAATCTTTTCTTTGATTTATCAGAGAATTATATTCCTGGTGGAACACTATGAGCAGATTTATGTCTATGAGAATATGTTTAAATACATACTACAAACTGTAGGTTGAAACCTTCTGTTATTATATTGGGAGACTGAGAGACTGGCAAACAAAAGGATTGAAATAAGTTTTATTTTCCTATTTCTGCAGCTCCTGAGCGGGGTAACGTTATCAGCAGTGATAATAACACCTTTAAATGACTTGGGATTTATTTGGTTCACAAAATCATAAGGGAAGATTGACAGCATCTTAAACAGCAGCAGTCAGGGAGGATGTGGCTGGAGTATTGACAGAAGTGATTTTTCAGGTAATGAAGAAGGCTCTGTGATTAAGTTCCCCGAAGCAAACACTGCCTGCCATGGGCACTTACTGGATATTGTCACCCTTCTGTGGCACACAAGAGCTTCCCTTTTTCCAGAAGCAGGATCAATAGGATTAGGGGATTTATGCTCAAAGCTTGCCTGTGGCTTCTTGTTAAGCATGTCGTGTGCTTTATAGCTGCCTTTCACTGGCTCTCTGCACTGTTCTGTGGTATTAATCACCTAAATAATATTCCTTCATCCTGCTGGTCTGGGCAGGTTTTTCTATTAGTACTCCAAAAAAATATGGTATTTAAAAAGGAGTCAGAAGTCCGTCTCCAAAATCCATGTTGGGAATTTTCAATAATAGCCTGCTCCTCGGACATTCTGAGTCCTCTTCAGCTTTCCTAGAAACTGGTGATGCTCAGGATTTTCTATTTTCTCATGAGGAAAGGTGTTTGACTGTAGGTGTTCTGCAGAAGAACTCTGGCCTTTGTGCATCAAGCAGGGAAGTGTGCACAGCCACGGGGACAGTGCAGTCTGGCAGACACATCAAGTCAGATGTGGAGAGGACAACTTTGCTGGCTCCTTGCAGGTCAGCTGACACCCATGATTTGCATGATATGGTAAGGTTTAATGGTAAAATTTAATTAATGGGCTTCCATTGAAGTGTGGTGTTCAGACATTTTATCTCTGGTCTTTATTGCTGCAACAAAACAGAACAACTAAAAGAAGTGATTTCAGAAGAAGCTGAGGAGTCAAGCCTCTTGCAGAGCCCTACATGAAGCACATGAAAGACCAGCTTTGAATGGTGGCACATGACATTTTATTGTCCCAGCTCAACAAGAAGCCAAGAATCTCACCCTTTGTCTCACCCACTTTAAGCCAATTTATAGCTCTTTTATCTGCCCCCTTTATGGAGGCAGAGGCTGTTGAGACAAACAGCCTGAGACTTGAGAGCACTTGAGAACACTTTACTTGTGTACAGGGGCTTGTGAGGGGACAGGGAATCACCTAAACCTGGAGCTGCACACACTGGGAGGGCCCATCCCTATGGAAAGCAAAAGAGGGGGGAAAAGGAATTTTTTTTTTTTACTTGTGTGGTATGTTTTTAAAAGATCTCCTCTTGAGCAGTTTAGAAAAAAAGATGCAGCAGTAGCATACCTGCTTTGCAATTGAGCAGTTCATTAGAAAACTAATTAGATGAAGTGCTTGATCAGTGATGGGTAAAATATGTCAGAACTTATCTAAGCACTGGTTTAAGAATAGGCTTATCCTTTTTCTACCATGGAACAGAAATAGACTCCAAAAGCAGAATGAGCTGTTTCTCAGGAGAATTTGGCTTAAGAAGTTCACTTGCTATTAAAGAGAGAAATTTAACTCAAGTTTATTGTTTTGGAGCTGAGTTGGTGGACCTGAATGAAGCTTTATCATGCTATTCATGGAGAGAAAAAAGCACCTAATTTTATGTAAAGGAGTCCAGGAGGACAAGACTGCACAGAACAGTTTTGTTGAAACTCAGTATGTGTAGATTTGAATATTTGGTATTTGAACAGAGACAGGTAATAGTGGCTGAAATTGCAATAAGAATGGACATTGGTGCTAGCTCAGTGAAAATAAATGTACTGGAAAAACTGGGCAGGGGAAAAAGCTTGGCTATATATACATCCTCAGCTATTTTATAAAGGACAAAAGGACACAGGAATCATTGAGAAGAGTGAGTTATCTGTCTACTAAAGGATTAAACTTTCTCTGAAGTTCCTAGTCCAGCAAACTGGAATGACTTTTGCAATGATACTATTCCAAGGCAAAAATGGTCAGCTAAAGAGAGGAAGAAACATTTTCACTGAAGTTGTCATACAGACTTTTCATGAGAATCTTTGAGGTCACTTTTTTATGGGCACAATCAATGATTTTTAAAATATAAGACTATTTTGGAAAAAAACCAAAAAGAATGATATTTATCCAGGGAATTACACAGGATAGATTGCAGATAGCTAATACTTTTCTAAATTATTCTGTGTTTGATACCTGATGCATTGAATGGATGACTTCAGTAGTGCTGGTTGTGCTACAGCAACAGCTGTGATGGTCAAATTACAGTTTAACAGCATGAGAGAAGTAGTTTTGATTAGAAAAATGTGAACTGATGTGTAGCACTGATAATGATCAGATATTTTTAAAGTGATTGTCATCTTTAATTGGGAAAAAATAAAAAATTAAATTTGGCTTAAGTATTGGAGAAAAAGCACAACTGATGGAGTACATGTATGGCTTATATTAAGGGAAAGCAAATTCTCCTGTTCTTGTACCAGCTCTCTCAGTAGTTTTAGTGTGTTGAGCATTTCAGTCCCAGTTTCCGTCTCTGTTCCCAATGCCGTGTCTTTCAGGAAGGAATATTGAAAGTTTGATTTCACAGAATCACAGAGTATCTTGAGAGAGAAGGGACCCACAAGGACCATCCAGTCCAGCTCCTGGCCCTTCAGAGACCCCCCAACAATCCCACCCTGTCCCTGTCCCATCATCCAAACCCTCCTGGAGCTCTGGCAGCCTTGGGGCTGGGCCCACTGCCCTGGGGAGCCTGGGCAGTGCCCACCACCCTCTGGGGAAGAGCCTTTCCCTGAGATCCAACCTGAGCCTGCCCTGACACAACTCCAGGCCAAGATTTAAAATTCCCTGCTCTGAGTGACCTTTGTATAAGGATCAAGTGTAAGTGGCATTACAATTGCACTCTCTGAACTGAGTGAATTTCTCTCTGGACAGTTATAATGAGACTTTAGATCAACAAATCCTGAGCAAATTCTGGCATATATACATGTGTGTTCCCTCTCATTTCAGAGGATGCTCTCACAGATTGCAGGACAGGATCTGCCGAGTTAGCAACTGGATGGTTATTAAATGTATGCAATAAAATTTAGATTAATATTCAGTACTTGCAACTGTGTGACAAGAATTGCACACTGACAGCTGTACCTGTGCACACACCCCCTGATGGCACTGCTCTGTACATGAGCCTGCCTCTCCCTGGCACAATCCTGTCAATTGCTGCCTTCCAGGGAAAAAATAAATAAATTTTAGATTATAAAATTAGAGAGAAAATAATTTGAACCAAAAGATTCTCCAAAAATTCAAGCTGTTGCAGAACATGTTCATTTTTGCCTGTACTAAACTTTGCCTTTTTATTTTTGGGTTTGTTTGGTTGTTGTCTTTGGGTTGTTTTTAGTTTTGGTTGGTTGGTTGGTTTTTAAATTTTAAACAGAAAACAGGGGGGGAAAAAGAGGCAAAGTTCCTGTTCTCAGGATGAAAATTACACTTGTTGGTGTAGAACATTTGAGCTGTGATAAAAATGGTTTGAAAGGTCCTGAGGGAAAGAATCTGTTCTTTTAAAATATAAGGAACTGTGAGAAAATAAGAGTTGCTTGGGTAATTCTCTGTGCTTTTCTCTCTTTTCACTTGGGATAAGTTAATATTATCAGCTCCAGTATATTTTAATAATAAAGGGAAAGAGAATGATACAGTCGCTAGTGTTCTGGTGATCTGTGTGGTTTCCTTGATTTTTTAATGACAGTTTTTTCCCACCACCCTCAGAGTGAAAGTTGTAACTTTCTAGTAGAATTATAGAATAATTAAGTTTGGAAGGAACTTCTGTAGGTTACCTGGTCCAGCTCCATGCACAAGGCAAGTGAATCTGGATAAGTTAAAAGAGACTCAGTACATGGTTGGATTCCTGTTATAGGAATTTTTAGCTGCCTTTTGATTGAAGTAATTGGGGTTTTTTTCATTTTATTTTTACATTTTTCACATTTACATTTTGTGCAGAGTGTATTTACACTACCTATAAAGGTAATAAAAACAGGTTCAGTCTGAAGAGCAAGGAGGGACAGGACAAGGGGAATGGCTTCACAGACAGTAGGGTTAGATGGGATATTGGGATGAAATCCTTCCCTGGGAGGGTGGGCAGGCCCTGGCATAGGTTGGGCAGAGAAGCTGTGGCTCCCCCATCCCTGGGAGTGCCCAAGAGCAGGTTGGACAGGACTTGGAGCAACCTGGGCTAGTGGAAGGTGTCCCTGCCCATGGCAGAGGGTGGAACTGGATGATCTTTAATGTCCGTTCCAACCCAAACCATTCTGGAATTCTGTGATTGTCACACAAGATTATCAACTTCAGAAACCATTTGCTGGTGGCCACTGAGTTAACATTGCTTTGACTACAGGGCTGGCAGATCAATGTGACTGCTGGGGCACCAGCCACAAATTGTTCATCATAAATGCAGAGTTGTTATTGGTAATTCATGGCACAAAGTCAGCATTGCCCTGAGCAAAATGACACTGCCATGTCACTGTATCCCTGTGGCTCGGTGGGTGCCAGGAGACCTTCTTGTCTGAGCTCAGGCATTTTGGATGAGAATGATGAAGCAGCAAGGAGCTAAAAATGCAATTTTTTCATAATCTGATTCAATAATGCACAGTAGGAGGCCACCCTCAAGAAGGCTGGGGAAGGCTGATGGTAACAAGGCTTCAAACAACCATCACAAAAGGCCACACAACTTCAGAGGTGTAGAGTGAATAGGAAGTAGATGTCATTTCTAATAGTGCTGTCAGAGAATAAGGTGCAGGATTTCCATTACCTAAAGAAAATTAATGTCCTTTTATGAGAAAAATGAGGTGTCAGAATTACCTTGTCTTTTTAATCTAAATCTCCTAGTCCAGTCACTTTGTCCTTTTGAGAGTCAATGGAAGTTTGCTTTGCTATAGAAATTCCTGATGTCTTCCTAAGTCCAGATACCAGTAAACAGAGGTATAAAACTTCAGAAAATATGAGGAAAGATAAGGAAAGTGTTCATTTCTTGTATACTAGCTAAGAAAATTTGAGGTTGGATACAATAAAGAAAGTTTGAGGTTGGATACAACAAGTGATAGACAAGTTTAGGAGCTATTATGGTCAGAAAACCCATGGAAGTTTTATTATTTGATTATAGATCCTGTGGAAGCATTTATCAAAGAGAAATCATTGCAATACATTTCTTAAATTCTTTTTTGGAAGGTGATTGAGTGGGAAATCCCTATTTACAATTTACTAGGGCATTTAAGAAATCACTTTATATACACAGTGAAAATATTCAAAAGACTGTAAATCAACCCCAAAAATACAAATGACTAATCAGTGAGATGAGCAAGTTACAAATTATGAGCAGCTCAAAGATGCAGAACTTGATCGGATCCCAGTGACAGAAGGCAAATAGGAATGACAAGACTTTGGGAATTAGAGGTAAAAATGCAGGTACACAAAAGATCAGGTTCCAAACCTGCTCTCAGATGTGTTGGCTGATTTACATTATAAACAATTTGGAGGAAGAAATGCATAGTAAGGCAAAGAAATATGCTGAGGAAACAAATCCAGGGCAGGGTGGTCAATACAAAGGGCAGGGCAGTAATTGCAACTCACTAGAAAGGAGGTTATAGCCCAAATTATTAATGAACTAATGTTGAAAGACTTGATATTTTAGTTGAGAGAAGCCTGGGAAAGTTCAGGTGACAGGGTAAAAAGGAGCCTAAAAATGAAAGTCTGCCAAACTTCACTGGAAATGTAAAAAGACAAACCTTCTTGTGAATTTAATGAGCATTTTTATTCTCTGCCATAATGGCTATTTTATCTCATAACTAGAAAATAACTCTTCATTTTGAACTATGGCAGCCATCTAAAATGGGGAAATGTCTGAAGGTGTGAAACAAAACCAATGCTCCATTTTTCTTTGGACTTGAAACGCCATTCTCTGGGTTCTGGTTGTTTCACTACAGTACAAGTAACAAAACTAATTCAGAAAGGAAAAGTAGATCTCCTCTGAGTATAGATTTTTGTTCATCATCAATCTTTATTTAGTTTATTAATATTTTGTACAGAAATAAACATCATTACACTTCTAAGAAATACCATTTATGTTATTGTGGAAAGGGAGTTGAAAGTAACGAATAGAAGACAGACCAAAGTGAAAAATGAAAAATTCTTCTTGAAGAGAAAGCAAAACATAGTAGCATCAACCATCTTTATTCTTACATATTTTCTATAATCTTAAGTCATTAATCATTACACACACCAAACAAAAGTGGTTCAGGTAGCTATTTGAAGCCAATAATTTACAGTGCCACTTTCTTTGCAAGTCTGCACATAAAGAGTAGGATGGAAAGTTGCTATTGATTTGCCATTCATTGTTCTCAGATTAATTCCTTTGTCTGTTCCTGGATAGTGCCTTTCCTGATGCAGTTTGCTTTTTTTCTAAACTGGAAGCTTTTATTCCCATAAAAACTGACAGACACATTTGGGATCAAAAAGGAACTTTAATTTGTGACAATTCTGGGCCCTGTGTCGTGGGACTGAAACACAGCCCTGAGCAGGCTCTTTTCCACTGCTGGACCAACTGCTGAAGAACTTTCAGAGATAAGCAGAGCAGTAATAAAAACCCCAAACTCTGTGATCAATCTTCTTGTAGTAATAATCCTCTGAGTTTCCAGATCTTTTCTGTTTCACATCTGAGCAGGAACACCCCAGAATGTTTTTTTAGGTACTTTCTAAACATTTTTATATTTATTTTCTGTAGTTTTCACCATTTTCCCACTAGTTCTACTACAGTCGATTTTTTTTATGCTTATGCCCATATAAACTATTGGAAAAATGTGAGATAAAGAGTGTTTTTTCCCTAACAAAATAAGATTATGCTTTTTATCTTAAACAACATTGCCTATTTGTCCATTTCATTAACTTATCCTAATGACTTCAGGATGTTCTAAAGTCCATTACATGGTTACATGATTGAATTCACTCATATATGATTACATGACTGAATACAAAAGGCAATGTGTTCCCAAGAGACCATGCTGAACAAACAACCAATTTAAACATTAATTCAGTTTCTCTGAAATCCAGTCATGAAATTCCAGATATTTTTATTCCTATCTCCAATAGCAAACAGATATTCACATACCAGTCAAGTAGGCAACTTTTGTCTATAGCCATTTTAGGGCTTTAAATGTTTGTGTTACTAAAATCCCCATAAATACATAAATAAATAACTTCATTAATTAATAGGATGTTCAAGCTAGATGTCAGTAAACAAGTAAATTAAGAGCTGTTTCATCCACTGCCATATAACCTGTTTAGAAATCCAGGGCTTGCCACCTTTGTCCCCAGTCACTTTACTGAAGCTCCTTATCTAAATCTTATTACTAATATTTCTGCAGGGCTGTTTGCTGTCATCCTAAAGATATTTTCTCTCCATAGTCATCACTTTTATCATCATTCCCGGGATAGATCTTAAATGTGTGTGTTTTGTTCACATTTTCAGTGGAAGTTGTGCCCAGTATCAATGAGAAAAAAAATAAATCTATTATTACCAAGAAAGAGTTGTAGGTGCTTTGCTTATAAATCCTTATTTCATGTTTTAATGACTTCTGGTTCTAGGTAAGGACATGAGCTTTAGAACTTTTAAAATCATAATTATATTAGAAGTTCTGAAAGTACTTTCTGTTGGAAAGGACACTTCTATATTGGATTTGGAGTGCTTTTTGTGAAGATTAGTGTTACTTATGCCAAGAAACAAGAAATATCTCCTACTCTTTTGTTTTATGTTGTAATTATTTTTTGGGGAACAGCAAATAACAGGCTTTTTTATCCTCACACAAAAAATATTTGCATTAATTCCTCCAAGGTAGTGTGACACTCGTGAGCAAGGTGGGAAGTGCAGCAGGAAGCTGTGCAGAAACCCCCAAAGGCTGGAGAAATTAAGTCCTTTGTTATAATTCTGACAATTTCAGGATGCACATAAATCTCTAAGTACACACAGATTCCTCTCTCAGAAGGAAGCATTTCTGTGCTCATGTACTTGCTGTAGAGTAGCAGTAAAAATGTAGAAATAAATCAGCAGGATAACCTTTCACTGAGACAATTAGCAGGCTGGGCATGACTCATTTAATAGTGTGAGATAATTATTTTTTATTAGAGGCAGGGGATTTCATACAAAACAAGAATAACATTGCAGCTGAATGGATGGACTCAGGGTATAGCTATGACTACTAAAAAAGTTCTAGTGTGTGCAATGATTTTTAAATATTATTTTTTCAATGTATATATATATATAAGGAAAGGTGTACACACACCTACTGATGTTTTCCAGCCTTCTACTTTCACTGCAGATTGGGAAAAATGTCATTTTCTATTTCATCTCAAATTAGAGGTGGAAGTTTTCTGCCATTATTTGTTTCTTTCAGGATGGCATGAACACAAAATTCACAGACCTCCCCTGGAATTGGCCTTTGGACATTCCAGCATCAGTAGAGAAATAAGAAGTGGTCGTGTTCATCTTTCCATTGTGCCAAAGATTGCATTGAACTATTGTCAAGGTTTTGAGCCCATATCCCTCTTTATCTTGTTCATATTGGTTGTGAATATGCAAATTTCAGAGGGAAGGACACAGCCATAGAATCACAGAATCCCAGCACAGTTTGGGTTGGAAGGGACCTTCAAGGTCTTCCTGTTCCCACCCACCTTCACGGACCCAGAGCCAGAAATCCCATCAGCTTTGAGGAGCTCCAGGATTTCACCCCAGAAATGTAAGTCTGCCAGCCTGTATTTGATTTTCACTCTCCTGCTTGGCCTCATTACTTAATGGTTTAACACACTGTGACATCAAAGGTGGAACACCAGAAATCGCCTTTTGCTCCAACATCAGAGGCTCAGACATTTTGTTCAAAGGTGGAACAAATAGCAACACAAGTTTAATCTCCTTCCAGTTCTCAGAGACAGTTCTGGAAGAAGCAAACAAAATGCCTTTGAGCCTCCCCACACTTTTCAGGCTGATCTGGCTTTGATAACACACACAGCATGAAGAATCTGAGTTTGAAACAGACTCCCTTAATGTTACCTATTTGTTTGAGATGCGTGTTGTGTTATCCTCAAGTGCTGTGCCTGACTGTATTTGTATTTTTACCAGAGAAAATGTGATTACAGCACTAAACCTTTAAAATTAATGTACTTTTTCAGCTTTTAATCTAAAAGGGCATTTTCTTTGAGCCAAAGCAGAATCAAATCTTACCATGTGTATAGTCTGGGATAGGCCTTTAGGTTCCAGGGCTTTATTTTTCCCCAGACTTACTTTAATATTAAAAAACCATAATGCTCTTTGGGATATGTCCACCTCAATTCCACCCACACATCCAGCAGAAGCTCCAAACAGCAAATAAACTAGATTCACATTTTTCAAAAAGACTTTTAAAGCCCTACTGGAATCCAACACAGTTATGGAATAATTTATGTAGAAGGGAGTAGTTACCAGGTTCTTCTAATGCATTTGAGTAGCTAATTATTAGTTATCTGTAAAATTGGGGAACATTTTTTTATTTGAAATCATTTAACTTTATGAATTTAAATAACATCAAAAGTAGCACTTGTCCTGTCTGTTTTTTTTCTTGTCAGTATTTAATATCTGAATATTTGTCTACTGATCAAAGCTACAGAAAGCACTTTTCTGTAGGGAATTAGTGCAGTTTCACTAACAGCATCAGACATTTATCTATACCATATGTTAGACAAATAGCAAAATGCTGCTGTATTTCTATTTCTCTCCCAAGGGTAGCCATTTTAAAGATTTATTCTCCACCACCCACTTCTTTTATTATGTTCATACTGAAAAACACTTCTTCCTTCTTCTTCCTAGTGTGTTCAACCTAATCACTGTCAATGCACCCATACCATAAGCTCCTAAAAAGCAGTATAAGGTGGAGAGAACATCTGTAATGTCTTAGTTAAGAGAATAGCAAACCTGAAGTATCCAAATATTAATATCAAGCCTTAATTCGTTAGAGGGAGAAGCTAGAAAAAGTACCTCTTTACTTTCATCTCAATATTCCCCCTGAAGGAAAAAAAAACCGGATTCTGAAAGCTCTATAAATAATAATAAACAGCTTTACAAGGAAATAGGATACATAGGGGTTGTGCATTGTTCCAATGTAGTAATTGCTACAGCTAATTAATCACATTATCAGAACATTTTCCTCATGAAGTTGTGATGAGTGTTCCATTAGCTCCATAAGCCACAGTGCATTTGGCACATGCCAGCCAGGGAGGAATATTGCACTGGTGTCTCAGTACCTCACTCCTTTGATGTTGGGGTGGGCTGACCCTGGGAGGGTGCCAGGTGCCCACCCAGCTGCCCTTAATTCCCTCACCTCATTGAGACAGGAGCAATACATGGGTCAGAAAATCTCGAGGGAAGGCTAAAGACAGAGAGATCCCCTACAATTGCCTTCCCAGGTAAAACAAACTCTGGGACAATTAATTTTATTTGGCTGCTGAGAAACAGAGACAAAATCCAAAACACCTCCTTTCCACTGGCTTCATTTCAGTCCTTCATTCCCAACTCCTTAACTCCCCACTAAGTGCCCCCAGGAGAAGACCAAGAGAGGCTGCAGCCCCTCCTCATGCTTTCCCCCTGCTCCAGCACGGATCCTTCCATGCACTGCAGTCCTTCAGGATAAACTGCTCCAGCACGGGCTCTCCAGAGGCTGCAGCTCCTTCAGGACACATCCACACCCAAGGGCTGCAGTGTGGATATCTGCTCCAGCTCTCTCCACAGGCGGCAGGTAAACCTCGTGCCATGATAACCTTCTGCCCAGGCTGCAGGGAATCCTCACCCCAGCACTTGGAGCATTCCCTCCTGCCCCTTATTTCCACAAGACTCTTTGTTTCCTCTCTTTGTTTCACTTTTCTTGGATGCTTTTTCCCAAAGACATCACTGCCTTTGTTAAGTGTCCCAACTGTGACACCTTGAGGTGTTTCCCCCAGAGAGGGTTGGGGTATTGTTATTTCTCCTGAGAGTACTAGAGGTGTTGAAATACTTGTGGGAACTTGAAGCTTCCTCTGGTACATTAAATGCAATCATCTGGAGCTTAGAGGTTTTTGGAGGTTAAAACTCATGGATTTAAAAGGGAAAAAATTGTCTTTCACTTGTGCGCAATTGTGGTGATTTCAGCCTGTGTTGGGGCTGGTCTTTCCTGGTGTAATTTTGATTAATGGGAAGAAATAGAGTTTGTTTTAGAAGTGGTACTTCATAATTTTATCAATTCATGTGTTTTTAAATTCAAAGGGGCTTGAAAGCAACATTGTATTGTGGTGTTTTATTCAATGATATTCCCTTAGCAATGTTTTTACATAAATTCTAGTTTCACTGTGATATCTAAAGGCAAGACTAGTAGCCAGGTTCCAGTAGTAAGGAAATTCAGGTGTGGGAAAACTTTGCTAGGCAATTTCTCACCTGAGGGGTGGCCTGGGCTGCCGGGTGATACTATGGCTGAAGGATGTGTGTTTCTGCTTTCCGAAGGGAATACACTTTGGTAGAACCAAAATGATCTTTATTTGACTCTTTCCATTGGCTGTTTTTAAATTTGGGTAATAATGCTGTTTTCCACGAAACATTTGCCTTGTTATTCTCCTCCCCCCTTACAAAATTTCTCAGCAGTTGTCCTTAATTTCCTCCTGACATTACTGCTGTGGACCTTCACACACTACTGTAGACAGCATGGCTCATGAAGCTTAATGAGAGTAAGTTCATTAAATTAATCCTAGTAATTAACAAACTTGCTGCTTACTTCTCACTTGTCTAATTTGTGACAGTCTTGGCAATTGGCTTGCACTGTAAGTAGGATTGCATCCAAAAAGTCCACGAAAGTGAGAAGTAAATTCATCTTCATTAGAATTACATTATTGAATTTAAAATCTTTTGCTGATGCCTATTGACTTAGAAACGTGTTTCTCTTAGAGAAAGAAACCAACAACAAGAGATTTCACTACAGTGGCTTTTCTTCCTATACAGTAATGTCTGAAATAAATTTTGGATACAGTACATTTCCTTGAGTCTTTGTGATTCATTAGAATACACCTTTGGGCTCTATGGGAAGACCAAGTGGACAAGGTGGATCTAAGTAACATGTTCTAAAAGCCTAAAATCGAATGTTCAATGCCTTCTGATAGTGCCTTGATCTTAATTTAATATTTGTATTCAGTATTAAGAATGTCAGTAAGAACAAGATGAATCTTTTTTAGAAAGTCCTGTGGAGAAGAGGTGATGGATCTGACACTCAGCATGCCAACCTTAATAATGGAATTGATTGGGAAGGCTCTGAATGTGCTTCTATTTTTATTTTTGTTCAGTTGACTTTAGTGAGTTACTTGTTTATGTTCCTCTATCTGAAATTAGAGTTGGGAGTATTGAGATTTTATTATTGTTAAGAGGTTTTATCCCTGACATAGATTTTAGGCTTTGATAGAATTAACCATGTGCCAATATAGGGAAAGACTTTAAAGCCTCTTTTCTTTCTCTTGCTACAACTGAGGAAATATTGTGCCATTTCAGATGTTGAATTTAGGTTTCTGAAACAGGTGAGGCTTTGCAATGGGCAACCCTTCTAAGTGTTCATAGCTTTTACTTGCAGCAGAATGCTGACCAAGAAAGGGAAAGTGTGCTGCATCTGCTCTGGGCGTGTCATGAGACACCAAACCCTCACCCAGCTGTGAGACCTGAACTGGGGCTGCTGTAGGTCTGAAAAGTGTTTGCCATCATGATGCCAACCCATGTAGACACCTGAGCTCAGCCTGGGGGGAAGGGGAGCTCCAATAATTTTGGCAGTTGCTGCTTGAAGTGGAATTGGGTGTGGATGGAGGTAGGAGCTTCAATTCCTTTTCCACGAGAAGGGTGAGCAACCCAAACTCTACTTGATCTTATCACTTCTGGAGCTTTGACTAAACTGGTACCAGATCTGTTGCTTTCTCCTAAAAGGAAATTCTGGAAAAACATCTGAAAGAATAATAATTTTCTTTCTCTTCTCATGCCATACATGCAATATCATAGTGCTTGGGCTGCCTGCTGCTAGAGCAACTTTCTTGCAGACAGACTTCAATTCCTGACACCATCCAAAGGGATGTTGTGTAAACTGCAGACCCCTCGTGCTGGGGTGCCCTGAACAGCTGCTTCTGAAAATGTGGGGCTGTGCAGCAATTACGAGTTCATGGAAGAGGAAACCAGTGGGGAATGTGAGTTTGTTGGCCATGACTGCACTGCTGAGGGAGTTAATGATGCAGAGACAGGATGTCCCATCCAGGGCACCAGGCAGGATGAGCAGTTGTGATGATTGCAGTTTGTATGGGCACAGGGCACTTGAATAAAAAAAAAAACCCAAATCTTACCAATATGTTGTTAAATAGAATTCAGCTTAAAATAACTTCTCTGAAGTTTACTTTTGTAAATGTAAGCTGTTTGACCAATGGCCTATTTCCAAAATAAGAATATAGCTTTAATTGCAGAATTAGCAAGGCTAAGGAGATTTGTCTGATTATAAAGTGTCAGAGAAATTATGATCTCTACCATTGCATATGTGAGTTTGTTTTTAATTTTGCTGCTGGATGGCTGATTTTCTTTTTGACTGTTCCCACCATTCTTACAATTAGTTATTTTTATAGACATTTGTCCATGGAATAGACTTTAGGCAAAAATCTTTAGAAGTGACTGCATCTGCCTGGATTTTCAACAGCTTTATGAGTTTGCAAATCAGTGGTATGCATGTGAAGGGACATAGTGGTTTCCTTTTTTTAACCTGATTTAATTCAGCTTTCCCAGGGTGATTCTGCTAATGATGATCTAATTCAAACTAGGCTGCTTGGCTCCAAGGCAGGCTGTTTTTCTGTTTAAAGACCTACAGGAGGGAATGCTCTAAGGCAAAGGGAGGCTGAAAGCAGAGTATATCAAGCTAAAAACCCCAAAAGTTCTAGAAGGAAACATTGCTTCCTAAAATCACTGAAAAAATATATATACAGTCACAGAATGAGGAAGGAAAAGCCCTCCCAGTCCACAGAGCCCACCCTGTGCCTGATGTCCACTTGTCCCCCAGCCCAGAGCTCTGAGTGCCACAGCCAGTCCTGCCTTGGGCACCTCCAGGGCTGGGCACTCCAAACCATCCCCTTCCAATGTCTGACCACCCTTTCCAGAGAGAAATTCCTCCTGAAATGCAAAAATAAATATCTGAAACATGGAACCGAGTGCTTCTTTTCTTCTCGAAGTTTGCAAAGCCCCACAGCCTGACTTGCTGGATCTGTTGGTCTGTGAGAACTCGGAATATGGTGCAAACTGTTGCATTATGAGATCTTATGCTTCCATCTGTTTTTTATGGCTTTTGATTTCACTAGTTGAGAGGCATCATACCTTTCCAATTTCCTTGATTAGCTGCAGTTAGGAGGTTCTGAATGTGTGTCTATTTGTAATCTTATATAATTGACTCCAGGCAAATTGTTTATTTTTAGTGTTTGAGTAACTGAGATCAAAATTATTCTTCCATTGTTAGCACTCAACCAGGTGCTTTCTTTCATTTAAAATAATGAAGTCGTTCAAAAAAAGAACCCAAACCCTTTGCATGTGAACATGTGCTGCATTTCTGAGTTCCTTCTTTTAAAAAAAAAAAAAAACACAAAAAAAACAAACAGGAGCAATGCTCAGATTTAAAGATTTTGAAACCTTTGTTCACATTTTGTAGCTAAGATTCACCTCAGTATGTTCCTAGGCACAATCTAGAGATTTGGAAAAAAACTTGCAAATTTGTAATTTCTAAGATTTCTAACAAAATTGTCAATGGTTTCATTTATAAGTGCTGAAGAAAAGCAGAAAGTAGTAAATATATGGGTGAGAAAATAGTACTGAAAGCATTTCAGACCCAACTTTAGTTATTTCAGTAGTAGAAATTTATTGTGTAAGATTTCCAGGTAACTTCAGACTGAAGAGATGTCATTTAAATAGTCAGAATCTGCTTGATATAAATTATTTCTGTTTATCAAGAGCTAGACCATTATAATCTTTTTAACGCGAAGTAAGGAAATCACTGAAGGGGTAATGGAAAGTTTGGTAATTAATGTTAATTGGTGAAATGTGGTATCAGGTTTGAGTTTGGGGAGCAGAGGAAGGAAATAAGTAAGTTGCAGTACCCTTAGTAAAACTGAAGTAGCTACTCTAGGTAGTTAAATCCCTTCCTGAAGGGATGGCTGAGGGTTGAGACAGTACGTGTAGGAAGTGAAGTCCGTAATCCCATGCCCAGTGTCCCTGGGGGGAGCCTGGTTTGCAGTGAAGGAATGGGAATACACAATGGGAATACAAATCAACAAGCTGGTGACAACAGCATAGCCAGCTACAAGTATGAACTGGAAATATTTTTAATTAGAATGCAGGAATTAATTTTCCAATAGAGGGGCATATGGAATTTTGCTGTGATCATTGTGCAGAAAAGAAAGAACTACTGTGAGGAAAACAGAGCTGTTGCATCTGCTTCAAAAAATGAACCTTCTGTCTTCCCCTTTACTCTATTTTTTGTGACTATTATGTTTTGATAGAACAGATATATTAATAACTGATGAATAAACCATGATAACTTTCTGTTAAATAGAAGAGTGAAATTAGCATCAACCTTTAAATCTCAATGATTGGTTTAAGACTAAGTCATTAAAATCATAGTTGGAATAAGTAATTTATTCTGTAATGAATGCTGTAATCAATAACAATAAGGGATTTTGTGAAGTCATTATTTTCCTGAGTAAAATGTGGGAGCATGTTTAAATCCACTTTATTTTCCATTTACAGATCTGTTTATTGCTATCTGTGTTATTTATCCTTGTACAAAGTCCACACAACAAAGTTCACAAACAATATTCCAACTCTCAGTTACGTGGCAAATTTAGTAGTCTGAGGAATAAAACTTGTGGCTCCAGAACTGCCTCTTCTGTAATCATTTAGTCATAATTTTGAACAAGTTATTAAAAAAACCCCAAAACACCACCTCTTTTATTGTAATTCATTTACCTGCTATGAAGCAAAAATATATGAATTGTATTTTCAAGATGAAAGGATTATTCACTGAATTGGCTCAATCTAAAATAAGCCTGGGATGCAACAGGTCCTTAAATGTTATAGAGAATATGGAACAGAGCCAGGAATTTTCTGAGTGTTGTGCTGAAGTCCGAGAGGGTAGTGATGATCAGTATTGATCTAAAAGCCTAAACCACCTTTATATATATATTTATTTTTTTTTTCCAATGGCATTAAGGCAATTTTGATACTGAGGCAAAGAAAGAATGGAACTGTATGGGTGACAGTGCTTTCTCAGGAAATTGGCAGGTAGTTTTCCACTGGCAGAGTTGAATGCATCCTTGAAAGCTGCTTAAGATATGAAGAAAAGCATTCAGCAAAGGCAGTTTTCTGCCTCTTGTTTGCCCCCAAAGACCTTTGGCTCCTGGATTCTGGTGTCACTCTGTGAATTGAGTTACAAGTAATACTCAGCAGCCACGTTGACCTAAGATGAATGTCCCCGCCATTATCAAAGGCAAGAAAAACTTGATGTAGATGAAGTTGTTCGTTTCAGACTAAACTGAGCTGATTTACTCTTTGCTTGATAGAGGTTAAGAACATGCACACAGACAGCTGTTGTACTGGAGGTGATGTGAGGCATCACCTGATGCACTTCTCAGTGCAGTGAGATCTGGCACATCTTCAATTGCATGATCTACAGACCTTTGCATTTTTAAGTAATTTCTTTGATGGCCAAACAAAAAGAAATAGTGAAGGGTGGGTGTTGACAAGTCTTTATATTTCTTGTGGTAAACTTCTGAGTAATAGGTGTGTGCTGAGTGGTCGAAGGGTGATGAGAGATGGAAAACCAACAAGAAAGCACTTCTGACCTCTGTATTTTGTGTAGAGTTCATAAACTCACAGAACGGTTTGGGTTGGAAGGGACCTTAAAGGTCATCCAGCTCCTCAGGGACACCTTCCACTAGCCCAGGTTGCTCCAAGCCCTGTCCAACCTGACCTTGGACACTCCCAGGGCTGGGACAGCCACAGCTTCTCTGGCCAACCTGTGCCAGGGCCTGCCCACCCTCACAGGGAGGAATTTCTCCCCAGTATCCCATCCAACCCTGCCCTCTGGCGTGGGAAGCCATTCCCCTTGTCCTGTCCCTCCATTTCTTGTCCAAAGTCCCTCTCCAGCTCTCCTGGAGCCTTTTTAGGTACTGGATGGGGCTCTCAGATCTCCCAAGAGCCTTCTCTTCTCCAGACTGTCTTCTCCAATTGTAAGTTTGGAGATTTCATACATCTTCTTAGTGGATGACAAGCAGGAATTTACTTCCTGCCTCGTATATTTTTAACTGCTTTCCAAGATACACCTTTATACAATGTGGTTTTTTTCAATGCCATGAATCCTAAATCCTGATATTTTCATGCACAGAGTCACAACATCTCCTGGGAATTTGACTTCTCTCAAGTTAAGACTGCAAAACAAAGTCTGTCCTGGGCTTCTAAAAACAACAGATGCTGGAAATTGATTCTTTGCATTTTTCCAAACTTTCCTTGCTGCTTAAAAAGAAGGAAATGTTTGCAACAATATTGAAATGTCTTCCTAGCCTTCATATTTTCTGGTGTCTCTTGAAACTTCAGATGCTCAGCTGTTTCTAGAAAATGTAACAATATTGCAATGTTTCCCAGCTGATCTGTCAAACTCAGGCGTTTCTTCAGGAATCAGATGTTTGTGTGTGTGGACATTGACTATATGATCTATCACTCAACACCTTTTGTTTATTCTAGTCTTGTCTTGAAACATGTGTTAAGTCTTGTTGGTTTAATCCTGTGTCCCCCTGTTTCCCAACACGTTCAGATAAAAAATGAAAGGCAAAATGATGATAAAGAGAAGTGACAAAAAGCCTGAATTTCTGCTGATTTTTATATTTGTGTTGTTTTTTTCTGTGCTGAATTTCAGGTTAAGGCATGTTGTACTAGCCTTTCATCCTTTTGAGTGTTACAGTAAGATCATCATTTTATGTTGTCATAAAAACTCTTTTAAAGGCAAATCTTTCAACATATTTGAAATAGGGGAAAAGAATAAAACAGTTCAAACTACTCTCAAAGTTGTAAATGAATCTACCTGCCAAAACAAACCTGATGACAAAATTGAAGCATTCAAGAAGCAAGGAATACTAGAAACAACAAAGGGTTGTCTCAGAAGTAGATGGAGTTATTTTTAGTTTGGGGTGGTGGGGTGGAGCGTGCCTTTGGTTTCTGACGTGATGGTTCTGAAAAGTTTCCATGCAGAGGAAAACATTCCACTGAGTTTTGTGTATATTAAATGACTGCTTACAGAAAGTGGATGAAATGAGCATATCCTTCTCTCTTCTGTTTGTGAATATTTCCAAGCTTTACTGGGTTCTTTTTTACTATTATTATCTGCTTGGGAATGATTGAGTCCATGGTTTTGACTCCCACCCTCCCACTGGCCAGCAGACCAGTTTGTGCAGGTTTTGAGTCTCCAAACAACTTGCTGTAGACACTCTGTGGGGCTCAGAGTAATTTACCCTGTGGCTCAGGCTTGACATAAGAATGCTCATGTGATTTGCTGACCTTTATCTCGTACCTTGACGTGATATCCTTTTTTCCCCTTGTCTTGCTTCATGTCTCTGTAGAGTGTACATTTTTTGGCAAGGTGAAAAAGGCTGTGTAGGGCTAAAATACACTTGTTCTCTTTTCCCAATAACGCTTTGGATGTATTTGTACCTTTATATGAAAAAGGCCTATGGAGAAAGTAGCTTTTATTTCTTGCATTAAAGCATGAACAAAGTAAACAAGTGGAGAAGAAGTTGAGATATATCCAAGTATTATGTTACTTTTCTCTTGTTGACTGAATTGGTATTTGCTTTGAGAGATGTTTCCCTGTAGAGTCCAATGTCTTTCTCCAAGTTTGAATTGTTTGAGGAAAATGAGTGGGTTTTTTTTGCCTTTGCCTTGTTGCACAAAGGTAATAACGAATTCAGTTAATCAATGTATGGTATCCTTTGAGAAGAGCTTGGAGATTAAATTTTTGATGTTAAGACTTGCACAATATATATATATTTTTTAAATGATAAAAATTGTATAGGTGAGGTTAAGCAGACCAAATTAGTGCATGGTGACCCCAGAAGTGTCCCATGCAGACTGTAGCTTTTGGAGAGACTCTTTTCCATATAAGTGATCACATCCTTGAAAGCTTTGATATGGAGTATTTATTCATTATTTCAGAATAAACCTCATAAGGTGCCTGTGTACAAACCCCACTTTAAAAGAAAAGCTTGTAATGTGATATGAGCATAGAATATATCAGTTCTATACTCGGAAACACAGAAGACTACAGGTATTTTAACTGATTATTGCTTAATGATTGCTGTTGACTTACAGGAACAATAAAATTACAGTCAGCTGTAGAACTCAATATATATTCATGCATCATGTAATGCTGTGATAGGTGCACTGAGGAGTTATTGCCACTGCAGTTTTTAGCCTGCTCATTTGTTTGAATGGTCTCTAGCTGGTCTACGACCAATTTCTTCATCTCTTACTGCAGAATGGAAGCACTAACAATAATGCTCATGTGATACTTGGGGATAAATTGAAAGAGTGGTGCCAGCAGGAGCTCTTCTCCAATCCACTGGCATTCTTTCAGACCCTGAATACACCAATTTCTTTGCCCTGGATTACATTTCTAGCAGGGGAGAACACTCGAATACTCCAACTCTGTGAGTTTCCTCTCTCTGAAGAATGCTTGTTCTACACTGTGTCTGAGAGGGGATGTGATTTATGCAACCAGCAGCTGGTTTCAGCACCACAGAACAACTCTTTTAGAGTAAGTCAGATTATTTACGTGTAGTGGTAGCATTGCTTATATCTCTGCCTGGTGACTTCTGCTTCGATTTATGTCACTGCAGAAAGCATCTGGTTGTTCTTTCAGTTCCCTGACAGTTCAGGTTTGGGTTTCACACTCTGCTTGCACTGTTTGCACATTTCTGCCTTTTCTGGCTGACTGTTGTTATAAATCAACGTTTGGTCAATTTGTCTTCCACTCTGTCTCAAGGCTCCCCTAGATGCATGTTGACAGTCTGAAATAGTTTCTTCATACTAACCAGAATGGTTACTGCTTGCATGCAAAATGAATTAACTTCTGCCTCTGCAGGAGAAGGAAGGAATGAATGGAGAAATTAAACCTAAACTACATTTATCAAGTATATACTACAGAAATCTCCTGTGTTCTTTACAGTACTTTAATACTGCCCTGTACTTAATTGAAACTCCAAGTCCCTGGTGGTTCTCACGGTGGAAAGCATCACCATGGTGGTTCTGCCAAAGGAATGGTTCCTTCACATGAAGGTTTTGTGTCAGGAAACAGTCATCTCAGGGCAGAACAACAAATAATACACTGCCCAAATGACTATTTCTTGGAGAAGAATTATCTGTACCACTCCAATACTACATGTGAAGCTGGTGACCTACCCTATGGAAACAAGCTGAGAGAGCTGGGGCTGTTCAGTCTGGAGAGGAGAAGGTTGTGTGAAGACCTCACAGCACTTTTGAGAATCTGAAGGGGTCTACACAGAAGCTGGACTGTACTGGAGTACAGGACAAGGGGGAACAGCTTCAGACTGAGAGATGGGAAATTTAGGTTGGATATTGGGAAGAAATTCTTGGCTGTGAGGGTGGGCAGGCCCTGGCACAGGGTGCCCAGAGAAGCTGTGGCTGCCCCATGCCTGGAAGCGTCCAAGGCCAGGTTGGATGGGGCTTGGAGCAACCTGGGCTAGTGGAAGGTGTCCCTGCCCATGGCAGGGGGGGGGATGGGATGGTCTTTGAGGTCCCTTCCAGCCCAAACCATTCTGTGAGTCTATGACCTGGCTGTAGTGCAGATTTTTAATAACACTGAAGTGGGTGACACTTTTCTTTCTTCAAGGCAGAAAGGTGCTGAAATCTCTGAGCCCTACAACCTCTTATGAAATGAATGTAGCACGGGAATGAAATTTGCCAACAAGTGAATTTTCTGCNTTGGGAAGAAATTCTTGGCTGTGAGGGTGGGCAGGCCCTGGCACAGGGTGCCCAGAGAAGCTGTGGCTGCCCCATGCCTGGAAGCGTCCAAGGCCAGGTTGGATGGGGCTTGGAGCAACCTGGGCTAGTGGAAGGTGTCCCTGCCCATGGCAGGGGGTGGGATGGGATGGTCTTTGAGGTCCCTTCCAGCCCAAACCATTCTGTGAGTCTATGACCTGGCTGTAGTGCAGATTTTTAATAACACTGAAGTGGGTGACACTTTTCTTTCTTCAAGGCAGAAAGGTGCTGAAATCTCTGAGCCCTACAACCTCTTATGAAATGAATGTAGCACGGGAATGAAATTTGCCAACAAGTGAATTTTCTGCCTCTCCAAAAGATGAGCTCTAAGCAAAGAATGTTTATTTACTGACAGGTAAAACCAAAGCTTTCATCTGGATTTTTGAGCCTACTTTAGTTTGTCTGACTGTACAAATTCAGTAAGCTGTTTTTAAGTCTGCATGGGGAAAAAGTAGGAAGAATTCACCACAGTTTTGATGAAATCAAATTAAAAATTCATGGAACTAAAGCACTGTTCTGCCTGATCCAGTTGGAGACAAGTTTGTGAAATAAAAAAGCATTAGGAGATGCAGAAGCCTCTGGTGCGTTATTTTATTTAATTTTAAATGTAACTTGTCTATTTTGTGATGGTATTATCACTTGCCTCTTGAATACAGTAATTCTCAGAGGAATAATCTTACCTCCTACGCTGCTGATGTAGGAATGTGCTGTATTTGATGATCAACAAGAGTATACTCCAGAAAGGGCTTTAAGCCAGTAGTGCTTGGAGGAAACAGAGATTGTATCAGTAGCAAATCAATACGTTCTTTTCATATTTGAGGAACGTACATATTTGCGGTAGATAAATACAGCACTACCTGGCTTTGTTTAGTTTGCTTACCTGCACAAATTCCAGAGATCATATCTGCATTTTTTTCATTATGATCTCAGAAGTCTCTTCACAACAGATAGCTACAATATTAGGGTGGGTATTTTAGCATTTCCTTTTGTATATTGGAAGTAGGCACGGTCTGGAAAATAATACAGAACTAATAGTAAACCTTTGTTAAAATAGCTACTGCAGTTAGGATTAGCAAGGAAAGTTAAATATCCCTTACAGGAAGAATTTAGCTATTTCAGTGGGATACCTCACAGATGACTGCTTTAAGCAAGAACAACAAAGCAGGAATGCTATGTGACTCTAATTTGCAGCATAGTAACTCAATTAAAATGAGAAAAAATACAGCAGTGTGGAAATGAAATGGTGTGATGAACAAGTGCAAACTGTATCTCCAGTTTCATGCATTTTGATAATTACAATTTCTTGACTAAGTCTGTGTGTACTTCCAGCAGTGTGTCAGGCAATTTACAGAAGGAGACACAGAAGGTCAAGTTCAGTAAAAGTCCAAGTGTGGTCTCACATAATTCCAGCAAGAATAAATCAGGTTCCTAAGAAGTTTGTGGCCACTCAAACACATACTAAAGTGTGCAGAAGAGAACTGCTCTTTAGGAACCAGGCACCTTGGTATGAGATGTGCAACAGGCAGACACCCTGAGGAGGCAGCTGGAGGGGCAGGGATGTGACAGGGAATTCTGAGCATGGAGGTGTGCAGCCACAGCCCAGCCTGTTTTTAGGGCCCCCTGGGCTGCAGGGAGGAGAGGAGACATTTTGGCCATACAACACAGTGGTTCAGGGTCTGGTACTTTGTTGTGTCCACATTGAACGGTGTCAGTATTTTCACAAACCACTCCTAGAATCCAGGACTCCTCTCCTGGAATTTCTTGTGCTGTCTGAGCAGCAGGAGACTTCCAAACTTGGAATGGCAAAACAACTGCCATGGTCTAAATTACACGTCCTCAGTTTCGGGGTAAAAACAAAGGCATTTATTAAAGCTACATCTCACAATATACAGTGTTAGTAGGCAATTCATTATAATTAAGGGGCTGGGTTATGATAAACATGACAAGAAGCATAATAATCAAAGGAATACATTGTTAACTAAAAGGAGGGGAAGGGAATGTGTAGTTAATTATATTTATGACCATGAGGTGTAGGGAGGGCAAATGGTGACACAAAACAGACTTCAAACAAGTTAGGGAGTACACATAAACTGCAGCCAGGCATCCTGGAAAGCACAGTGATAATGGACATCTGGAGGCTGGTTTTAGGCCTTATCTTCCAGAGGGACTCTCCCAGTATTTTCCCAAGGTTTTGCTGACATGCTAGTCAGGCCTTGGCCTGCCAGGCTGTTTCTTTCCCTCACAAAGAACCACTACTCCAAAGAGCCATCAGTAAGGAGAGGGGGCGCATCACTCCTTGCACTGCGCAAGGGCACACGAGAAGGGTGGCGTGGGTTTTTATGAGCACAGAGTTTTTCAGTTGCTGAAGTTCTATGTCCCACTTTACATATTAATGTTCTCCATGCAAACGCTGGAGCTGGCTGTAATTCCTAGGATGTAAGTGGTAGCCTAAAGGAATAGATTTTATAAAGTACTGGGAAATTGCTTTGCATTATGTTCAGAGGAGTGTTATGTAATGGAAGCAGTAATTTTAAAATTATGTGCTTCCGTCTCAAGATAGAGAAATGTTTGGAAATCTTTATTGTCTAAAATGTTTAATGGTTGAGAATTCCATATGTAGTGCTCTGGATCTTGTAATAAATATTGTCCTAATCTGCCATAGAAATACAGCAACTTCAGCTCTAGTAAATGAATAGTATTGTCTGGGTTCTGTAAGTAGATTGGATTTAAAATGGTTGGATTCTGGCTTTGTCAAGTAGAGAAAAAGGAGGGCTCCTTCCTGAGATAGCTGTCTAACTGAATAGTCCTTTTGAGATAAGGCATCAATAACTTTCTCCTAATCTTAGTTGAGCTTAATCAAACACCTCACTTATCAGACTTAGCTGCTCTCAGGTAAAAGCCTCCTTATCTGGCATTCACAGGGTTTTAGAGGAAGTTAGTTAACATCAAACAGCGCAGATTTTGAGCATGACAAAGTCACCTCTACTCTGCTGAGGACCAGCAACCACACTGCTCACGTCCAGGAAAAGTAACTAAAGCTGAAGTCTTACCAGGCTCCAGTCACAACTGGAAAGATTTTCTTTATTAGTGATGATAATTGCTGGGAGTTTTGCTCTTTGGAGCTGTTGTGGTCCTGAACGGAACAGCACCAGGTTAAATGTGCATGGTGGGCTGAATCTTTATTGCTCAGGGAAAAAAAAATAAATCAAAAAGACAGTGAAAGGGGTGTAAATTTGCATTGTTGAGGGGTTATTTTCATAATAATTCAGTACACCAGTGGGCCTACATTGCCAAGTTAAGTTACATATAGAAAGCCAACTGTTAATTTTGCTAGTTTAATGCATCTCTGTTTCTGAATTTTTAGTTAGTGTACATGTGGGTCTGTGAAGCACAGGAGGGCTGCCTTAGGATCTGATTCTGCTAATTTCATTTAGAACAGGATCTATTTTGTTAGTAAATACCCAGAGAAGTTCCAGAGAAAGGAATTTGTTTGTTAAATAGTAAAGACGATATGAGAGAAAAGATGTAATCCAGAAAGGGAATTGACTTGGCACCGATGTAAAGTAATAAGGGTGATATGAAAGTCTAAGGGAAATGTTTCATTTCAAAAGATAAAAAGCATTATGAAGATTTCAAAGACCTAGACTGCTACTGAACTGTATCTGGTGAAAGAGGAGTGTGAAATATTAAGCATTTGAAATGTTTTGTTCATATGGGAATTCATTTGAAATTGTTGTTGATTTTATTATGCAGTTCATGTTAATGGATATTTGACTGTAAGGTTGATTATTAATGAAGGACAAATGAAATCTCTGCTTAATGTTATGCCATAGCATGTCACCTTGAAACTTTAATTGTTAAAATTCAGTCGGGCCAGACTTGATCAGTATTTCAATTGAGAGCCACGAGATACATGAAGTGGTGCTGTGACAGGCCCCAGAACAGCTCTGTGACAATTCATGCCACCTTTAGACACAGGGACCAAAGGGCTGTGGCCTTTCATGAGCTTATATTATTTTGAGATAGAGAAAAAAAAAGCCCCAAACCAACAAACAACCCACTTTGGAAGTTCTTGGTTGGACACCGGTCAACAAAACCTGTGTAACACTTTCTATAACAAATAGTTTCTTGGTGGCTGTAATATTTATTTTAAACTATTTTGAGAATGCTGAGTGATCTTTTTGTTCCATCCCATGATCTGCAAGTACAAATTTGCTTCAGAATTCAAGGTCTTCTTATAAAATGTTTTTCAATGGTACAGTAATACTCCTTGGAGCAGGCCAGGACTTTTTGGTGTGCATGTAGAGGGTGGAGCTCGTTGAAGGGTTTGGTTCTTTTTCTGATAGAAAATATTGGTTTGTCAGAAGTGTTTCATTGAGTATAAAATGTTGGCGCTGGGATGGTGGGGTTTTTTTCAGAACTAAGGGAAAGCAGTCTGCTTTATTGCCTTTGCCCAATCCCCAAACACAGGAGCTCCTGTCAGTAACCCAGCTCTCAGCATTGCACCCTTGCTTTCATAGGCATTCATGCAAAATGGGAGCCCAGGATGGGAGCCCAGGAGACCCTGGAATGGGAGCCTGGCCTTGCCCATGGTTGGAAGTGATGTAGACTGATGGCAGCAGAGCTGGAGAACAAGGCAGTTGTTTTAGAGGACCTGTCATCCACCACATGTGCTTTCCTGTGGTTTTTATCACGAGCTGTCGTCTGGCTCGAGGGAAATAAATACATGTTTGCAGTTGGAATGTCACAGTGCCACGCTGTGGTGGTTTGGAAGATAGAGCATAAGCAAGAAACTCATCTGTGGGCTCCTAAAACCACAGGGCAGAGCTTTGGTCCTTGCTCATCTCTGACTCAGGTGAGACAGGTTGGCATCAGGATGACACCTGTGAAGAGTATGAGCTGTTTGTAGTTCTTTTTCATTTCATTGAAACCAGCACTTGTCTCAGGGAGGTTTTTATATTCCTGTGAGTAACTGAAGTGAGCAGAGGGAAATATCACAAGAACCAACATAAATTCAGTAGTCTTCAGGTTGCTCTTGTTTATGTTTCTTTCCAAAGCAAAATAAATTTCAATATCCAGTTGCTTTAGTCAGGCTTCAGATGTAACCTGTATATTTAATATAATCTAATATTCATTATACAATTCTAAAGATTCATTGTTCACAAATGTATTTGCCATTATGGCCTGTAATGGATTCCCTCAGGTGATCCCTGTGGAACTGTTCATCTGCAGAAATCCCTGTATGATCTCATCTGTCTCTCCACTCAATGTGCTTGTGAAATTAAAAACCTGCACAAAACCAAAGAAATAAACTGGGAGGGAAGGACAAATCACTCTTTTAGAGCTGCTTCTCTGGGTGTCTGTGACCCAAACCACAGAATTGTCACCCTGTGCCTGTGAAACAGCTCAGGGTCTGTGAATGATGCCACAGGTGCCCCAAGGCAGTGCCCCAGTGCAGCTTCACCCTCAAAAGTAAGCAAGAAAATAATACTCGAGAAATTATCAATGTATTTAAACTTGTGTACCTCCAGCCTGATTTCTTCAGCTGTGAGTGGGAAGCAGTGGAAAACACAGATAATTGCATTGTTATGTTATTTATCTTACAGGTCCTAGGGATGTTATAGCCACACAAAGTTCAAATCTTTTGAATGATGGCAATTTGAAGAGGCCTAAAGGGTAGAGAATAAAAGAAACGTAGTCAGGGTGTACAGTGGCTGTAGCAGAGCTAGAAAGAGAATTAGGAGTTCACTCTTCCCCTTCTATACATTAGAAGACATTCTTTAATGGTGTCAGGTCTCAGTATTTTCGTAGGACTTGAGAACAATTTAAATGTTAAAATTCACTGAAAATTTAAATAAGATTTTCAATGAACAAATGAATGTTCCTTTGTGACATGGGACAGTACTGGGATCTTTAGAATTGAGACATATGGCCTTAACACGGGTTAAGCAACCTGCATATAACTAGGATTATAGAAGGCTTCTCAAGCTCTAATTACAGTTCAGTGTTTCAGGCACTGTTGTCTTTTCCCATTCCTTGCTACCAGCAGCACATATGTGACTTGGCACTTTAACTGTGTGCATTGTTCACATTATATCACATCAATAAGGTCAGTGCACCTGAGGTAGAAGGAGCTACTGCACAGCTCTGCCCCCTCTCTGCTCCAGCATGTGTCATAGCAAAGGCTCCACAGGTCATTGTGTTGGTATCTCTGGGCTTTCTTCTGCCAGATGGTTGGGTTGCAAGTGTGAGGTCTCAATCTCATTCCTCTTTTATTTTTTTCCCTTCCTTTGGTTTATCTTTAATTCTGGAGAGTTTGTTAAATCTGAGTGCAGCATGTATAATTTTCTCATTAAATCAAAGGACAAGGTCATTATATGTTAAAAGGAGGAAATAACTAGTTCACACATGTTATCTTCACAAAAATATGAGCTGAGCAATTCTGTACTGACCTTTCAATATCATTCAAAATTAAATTCCATATGCACTCTGCTACTATCTTCTGTTCTGCTGCTATGATGCTAGAATGGCTTTTAGTAAAAATATAAATGGAAATTGTTGCATTGCAATTGCTTGGCCCTGATTTTTGTTTGTTTGTCTGTATTTAACTTTTTAATGTAACACACACATGTTTTTACTGTACTGATCATGGGAACATCAGGTAGTTTCTCACTGCAACGAAACCCACTATGATTTTTGCATGCACTGCTCTCTCCAGAAATCCAGGCCTTGATATGCTTAAAAGTAACAAGTGGAAGGGCTTGCATTGTTAAATACAGTAGAAAAGACATTAATATAGATTTGTAGTCATAAAATGAATTGGTCTGTCTCGGTGGCAGGAAGTAATTTCTGCAGGGTGTAATTCTGAACACAAAAGAACATTGCTACAAAGGTGCTGGGAAGATATAGAACAGTACCAGATAAGCCCCCAGAGTACACATTTACTACAAGAATATTAGAGTGATTTGAGAATGGAGAAATGGAATAATAACACTCAAGGCTGCAGTGTTCACATCTGTGAATATGCTTAATTGTTTTATTGCAGGGCTTTAAATGTGGTGCCTGACAAATAGAAATGTTTAAGGTGCCTCCTTATTAGGGCTTCACCTGAGGACGGAGGCATTTCTCTCTGCTAGCAGCAGAGTCCTGGTGAGCTAATCATTGATGGACATGCATGGATACTGTGCTAAGGGAGGCAGGTACTTGGGCAGGAAAGCTCTGTTTGCAGAACTCCACAGAGCTGGCTTTTAATATTTACTGTGGTCTTGGAAAACAGCAGAGCATAGATAAATATTTGGGGGATGTGGTAGAGATGATGGCTACCATAAACTTTCTGTGCCCCAAAATGAAGCATTGAGGCCAGAGAATGTGCTGGATAAATGGGTAATATTTTATTGAAGACTCTTGACTGGGACCTGTTCTGATGGTGATGAAATTAGAGATGCACCTTAATGAGCGTTATCTCTGGAAGTTCCAAACAAAAGATTTGTACAGGAGGAAAACAAACTTTGCCAAGGTTGAGGACTAAATATTAAACAGCAGTAGGAGTGCCATGTTTGGTTCTGCTTTATCCCAGATTAATGTCCTGACCTTTCCCATTTTATTAGTCTGGGATATCTCCATATCTTTCTGGGTTTGACCTGGGATCTTTTCCAGTGTATTGCTGAAGTTGGTCTATTCTCAGCCTTTTGTTTCTTGTGACTAAAAATAGTTTCATTGAGCTAGTCAAGAATTTGGCTGGTTCAAACACAGACAGGGTGACTTGCCAAAGTAGAAAGAGTACAATGAAATGGTTTCAGTTTGAAGTTGAGTTCATCCCTTTGCTTTAAGATAAGAAATTCCTGAACTGAGAAGGCAGATACAACCTCGACTTTAAGAAAGGACACGAGGAAAGGTCAAAACAATTTAGAAGAGATTTGCCTCTTCAAATAAGGCAAGTAGTTATGTTGTTTTAAAAAAGGAAATGAAATCTTCATTGTGGAGGACTTATTCATGTAAAACAGATTAAAATATGCATTCATAATATGTAAATATAGAGTCAATTAACATGAAGCTTTTTTACAGTATAAGTGATTGTAACCTGCCAGTGTCCTCTGGGACGACTTTGAAACTGAAATGCTTCTTCTCTATAGTCCCAGTTAACAAAAATCAATAAACAGTAAACAGAGCAGTCTGTTGCCAAGTGAGCAGTGTCTGAGTAGGACAGTTTAATTTTCAGCAGATGAGCAGAATTCACCAGGAACAGATAGACTCAGGAGCCCTGCCTGCATTCCAGGACCAATTCCAGTAGGCAACAGAAAGAGTAAAATTCAGAAAGAGGATTAAAATCTGTGTGTTTGGGCTGACTCCTGTCTGGTTTGCCTCAGATTTCATCAATTACGCCCCTATGAAATCAAGATGAAGAGAGTATAAAAAACACTGAGACATTTATTTCCCGTTCCAGTTTGATCTTTCCTTTGATCCTCGAAAGCTTCCGTCAAAGCAGGACAGCTTGAATCTGTCAGGAGGCCTGTTGGTGAAGAAGGTCATGGTGTGTCAATTTAGCAAAGGTGACATCTTTCCTCTGCAAGTGATTCTGCTCAGAGTCTGCGAGAGGGTTGCCAAGGACAGAGGCCAAACTCTTATTAACTCTTACCATTGCCACAATTCACTGGGAGATTGAGGCTGTCAGGGATGCTCAAGTCATAATAAAGAGGTAATATTGCTTATACATAAAATTATACAAGTTCATGTCAGATTTTTCCTCTTGAAGAGGTGGGATAGTTGCTTGATAAGAGTCTTTCAAGTGGCCATGCTTTGCTCCCTTACCTACATTTAACCTTTTTGAAGTCACAGAATATCCTGAGTGAGAAGGCATCCGCAAGGATCATCTTGTCCAAGTCCTCGCCCTGCACAGACACCCCAACAATCCCACCCTGTCCAAACCCTCCTGGAGCTCTGGCAGCCTTGGGGCTGTGCCCACTGCCCTGGGGAGCCTGGGCAGTGCCCACCACCCTCTGGGGGAAGAACCTTTTCCTGAGATCAATCCCAACCCTTCCCTGACACAGCTTCAGCCCTTCCCTGGGTCCTGTTACCAGTGACAAGATCTGAGGGAACAGCACGAAGTTGTGCCTCCCTGTGTGAACAGACGTAACAAAGTGTGTGAAAATTTTTACATGGGATCTGCTTGTGTGCAACGCCCTGTTTGTATCTCTGAATTTCATTTTGCACATGATCCTTGAAATATTCACCACCACGTCTTTAATTGGGTTAGTCCAAGGTGTGAACAGCCTGCATGTTTCGGGCAGGGCAGAGGTTGGCTCAACGAAGTACAAAACTCTTAATTTTAAGTAGATTGCCGAGGGTTTTGAGCATTTGGTATGTTCAGCTTTTGAAAGCAGTTTCTGCTGAAAGTCTGTCTACTTAAAATTCAAGCACTCTGCAACTAAGGAACTCCAAAAAGAGGTAATGAACCATAAATTATTGCCGTTAGATATTTAATACTCAATCAGTATGTGCTCTCTCATGCATATCCCACTGGCATTGCATTTATTCTGACAGTGTGGTACTGGTTCAATTACTTTGCTCATTTACAATAAAAGATTAATGAAAAGAGGTATATTTTAGTTCACAGAGATTAATTGCATCCCCTACTTTCCCTACTCTAGAAATATTCAACCCATAATCCTGATAGCTTTTTCGTCAACAAGTACATGGAAAATTAATAGACTTTCTTCTGCTGGAATCCTCAGTAGGCTTGCAGATACAAACATCCAGGGAAAAGCTGACTGAAATCTGGCTTTCTGGTATGGAGGAATTAATTTACCTCTTCTCCCTCACTCTTTCTCTTTCCTTTGCTCGTTAATCCATTCTGATGACACTTGGAATTAGCCAGAAAAAAAACCCAAACGGGTTTGTGCAGCAAGAGTTTGATACCAGCACACCCTTTGTCTTATGTCATCCAACTAAAACTTGTGGTGTCTTTTCCTACTGATGCGTGTCCAAAGACAGCTGGTTATTGTGAGGTGGGAGAGATGTTTCAAGAGCTTTCTAGGGTGTTAATGCCTTATAAATTTTAACAACCTCTATATTTGCAGAGTATTTTCTAAGGTTGTTAGTAAAACTTATTTTTAACCTTGATATGAATGGAGCTGATACTTGTTTAAAATTGAAAAAGGTTCTCATGCAGTTTAAGACTAAATAACCTCTTGAGCATTTTAGTTTGGAGTTTTTGCTCTGCTGTGTAAAGACAATTGGGGGGAAAAAAGCAACAGAAAAGGCACCATGTGTTGTTGGCATGTAAGGAAAGACATTTTGCTTTATTTTATAGGAATTCTATCTACATTGAAGGAAAATGAGTCTAAGAAAAAGGCTCTAACTACAATATCATGAGAAAACCCACCAGTGGAAGTCATTTATAAATATACAGAGTTGAGGCTTCCATGCAAGCTGCAGAACCTTAAGGCAGATCTTCAACACTTCACATTTGTAGCAGGGCAGATTTCAAAAGGGATTGCTTTGAATTCCACTTAGATAAACATCCAGAAGTTCAGAGCTTATCACAAATTGCTAAACCTGTTCAGCTTACGAAACTAGAAGGGAAATCTGATTAAAAGAGTCATTCTTGCAATGTTATGGCACTTGTTCACTACTGGAAATTATTAGTTGGGGGGGAGGGGAAGGATAAAACATTTCTATATTAATCATTGGTATAAAAATAGATGTACACTTTAAATATGTATCTAGTACATGCACATGTTGTAACTAATTTGCTTGCCTCTCTCCGTGGTCATACAGAAAAAGCTCTTGGAGCTACCTTTGAAATGCTTCCTGGATATCCTGCTCTAAATCTGCAGTAAAATATGTAACAGCTCACTTAGCCTATCTGCAGCTCAACCTCAAAATGCAGTTTTATGCATTATGATGTTTTTTAATCTGTACTATTTTCCATCTTATTAAGGCTCAACATTAATTCAGGGTGAGCCTCTCAGGGAGTAGAATGAAAGCTGACCTGGTTTATGATGGGATAGCCCAATTTATGGTCAGTTTAGGCTGAGGTAAGTGAAGAAGCCTGACTTCAGGGCATCTATACCTTCTGTGGCCATTGCATAGCCAGATTTGACTCTTCAGAGGGCTGAACAAAGCTGTGGATAAAATATTCAGACTTGGCTTGTTGGTATCTTCCTAATGAGGGCTTTAGAGGGCTGTTTAATCCAGCTGGAGTAGGGCCTGTGCACCTTTCCTCAGCTTTGTCTCCCTACCACTGGACAGTATGAAGGGTTCTGAGTACTCAGCTTGAAAAGCAGGGATTAAACCACACACACACGTACAAATTCTGAAGAACTGAAGTTAGACAATATTGTTTAATCCACTAGGCTCTCATTGTATTGTTGTTCGTTTTCCTTGTCTGACTAAGCATTGGGGATCTCCCTGGAAATTATTTCGCTGGGGGGAAAATGTTCTCTGGCTGTTCTGTGGGATAAACTGGGTTTGCTTCTTGGTACATTTTAATGAGAGCTGAATAGTTTGCTGGTAGCTACATCTGATTTAGAAAACTGCAGCAAACCACTGCTGCAGCATATAATTCTTTTCTGTGTGAAAACTATGTTTTAAATCTGAATAATTTAGCTTATTTCATGTGTCTCTATGCCCACTGTTTCTTTGAATGCTGGATGAGTCTACATTTAATTTCTGATCTTTCTACTAGTGGATTTTTTAATTTAATAATACAATAATATGCTTTAGAGCTGCCTGTAATTACTTGGAAGATATGACTTCTCTTTGTGTAAGTTATATGTCTGTAATTAAAAGAAGATCTGGCATATATATCTCCAGTTAATAATACTCATGATAATAGAAAACTTGTGTCGATTTTAATAGGAAACAACTTTTTAATTTGCTTTTATTGAATCCTGTGTAAATTGACACAAGACTACTTCCCTCCCATTGCACAGTATGTCTTAAGGAAGAAATTTGATAAAAAGACAGTTTTAAATCCTGCATATAGACCCTGCTTTGGGCACCTTGGCAGAATTCCAGTGGAGCTGTGCCCTGCCACTGGGTTTATCTGCAGAAACACGACACAGCAAAACTTGTAGTGGTGAAGGATCATTTGTTGCTTAACCCTTGTAGGCACCAAAGCTGTGTGCACAGCTCAGATGCTCACCTGAAACCTCTGCAAGGTGGAGTTTTAGATATTTGTCCTCAATGTGTCACTCTGCACAGCCTGAGAGATGAGCCTGAGAGTAGGACCAGAGTTGGTGGGTTTAAATCCCCTGTGGCAGAGAGCAGCCCTGAGGTAAGGATTGAGCTCCAAGTGCAGTGTGACAGGAGACTCTGCAAGAGGCAAAAGGGATTGTAGAAGCTTCTTTTTTACAGCACTGTTTGTTTTCTTGACAAATATCACAGAATCACAGAATGGCCTAGGTTGGAAGGGACCTTAAAAATCATGTTGTTCCACCCCCTACCATGGGCAGGGACACCTTCCACCAGCCCAGGTTACTCCAAGCCCCATCCAACCTGGCCTTGGACACTTCCAGGGACGGGGCAGCCACAGCTTCTCTGGACAACCTGTGCCAGGGCCTCAAAGGGAAGAACTTCTTCCCAATATTCCATCTAAACCTACTGTGTCAGTGTGAAGCCATTCCCCTTCGTCCTGTCCCTCCAGATCCTTGTCAATAGTTTCTTTCCATCTTTCTTGTCGGCCCCTTCAGATATTGGGATGTCATCAAAGGATTTTTCGGTCCCAATGGAAGAATGGTCCCAAAGAAAGATGTTCTGAATATGTTCAGGCACATTGATGGTTCTAGATTAGACCTTCAGATGTTATAAAAAAAGGAAAATCTTTAAGTTCTGTTATTTCTTCCTCAGTCTGATTACCCAGCTCATGTTTAATATTATACGTGAGTATTTGTGTCTCTGTGCCTCTGTCTCATACCAGAGAAGGACCTGGTGGCCTGTGATTTGAAAATGTAATTATTCTTCAAGCAATGCTCTTGCAGAGACATCCCTTTAAATAACATTCACAGTTCAGCAAGTATTACATACTCATACAGAATTCCATCTTATTGCACCCCAAATCTGGAGCCAATTAATTCAGTATGGTATTAAAAGATGAGAGCAGAAGATATTTGAGTGGGAAAGAGATATTTTTTAACTGGATTTGGTGATCTTATTTCACTTTCTCTCCACTCTATCTTCTGCCTTCTATCACAGACCACATCTTCAATTGTAATAATTTAAATTATCTTTAAGACTCTTAAAAAAAAAAAGACCAATTAAAAAATCTGTTGTAAATTCATATATTTTTCTTCATCTTAAGTCTTAATTGACTTTTAATTTAAAATTTTGGACAGATAATTTTCCACAGCCCTCATTGAATAAATCAGAGCATCTGTTTCTTTAGCATTTGATTTTCTTTCTGTTACAGTCAAGGATGGACCAACCAAGGGAGAAGAGAAGAACATTGATCTCTTTTCTTCCACTTGGCTGAGTAAGACCTCTGGTTGTTTTTAAGACATAATTCAGAAGTTCAGGGGAATCAAAAATCTTCCCATTTTCTTCAGAAAGCTTGGAATATGGTTTATAGTGGATAATTTTTTTTGTGTGTGTATGTATATAAATATTAAACCCAGGACAAAGTCTGTATAGAACCAGCTTCTTTAATTAAAAATGGGCTTATGCAGGTATTGATTCTTTAGTTCAGCAAAAGCACAAGCAAAAACAAGGCAAAGAGCCAAATGATGATGTGTCTTGGGGGACAAGAAATCTAGCAAAATACTTAACATCAAGCAAGTAAAAAGTAATATGGAATAAGAAGTGTGGCCTTCCGTGTTGAATTCTTTTCACGATCTAGAATGCTGACTCAGACTGCACAGAATTTTAATTATTTTCTTAGGGAGGAGGGAAATCACATCCCTACTAAAAAATGTAATCAAATATCCAACCTTTAAGAAAAACGACAAACTTTAGTTATTCTACTTATAATTAAATTCTATTGAAACTTAGTGTCTTACCCTTATTTATTAATGCAATATTTTAAATCAGATCAACTCTATGAATGAGACTGTTAGGCAGAATAAGCAGAAATCAGTGTATATATCAATAATTGTATCTAAGAGTGGTTGTTAGTGTGTTCTCTGAACGGCTGTCCTTTAACAATGTTCTTCTTCCCTGGAGTCAAATAGGGAAGAAGTTGTTTGAATGGATCTGCATCAAATATACTTTAATATTGCCCTCAGTGTATCAGATCCTCGTTCTGCTGCCTCCCTACCCTGACACTGCTGAAGTCCATGGCATTAAATGGACTATATAAGTTTACAGAAGGGTTTATATGATGGAGGGAATTGGCTCCTCAGGAAATTCTGTCTGCCTTACATACTGTGGCTCAAGAGGGAACAGCAGGCACAGCCTGAGCTGTAAAGCTGAAAATTACTTATGCATTATAAATCATATAAGGGTGAGGAAAAGGTCTAGAAGCTTAAAAGATAATGTAGGTCAAGCTTAGGTATCTCTTTCCGAAATCACACTGCAATGCTGCCATGATCAGCCTTTCCTTGGTTGAGATCCTGGAGTTCTCCAAATTGCTCTTGGTTGGATTTTATCCAATTTCTTAGTTTTTTACTATTTTTTACTTTTATCCTCCAAAGTTAATGGTTAAAGATGGTAAAATTGATTAATATTGGGAAAATTCATAGATGTTTCATTAAATGGATTCTCTTTTGCTCATTTACAAACGATACAGCTGAATCTCCATAACCTCAGAGATTTTACTGTGTTCAATTTAATCTCGGTGTGACAAAAGGATGAAGTTTCATTGCCTGACTCTTCTGTATCAAAAATGCTACTGGCAGAACAGCGTATATACTGATACTGCCTGTTCCACTACATTTTGTATATTGTTCCTTAAGAGTAAAACTGTGGGGAAAGAGCATTTTAAAAAGACAACCTCAGAAGGAAAAGAAAAAGAAACAAAAGAATCACCATAACCTTTGGTCAACAGCATTTATTGCCTGAGAAAGTAGGCATTGTTGCAAACTAAATATCACCAAACAAGTTGTTATTGGTCACTATCTTTTTCAATTAAGTGGGAAAGTTGATTAGGGATCAATAATTTCTGCCTTTTATTACAAATGATTTTGTATTTAAGTCTATTTGATTATGTGAACAAAGCTTAACACTTTTTATTAGCTGAACTTTCTGGAAAGAAAACCAAACCCAACAGCTGAATTCATAGTTTTGAGATGACTTGTTCTATACAGCAGCAATTTGTGGGATACATTTAATTGCATCTAAAGAGCTGTCATGAACTACAGGGAAAAAATTGTTAATTAGCTCTACAAGTAAAGAATCAACATTCTAGAACAACTTAGAAAATCACCTGTTGCTGAAGGAAAGGCATGTGGTTTCTCTTTCCTTCATCAGGAAGGTAATGGAGCAGTATATTTTTAGGGATTGTAATATTGATGGTGACATATGCTTCACTTAAGCAGACAAAGGAACAAAAGCCTTCAGAGTACTACTGAGAGTCCAGTGACTCCAGGATATATGCTTAATTTTAGAAGTGGTATATATTTGCTGAATTTTTTGAGCTTTTCTAATGGCAAAACGAAAAGTAAGGTATATGAGAAACAAGTTGAAAGAAAATGCACTAATGCTATATGATTAGTTTTTTAACCTTCCCACATACTGTAAATCATTCTAAGGAAATGCATCTCTGCTGGAGTTCTGATTTTGTTCATAAAAACACAGAATATCCTGAGCTGGAAGGGACTCACAAGGGCCATCCAGTCCAACCCAAGTCCTTGCACAGACACCCCAACAATCCCACCCTGTTCCTCAGAGGATCATCCAAACCTTTCTGGAGCTCTGGCAGCCTTGGGGCTGTGCCCACTGCCCTGGGGAGACTGTTCAGTGCCCGACCACCCTCTGGGGGAAGAACCTTTTCCTGAGATCCAACCTAACCCTGCCCTGGCACAGCTCTAGTTGTTCCCTGGGTCGCACCACAGAGAGCAGAGATGGAGCTGCCCCTCCTCTGCCCCCTGTGAGAAGCTGCAGATCCCCATGGGGTCTGATCTCAGTCTCCTCTTCTTCAGGCTGAACAAGCCAACTGCCCTCAGCTGCTCTTCATGTGGCCAGTCCAGGTGCTTCTCCATCTCCCTGTCCCCCCTTTGGCCACTCCCCAATGGCTCAATCTCTCCCTCCCATTGTGCCCCCCAACCTGCCCCACTATTGCAGCTGAGGCCGCCCCAGTGCAGAGCAGAGCGGGACAATCCCCTCCTGATGCCCCCCAGGGCAGGGATGGCCCTCCTGGCTCAGGCACTGCTGACTCGGGGCCAACTGGCCCCTGCCCAGGACCCCCAGGGCCCTTTCCTGGCACTGCTTTCCAGCCTCTCATTCCCAGTCTGTCCGTCCATCCAGGGCTGCCCCATCCCAGGGGCAGAGCCCACTTTTGTCCTCTGCTGCCACTACAACCATTTAGTATGTCCTGCATCTGCTTCAAAACCACAGCAGTTCAGGTTGGGATAAAAAGTAAAAGATTACAATAAAAGTGGAAAAGGGGATGTGACTGAGCAATCTGTGGTAAATGTGGCAAGTCAAAATAAGTTGCAGTCACTGCTTTTATGAGCCTGCTGGATTTAGAGCATGAACATTCTACATATTTATTTAGTTTTTAAAACCCCCTGAAATATAAAAAGAGTCCAATTGGGACATCAATTAATGCAACTGTGCTCTTGACGTTTGAGACATTATTTGTCTGATAAACTTCTGATGACAGACTTGGATCTTTTGTGTTCTAGAAGCTAAGCGTGATACTTCAAAGTGAGAGGTAGGTGTGCATGAACATGTCTGTAGTTGAGAAGGAAAAGGAGATTGATGGTAGCCAGCTTCCATAGATGAAGCTTGGGATAGATCAGTGCCACACAGAAAAGAGAAGGTGAGGTGATGATTTCAAGGATAATTACATAGACATCCTCACCCCATGGAGAGGGATCATGTCAGTTTGTTTCTTGCAGCAGTAAGAAACAGCAAAATACACTAAGACCTTAAAAGCAGTTCTTTGTAACATTCATTACTCTGCTATTGCTCTTAAGATGTGACACGTGTGAGAGCCCAAACACTGGCTCAAACGCTCCTTTGGGAGCGTTTTTCTCACGAAGGTAACTATCAATGTGATCAGTAGTTCAGCTGGACTCAATACTTTGTTGTTCAAATAAAGAAAAGGAAAAAGCAGTGTGTGTGTGGGAACACCTTTATAAAAAGTGTCTTATGTGGATCTCTTTGCAGTTAAGGCCAGTGTTGCTGCTACAAAGCCGACTTGAATGGAACTTAATTTGAAAGAAATAAGGACTAAATGAAACAGTTTGCTGTAAATCCGTAGATTCTGTGGCATTTGGTAAAAGAAGTGGTTCTTGTGAGTTAACAGGATAATAAAGCGGAATCCTTGGAGCTTCTTTTTTTGTTTGGTCTTTGTCAGAACTGTCTTTCATTTAATATCAGGCTTTTAAATAGACCTCAGGTCTTTGCACTTAGTCGGCTGTACAGGTGTTCTACCCAGTTAGTCTCTGGCACCACTGACTGTCTTGTTGATCTTGCCATGACCCAAGTGTGGAAGAGAATGCTTTAGAAGGCTTCTTATTTCTTCCCCTAAAGGAGTTATGCACCATGCCTTGTAGTCACTGAGATTATGCTTAGAGGGTTTAAAAAAACCCCCAAGTTACTGAAGTAAAACTCACATTGATTTGTTTTGTGACTCTGAGGAGGATTTTACTGCAAAGATTCAAGAAAATAGTCCTACTTTGAAGGATGAGAATAAAAGCAGCCAGGAGGTGTAGTGGTTTCCTCCTAAAACAGAAAAAAAAGGCTGGTGAGTAAACAAGAGAGTGGGAGAGCCTTGACAGGTAAGAGTTGGATCAGTGTTGAATGGGTGATGGGCCTCTGACAAAAGGCACCAGTTGGGCATAGCAGTCAGATTTGGACCAGAAGAAAACCAAAACAATTATATGAAAGCTAATGACATTATTGAGAAACTTATCAAACATATTTCAGAATAAGACTTGAGGTGAATACAACTGAAATGACCAGCTGGTGCATTTGTAATCCTTGAATCTTTCAGTTTTATCCTCTTCCAAACTCTCTAGTGATTTTTCTTCTCTGAATTGTTTTTTCTTTGCAATCTCTATCTCACTATAGGGTTCTCTATTCAAAGCAGAAAATGAAAGAGTGGAAAAAGGAAGCTGAACCATTTCACAAGAAATTTATTGCAGATAGCAATTTAGTAGACTCATTATCCCAGCATGAGGAAAATACAGTAGAATCCTAAGAAAACCAACACAATACAGCAGTGAATATACCCAATTATTGAATAGACAATATCATAATTTCTCAGTTCAGGTTAATAAAGATCCTAATTCATTTTACTGTAATAGAAAGTATTAAGTAAATGTTAAGTGCTAATTACTACCCTGCTATTGAGAAAGCAAGAAATAGAACACGAGATGAGTTCAAACTGGTAGAAATTCTTAAGTTTCTGGATAATTGAGAATGCTATAACTAAGGTATGGGCAGAAGCCTCAGTAGCAAAAAGGTTGTGAGAAATTTCCAAACAAGTCTAGTTACAAAAAGAAAATATATTCACTGCTGAGTTGGTGGAGAAGGGCAGTTTTAAGTTTTCAATATATGTTTTAAGACTGCAGCAAACAAACCAGAAAGGCAGTTTCAGCATTGCCTGTGCTATTAACAGTATTCTTCATTGCAGCAGTTTTAATGTATGCTGTTTCCTGATGGATTCCTGCTTGTATCCCTACTAAACTCTTTTTTGAAATGCAAAGACACTCTTGTAAGTGGAGTCAACAGAGCTGGTCAAAACCAGTGAAAAGGCAGTAATTTTGTGGAACATATTCTGACTGGCTATGAAAATCAATAACACTTCAGACACTGCATTTAGATATATGCTCATCTCCATGGCATATCTCAGCTTTTGACCCAATAGGAGGTTTTTGTGCCATGGATGTGCAAGTCATGCAATAAACTCTGCTGGCTTGAGGTGAATTGTATTTGTCAGCCAGCTTTGACAGCCCAACCTGTGCTTTCGCCACCACTGCAGAAACAGTAATTTTAATTTAGAAGTCGAAATGATAAGTAGTGCATCAATATATTCTTAAAAGATACATTTCATAGACTCACAGAATGGTTCGGGTTGGAAGGGACCTTAAAGACCATCCAGTGCCAACCCATGCCAGGGGCAGGGACACCTCCCACAAGCCCAGGTTGCTCCAAGCCCCGTCCAACCTGGCCTTGGACACTTCCAGGGCTGGAGCAGCCACAGCTTCTCTGCCCAACCTTTGCCAGGGCCTGCCCACTCTCCCAGCCAAGAATTTCTTTCAAATCTCCAACCTAACTGTACTCTCTGTGAGTTTGAAGCCATTCCCCCTTGTGCTGTCAGTCCAGGCCCTTGTCAATAGTCTCTCTCCATCTTTCTTGCAGGTCCCCTTCAGGTCTTGGAAGGCCACAGTTAGGTCACTCTGAAGCTTCTCTTCTCCAGAATGAATAATCACCCCCCAATTCTCTCAGCCTTTCCTCCCAGCAGAGCTGCTCCATCCCTCTGATCACCATTTCAAGTTGTTATCTACATTATAACAATTATGAGCTGACAGAGAAAACACACACCAGAATGCTGCATTAACTCATGGTGAATCAGCAGAGCAAATAATGCAAATACTCCTTGCTGTTACTGGAGCTCAAATGTCACATGAAACCTGCATGTTCAAATGAATTCAGTCAGGTAAGGGATACTTCCTTAGTGGAACTGTTCCCAGACACCCGGGATCTGTGCAGCATCCACATGCCATGAAAGCCACCACGGCTGACCTTTCCAGCAGATCAAGGTTCACTGTGGTTTGGGCTCTCTTTTGCATAATTCAGTACCAAATATCTAGTGCAGGTGTAATGGCGACTCGGTTAGGAAAAGTGAAATACTGACAAAAGTAGTCCAGGCTTGTCCAGTCTGTGTTGGATCTGAGTGCTTGTAACAGTCTGGGTAGTACCCTCCCAAAAAGGATAAATGTGGCTCAGTGTGCTGAATGTTATCACAGGAATAAAATATAAAAGAGTTCCCACAAATAGCTTGTGCTGGTTTTGAAGGTTACATACCAAGGACATTGCTTCTTGCAGCAGTGTGGAATTGCAGCAGTTATTTGCAACAGGAGGTGTATTCCTTGTGTGAATGCCTGTAATACCAGGCCACCCTTCCCTGGAGGGAGAGAGAACAACCCCCACATGAGTAGGATATGGTGGAACTTGGGCAGAGTAGAACTCAGGAACTTCAGAGCTGGAAAAGGAAGGTCTTGGCCTTTTGCCCTCAGCAGCAGCATTTGCTTTATAGGAGGAACTCAACAGCTTGGCTGTTTTTCCTCTTTTCACCCCAGTTCAGCCTTGGCACCAGAAGTCTTTTGTGCAATGTTGGTCATTTTGCCTGCTTTAAAATTTACCTTTAACCCGTTCTTTGGGGGTTTCTAGACAGCAAAGCAAAAGATCTTCATCTCTAAATTGCCCAGCTCCTCTGCCTCAGCAGCACGTGTGTGATTGCTGCACTAAACCTGTTCTTGTCACCTCTTCTTGTCACCTGTTCTGATTAACAGCACAAAACCATGGGCATTTACTGCTCCCTGAGGTACCACCTGCAAATCTAATTTTAGGCTTCTGGTGAATAGTGGGCAGAAGGACTGTTCTTGTTCATTCAAGGACTTCTTTGTAGTGCTCCAAAGGCAACATCCATGCAAGTGTTTGCTTAAACTTTGGGTTTGAGTGACCTTTTTCGGTCTGTGAACAGACTAGAAAATATAACGTAGATATCTTAGTGACACAGAAAGCAAACTGGAGAAATGCAGCCTGATGTCTCATAAAACTTGACAGAGCAGGCAAAAAGTGGATGCTCTTAGTTCAATATAAAAAAGAATAGATGACCTTAATCCTTTCTCTGTCTAGAAGAAAAATGTGTTCTTATAATTAGTTATGTTAACTACTTGCCAGAGTCACTTTGTGCCATCCAAAGACCTTGTAAACTTTTACTAAATTGAGCTATTGAACTACACTTTCAGACAGGCTTCCTGTAATGGATTTGTATTTGTACTGCTGGTGCATTCAAGAGAAGTTATTGAGTCCTACTGTGCCTCTACCCATTCATTCAAATGGTGCCCATAGAAAGTATTTTCCAGGGCTAATACTGTATGTTCTGTGAATATACTTTTATAAACTCATTAAAATTACTTTTTCTGTGAATGCTACTCTTTTAGGATGAGATTTTAAAAAGTCTTCCACTAGAGAACAGCAGGGAGAAAAATAAAGTCCATTTAGCAGTGCACCAGACTCGGTGTACAATAAAGTATGTATTAAGTGTATAAAGAAAACTTGTACCAAATCAGGTGCTTCAGCATGTGAGGTGGAGTTCTGTATGTGACACAAATGTGGGCAAACTTACTGTTGTTGCTGTGCTGGTGCAGAATTAAGGATCTAATTTTAATTGAGTTTCCATGTAATGATGACTTCAACAGTAATTTACTAACTTTAATTAAAATACTTTCCAGCTAATCTTTGGACATTATCCCTTTAATTATAAAAGGCATCTGTTATATTAATAGCCTTGGAGACGGCCTTATTTGCTTTAAAATGTAGGTGCATGTACAATTAAACTTTTGCCGTGTTTCACTGTGTTCTGGGCAGGATCAGTGACCATTATGCATTACAAGGTTTACAGAGCTGTGATAATGAAGCAAATTTGTGCTGAAAACCTGTACTTCAAGGGAGTATTAAAGCTCATTAATTTCATTAGCTGAATATATCTTTTTCAACATAATTTTAAAGAAATCTTGCAACACCATGTAAGAGTACTGTGGCACTGCAGAAGGGACCAATTTGTTTAATAACTGTGACTTCATAGCAAATAAACATTTTCACATGATTAGTCTAATAGTGTGCTAAGACAGGATTTTCTTTCAAAGTTTGGCATTTTCTCTTTTGCATATTTCTTAAGTGCATTCAGTGGTGACAAGTTATATTCCACACCATTAGGAACTAGTAGAGTCTCAAGAAATGATATTGCTTGGTACAGATCAAGTGAAGCTCAGAGTTACACAGAACAGGCTCAAGTGTGAGCAAAGCTGTAATCAAGGATGGGAGGACAAATCAAATTGATGTCTGAGGAGGCTGGAGTTGGCTGCTTTCAGCTCAGCTTTTGTCCTACTCTTGCAACTCTTTCAAGCTTCAGTTGTTGCCTTTTCTACAGATATGAATTGGAAAAATCTAATCTTTTGGGACTGCTGTTCTAGTTGTACATCTTTCTTCTGAGCTCTTTTATTTCCTGAAGTAAGAGAAGACTTGCAGCTCTTTATTCCTTTTTTTTTTTCCNTGTTTCTTTTGCAAGAGCTTGAAGGTGCGCAATTTTAGGCCCAGAGACATATTGAAGGTGTCAGAGGAGTTTATGATCAGCAAGGGGAATTTTAGGAGTGGACTGTGCAAGGTTGGTCTTGAGGTGTCTCTGTCTCAGTTCAATGTGGGGTGATAAAAACAGGACCCAGTGTTTTTGGAGACAGAAGAATCCTCCTTTCTGCTGTTTGGGTGGGCAGAAGATGTGTTCTTCATGCCTGTTTGGGCCAGCTTTAAATTCCTTCCTGATCATTATTTTGGAAGACCACCAACTACACACCCAACCAAAAGACAAACTTCCCTTCTTCTCATGGATGCATTTCCATACTGATACAATGGAAATCCTCAAATGCCAGGCTAGAAGGGGCCTCGAGGATCACCCAGTCCAACATTTCCTGGCAGAACCAAATGTTGGTTTGCATTTGTAAGGGCCTTGTGTTGTATTCTACAGTCCAACTACCAAATTGTGGTGTATCAGAGGTGGCACCACATAAAGGCTCTCTTTATATTTTGGTGAGTGTCTGTTAGACTTCAGTTACCTTTTCAAGAGTTTCATGTCGACAAAAAAAGACAGCTCTCTGCAAAATGTGGTTGTGGTATCTGCTCTGAAAGGAGCAGCAGCCCAGGCTCCAACACTGGTTTCAGCATCCCACTGAAAGCAGTGATGTTGTCAAGAAGCTGGTAAAGGGTGTCAGAATTTAACCTGAGTCAGCCTCCTAGAGATGCAGTTGAGCATTTTGCTTACTTTGCTGTTATTCTAAGAAATACTCGCTTTTCTATAATAATATGCTATTGGTGATACTCAGTGCTGCAATTAAGGGCTGAAAATGTCTAAATATCCTTTCTTTGACAATGCGCTATTACATAAATATTTTCCCTCTTTTTCTCTTCTCCAATACAAGTGAGATCTAAGTGTTGTGTGCCTTAAATTTAAAGAATCTCCATAACCCAGCTACATAACTAGAAGTACTTACTAGAAATTGCTGCCTTCATATCTTCCACATCATAATTGTTTTTTGGGGTTTTTTTTAATTTATATTAAGAGATAAAAACAAAGAAACCCCACCTGCCAAAGTCATGACAGATTAGTCTGAAAGGGATGCATCCTATAAGGATACCTTAGGCCAAAGGATCAGTGTTTTGCTGTTGGGTGAAGAACTTTACTGTATCCACTCTATCAGTTACTAAAAATGTGCCCCCCACAAATAAACATAACTCTTTACTTTTAGAGAAGTCCCATATTTGTTTCTGTACTTAGGGAAGTAATTTAAATAATGACTTGATCATTATAATGATCATAATTCATCATAAAATTGGTTTAGCTAATATTAACTCTGAGCCTCCTTCCGTAGTTCTTGTTCATCTGGATTGAGAACCTTCTGTACAGTCTAAGTTATGGATTGGTTTCTGACAGATCATTCTCCCTGCTGGATCTGTGGTTGGTACTGTGTATTTTAGAGAGGTGTCCCTTTCCTTTTTTCATAGTCACTATTCTTAATAGACAGAAGGAATTCAGGAGAGCCAGATGTTTCTAAAATAGGGTAAAAGTTAGGTTTTATGAAAAATAAGTTTAATCATGATTCCTTAAATATGAAACTCAATCCTTTCAAATAATGACAGTACATTTTCTCATAAAAATATAAAACTGTTATTTCTTCTATCCCCAAGAAGACAGCTGAAGGAATTAAGACAGGAAAACTGCAGCCCATATAATTTTCCTTAGTGTTGATTATTTCCAAGCTCTCTGCATTCGTTCTACACACAGCACAGCATCAGCTATGGGAAGGGCAAAGATCTTGGAGGAGTAAGGAGCAGCCAAACCTGAGATCAGTGAGGAAAGGCTTCATCCCAGCCTAGGCTGGTGACTGCAGGTGTTCACTTGGAAGACTGCAGTGATATTTGGGTTCTTTCCCTAATCACTATCATGTGCCATCAAGGGCTTTATGTAAATCTTGTCCCCTGGCTGAGAAGGGTTTGCGTTTCAATACATTTCCACCAAACTGTGTTGTTTACCAAGTTTTGTTGGAGTGTAGCTTTGGTTGGGTTTTTATTCCTCCTTTCCCTGATTTGTCTGCTCTAAGTCACAAAGTAGCATCGCCCCTGATTTAGACAGCCAAGAGAAATCCTCAACCAAAAAGCAATTGCTGTTAATTAGTATCACACTGCCTTAAAGAAGAGTTGTTGAGTCTTTTAATTTTGCATAGTTGATTTTATTTTAATGTCCCTGCAGACTGCTTTCTCCATGAAGTTTAGTGATGTTAATGATAGTAAAGTCATTTGCAATTACTGTGATACAACTTTGGTTAAGACAAGCTAAAAGGAGAATTGAGCTAGAAACTAGTGATCCTCTCCTTATTTAGTAGTTGCTTTTATTACTGTAATTCAGTTGAAGGGTATCTATGAGCTGCCTTGGGGTAGAAAGATCAGATGTTTGTCTAAAATTAAATCAATCGCCTGAACTTTGTGACACAGACAATATTTCAGCGTGGTAAAACCGTGGGCAAGGTTCTCTGCTTCAGTTAACTCGATTTCACCTCAGTGGAGTCTTTCTGCTGCTTCGAAAGTGACTTCGAGTCCCATTATCTTCCACGGAAATATTCATCAAAGTCCTGATCTGTTTTGAATAGGAACCACTTGGCAGCAGAGAGAACATGAGCCACCCTCTCCCTCATGTTTTTTTAACTTTGTTTTTGAAGAGCATAACACTGCTGCTGTTACAATGGTTCCAGTGCCAACATTTTTCTTATGAATAGTCTATACTTTGAGAGGGGACAAAGGTGAAAACAGAAGGCAGAATATGCTATATTTGGGGTTTTTTAATGTGCAAACCTTTTTCTAACTACAGAATGAAAAGACAGGCTTTCATCACATTCTTGGTACTTGTAGAAATAATGTTGTCTACACTTACTGTGACAGGAGACCAAATAGAATCCGCTGAAGAATGAAAAGAGAAGTTTTTTCAATCTTATTGCAAGGTGTTGCTAATGCCCCTACCCTTGATTATACTGTTTGTCCTACAATGCTGGTATTAAAATTGTAGCTGTGAGGTGTCTTGCTAATTGCTTTATCTCTAATGAAGTGTTACTTACTAAGGCCTTGCTCTTGATCTCTCCAAAATTATCTATTTAAACACTCTCAAATGCAGTTCTTTTTGAGACCAAATTAAGACAGATTTATTCCATTAATGTTTAACTATCACACACTACTTCCCGTTTGCAACACGACTGTGATTAAACACCCTACATAATACAGTGAGAATAACTTCTCAGTCTTCCTGAATGTCTCACTTGCTCTCTCTGCCACCAGGTCCAACTTGCTGATACTCAGCATCATGAGACTACCATTTTTTTGTTTTACCCAGGGTCTAACCTGAGATAAAAGATGAAGCAATGTTATTTCTGTAAAAAGTAAAAGGGCTCCTGCAATTTTAAGAAATCAAGTTTTTGACTGTTTCTGATATATGAATGTTCTGTTATAGTCTTGCTTTTAGGATCTCTAGAGGTTTCAGCTTTATAAAAATCAGTCATGTAGTAGAGGTTTTTACATAAGATATAGCTGAATAGTCATTAGTTGCTTCAAAAATCATAGAATCATATAATTATTTGGGTTGGAAGGTATGTTAAAGCCCATCCAGTCTCACCCCCTGCCATGGGCAGGAACACTTCCCACTATCCCAGGTTGCTNGCTCTCCATGTCCTTCCTGAGCCCGGGGCAGTTTTCCTTCTCTGGGCCAAGTTAAGCCATGAAGGGGTGGCACAGCCTGGTGTGGGTTTGGCTCTGTTCTATCTTTACTGGAAATCTGAGATGCCAAATAATAGAACAGTATTTCAAGGGCAGTATTGCACTATCACCATGTGATTTAGTACTCTTTGTTAAATGTCATTAGATGTCATGGCAGATTATATAGATGATAATTTAGTTAAATAACAAAGACTTATGTAGTTTGGCTCACATAGCAGTAGCAAAACTGTTGTGATTTGAAAGCTGATGTTTTCTGTTAAGGTTCTGGACAGTTCTTCAAAACTAACAAATACAGAGAAAAGCAAAAAGGTGAATAAAGGGTAATCCTCAGAACACGGAGTATATATTAAATAGCTTGTATGACCCTTTATCTCACCTGAATTTATTACTGAACTGGGCATTGATTCTGTCACCAGAGAGCTGCCCAGGGCCCGGGTACTGGATCTCCTTCTCCTGTTAGCACTTCCTGGGAATTTGTGCAGTCTGATCTGGAGCAAGGGGTTCATAATAAGGCCTGTTCTTTGATCAGCAATCCTGATAAAGTATGTAATTTGTATTTATAATTTTTTTAGCCTGTATGTATCTTTGTTTGAAAATCTGTCTTAGAGCCTTGCAAAAGTGAAGGCACTGCCTTGTGTCTCTAAAAAAACAGTAATGGGACATTTGCCTTTGACTTCCAATTACATAGAGTTTTGAACAAACTGCATCGATATCCTCCTAATTTAGAAATACTTTACAGTGTATATTTTAGAATTAAATTGATTTTTGATAAGCAATCCTCCTGTGGCCATTGGAAAAAAAATAGCAAAGCTGTAATTTTGTCATTTGGGCCACTTTGGTAACAGAGAGAATCAGCTGGACAAAAGGGTTGTGTTTTGCAGAAAGTGGATGTGGGATAGAGGCTTAAAGCAGAAAACCCAAACCCTGGCTACAGAAGGAACAGGCCATGAAGTGAGAGGGGGACACTGGATGCTTAAAATTACATGGGCTCTTAGGTGAAAAAAAACCACAGAAGCTGAAGGCCCTTGATCAAAAAAAAAAAAAAAAGTAGTGTGAAGATATTTCAGGGTAATCTTGAGACCAAATATCTCTTGAGAACCCTGTTGACAATACTGTAATACGCTTTTACTCAGAATTAGCTACCTGATCCAAACACTTTTTCTTTCCAAAGGTCCACCAAGGCATCTAAAATCATTTGTACTCAACTATTCCACGCCGTATAAATATTTGATGACATAAAGTCCTGTGGGCACTGCAATAATTATACAAATTGTAATGCTAATCCTTGGTATCAATAATGCCTTTGGAGAAAATAGCATTATATACTTCACTCCCAGAGAATAATAACAATATTAACGCAGCGCTGACACTTGGCAGAGCTGCTTCCCCAGCCTGTGTTCACTTGGCAATTGGAATTGCAAAGAAGCACAGAAAGCAGACATTTCTGGCTGCAGTTCTGCTTCCAGAGTGGCAGAAAGAATTTGGCACTTAATGATATGCGAAGTGTTGTTCCTGTTTGATTGTAGTATACTATACATGCCTTGGAGCATGACTTAGAGTAATTTAACAACTGGAATAACAGGCATTTGGGAAGAAACTAATCTCATATGAAGGCAGATCACAGACACTAGGCTTGTTCATAAAAATGTTGCCTTGTCATGCTATGTGAAGTTGGATATCAAGCTAGCAAGATGATGATGTGGGGGCAGCATCGCTCGGTTCAGACTGGAAAGATCCACTTGAGAAATAACATCATCAGTGAAATTTGAACTTTGTCCTAACCTGCTATCCAGCCCCATGCCAGAAGTCAGAGGTTTGTGGGTTTTCTTGATTTTTCTGACTACCAGGCAGTCACAGGTTGAGCAGAGAAGCTGTGGCTGCCCCATCCCTGGAAGTGTCCAAGGCCAGGTTGGATGGGAGTTGAAGCAACCTGGGCTGGTGGAAAGTGTCCCTGCCCACGGCAGGGGGTGGGACTATATGAGCTTTGAGGTCCCTTCCAGCCCAAACCATTCCATTATTCTATAAAAGGCTTTGGCCCTTCTAATTTTCTCCCTCCACAACCTCACAACATCCTTGTAGTTCCTCCAAGGTACCTGCCTCTCTTTCCAGAGGTGAAAACACCCTCTTTTTTCCCCCTGAGATTCACCCTAAGTTCTCTGTTTTGAACCAGGCAAGTCTTTTTCCTTCCAAAATGTATATGATGTAGCTCCAGATGATGACATAAAATACCTTCTGTGAGATGCATATGTATCCTTACTTAATGCATAAAACAACTACATAAAATAGGGTGGAAATCATTTAGAAAAATCAATATAACCCAGCCTTCAGTCCGTGGGCTTTGCAATTATTTAATATGGATGTCCCACTTAAAAAAAAAAAAAGAAAAAGTATACTAAATAAAGTAAGAAATGGAGAACTAAGACTGAAGGTGGTAAATTCTTGCCATTTTTGTGCTACTTTTCAGATTCCAGCTTGTCTGATGATGCAATCTGACAAATGCAGTAGGAGATGGGTGTTATATCCTATTCTGAATTTTGTTACAGTTGCCATTTTTGGTGAATATTAATTAAGTTCTATTTGACACCTCTCCTGAAACATTGGGATTCGTGGTATAATGAAATTCATAGTAGAACATGCCAACGCTCATTTGAGAGCTGTTTATCTTATTCCCTTCAGTTCAAGAAAAATGATCACTTAGGAAATGTTTAGGTGAAATTATAGATTAGTGTTCTATGTGTTCATGGTTAAAATGGGGTTCAATTTCATCTCTGGTGGCCTATAAATCTGATATTTTAGAGACTTCTTTTCCACATTAGTTCTTGAAGTTCATTGTGTATCAGCAAGTGATCCTTTTTCTGCATTTTTAGCAACTAATCTCTGATCAAAGGAATATAAAAACCTAGACATCAAAAGTGGTTCTTAAGGGTTTACAAATCTCTGCTTTCTTCTGTATCACAGGATGTGGCAGCTGGTTTTGAGGATACTGCATTTTATTTTGAGGGAGGAAGTCTTCAACCACTTCAACAGTAACAGATCTACAGCTAATTTTTATCCTTATGTATTATATTAGTTTTTCCATTTCTTCACCAGAGCCATCTGGAAGTTAAACGACAATAAAGACATTGAATATAATTATAGTAATTCAGATTTAAAAAAAAAAAAGTGTTATTTCAATAGAAATTAACATTATTAAAAATTCTAGTATGATTTTCACTTACTGAAATAAAGCAGCCAAACTGACTAGACAGAAAGACTAACAAAACAAGTACAGCAGAGAAATCCATAAACAGAAGGAAAATAAAGAAGTCAATGAAACATCAGGGGCTGAATTCCGGTCGTCTCCCCTCTTTTGGGTTTTTGTAGCAAACTGTTGCAGGCTTTATTTCTTTAACTTAATTATGTAGGTCTTTAATATTCATTATTGTTCCTTTGTTCAGGAACTTTGCCATTATGAGAAAACCTGAACATCCACACATAATGGTACATTTCTCAAAATCATAGGCATGAAGGAGTGTGGGACTGTGTGTTTGACAGGGGAAGGCAGTGGGATCCTCTGGAATGATGTTGTCCTGTTAATGAAAAAGCAAAATGATTTTCAGAAGAAAGCAGCCTGGCTAAATCACAAACTCAGAGGATGGTTTGAGTTGGAAGAAACCTTAAAGATCATCCAGTCCCAAACTCCTGTTCCAAAGCAGGAACACCTTCCTCTAGCCCAGGTTGCTCCAAGCCCCATCCAACCTGGCCTTGGACACTTCCAGGGATGGGGCAGCCACAGCTTCTCTGCCCAACCTGTGCCAGGGTCTCCCCACCCTCAGAGCCAATAATTCCTTCCCAACATCCCATCTAACCCTGCCCTCTGTCAGTGGGAAGCCATTCCCCCTTGTCCTGTCACTCCAGGCCCTTGACAATAGTCTCTCTCCATCTTTCCTTGCAGATTCTCTTCAGGTAAATCTCAGGGTTGGTTGTGTGGTCTGTATGTGCTGCCTTTACTGTTAGAACCTCCAACTGATCTCAATAGTGTTTTCAGTCAACTGTGTTTTCTTGAAGTTTTTCAGTGAAAATCCCCTAAAATTCTATGTTTTCTGCAAAATTTATTGTATCAGGATGTTTTCTAGTGTGCTTTGCTGTGACACTGCATCTCTGAAAGAACATATGGTCAAAAAAACTACCACCCATGTCATAAAAACACCCACTTCTTTCACAGTTCAGGTGAGACCTCAAAGTCTGTAAGACTGATCTCGTCTCCTTTCCTTTTGTCAAAGCTCAGCTGTGGTCTCTGCACTACTTGCTTTGACTCTTCTGCTCCTTTTGAACACTCCTTGCTTGCTTTCTGCTGGACACAATCCAGCATGTCCTCTTCTGCTCTGTTCCTGTTGTTGATGACTGCTGGTTCTTTCCAGATTATCACAGAACCATAGAATATCCTGAGTTGGAAGGGACCCACAGTGGTCATTGAGTCCAACTCCAACCCTGCACAGGACAGCCCTGTTATTCTTCCTCTTTTACCCAATCTATGGGATTTCCATTCCCCTCCCTTATTTCCTTCTTGCCAGAGATTCTTCCTGGTGTTGTGGTTATTGGGTTTTTCATTTACTCTGGATTTGCCAATTTCAACTTTTGGATATCCTTTTTTCCCCTCCCTCCTCTCCTGTCATAGCACTACGTGACAGATCCCTTGACATGAACGTAGGGAAGAGTGAACTGTGCTCCTGGTGGCTTGAAGACATTTGGTGGCTGTGTGTTCTTGGGGTCCAGGTGGTGGTACAGTGGTGTTGCCTCCACATGCAGTAGTAAACTTCATTCAGGATAAACTGGTTTAAATCAAATTGGGACAGGTCATCCCTTCATACTCATGGGAGAATAAATAATAAAGGAGATAGTGATGATGTATCTGGGGAGAGGATCTGCAGCCAAAACCTGCCATGTGCTTGTATGAAACACTGACAAAGATACATATTGTGTTTCTGTAGGAGACCTTAGGCTGACCCAGATGTGCCAGGCATAGATTTTTAGCAGGTCTGTGGAGTCCCCATAATTATCCAATGTAATGGCATGGAATTCTGAATGAAGTAGCTACATGGCTCTTCCCTCCTGATTGCTATTGTCCTGGAAAGTGATGTTAAACCCCACATTGATCCTGGGAACTCAGCTGGACTAGCTCCAAATGCTTTTCAAAGTTCTACTGGTTCACCCTACACTTTGATTTATCCAGCCTATTCTAAAGGGCAATTTCAATCCCTAATGGATGCCATCAGTATTTTCAAATGAGGCACCTTTTAAAATGTGGAAATAGCTTGGAGAATAATTCCTGGTAAAGCAAACGTTCAGTGTTAGCTTTTTGTTGTTGCTGTGCAGAAAAATACAGTTTTGCTTGGGGTCGATAAGAGATTGAAAAGTGTGGGTAATAATAAAAGCTGAAGTGGGAGTTACTTTAATAATGGGATGTCATGTGTAAGCCTATAAAATAAACAGTAATTATCACATTTGAGAAACGACTCTGTTAGAATTCACAGTGCTCCTGACAGCTTCATCTGTACATCAAGCCTTTCTGGATTATGCACTTTCTTGTTCTTAATGAGCAAACAAATGAAACAGGAATTCTTACCCTGATAGAAGGTGTTGATTTCAACAAAACCTAAACAGAAAACTAGATAAAAGAGAGCCAGTACAGCAGATTGCAGTTAGTTCTTGCTAACACATTTTGCTGTTACAGAGTAAGAGGGAAAAACAGAGCTATAGTTTTATCACTTATGGTTTCCCTCCATCTTCTATGTGGCACATGTTGGAGGAAGTGGGCTTTACATATTGCATTGGAAAAACAGAAGTTTAATGAGCAATAGTGAATCCAAAAACTCAGGGATATAAAATTTGTAGGAAATAGTGAGCATTCGTGGTGTTTTTATTTAAGAACAATAGCATCAGTATTTGTTCCTTGAGGAAATTTATTTTTTAATGTAATTTAATATATTAAAACTGTAGATTTTTCCCCAAATACTAACAGCAAATAAATTCAAGAAAATGTTTGTTGTATCACTTTTATAACTTTTATTTAATTATTTTATTTTTTTTTTCAGCATTTGTAATGGAATTTACATATTTTTTGCATTCTCTAGGAAGATTGAGAGTTTAACACTCTTTCCAGCAATGGAGAAAGCTCTTTGTTGTATCAAAATGAGCTTCATCAATACCTAATCCATGAGAACACAGCCCAAAGTGGATTCACTTTGGCAGTAAATCACATATACTGGGTTACAAAGATAAAGCCAACTTCAATAGATATCTAAAGATATGTAACTTATCTTCTACACTCTGGTTCTGAATTCAGCCTTTGGAGGCTTAGAGAGCCAGAGTCTCAGTGGTGGTGTGCAAAGAAAGAGTTAAAGCATGCAAAGTAAGGAGCAGAAAATAAGTCTCTGGAATCTCATTACAGAGTCCTTTGGAAAGAGTTTTGACATGTTTTTATTTTTGTTCCGTTATATGGGACAATAAATTCCTCTAACCGGAACTGGTCTGTGAATTTGAGGTGTTCTGTGTGAGGAGGATGCAGAGCACACACCATGTGCATGGATTTGCAAATCCGCATCACTGCATCACTACATCACATGTTTTTTTTCTTATTTTTTTTTTATTTGTTTGTTTCTTGATGAAATATACTTCCAGTAAAAGTTATTTCGTTCACAGGGAAGTTAATGGCAAAGCTATTGATTTGGACATCAGCAGGATTCGAGAGCCTTTACAGTGTTTAAATCTGAATTTAGCTATGTGTCCGTAGGCACGCCCTGAAGAGAAAGGGGAGACGTGCCTGACCAACACGTCAAATAAGAGTCTGAGTCTCCAAAAAGCACTCGAGGCAGTAGCACCGGAGAGCAGGGGCAGCACTGCCCGAGCCTTGCGCGATGCTCGGGGAGGAGCGAGCCCCTCGGCTGGGTGGGAGCGCAGCCCGGCTCCCTCCCACGAGGTGGCAGGGCGATCCCGAGCTCATCGCGGGCACCGGCGAGGTGGAAGCAACGCAGCTTCATTCCAGAACCTCTTTGTCATCCTGCTGCAGCGTAAAGTGATGTTAAATTAATCCCCGCGACATCCCGGCGGTGGCAGGTCGGGACTGCCCGTGGCTGTCGCGGCGATGCTCGGGGTCACCCCCTAATTCAGGGGGCTCTCGGAGCCTCTGGCCAGCCCCGGGGCTGCTTTGGCAGCGCTGAGGTAACAACAGCAGCGTTGCAAACGTTGTTTGCAATTCCCCGACAATCCCACGGCAGCCCGAAGCTTTGCTGCAGCAGAGATCCCTTTTGGATAAGGGTAATGTTTGAGCTAAACTTGTAATAGTGCAAGCCTGCAAATCGAGGGGTGTTTCATTTAAGCAGCCAGGACACAAGTGCCAGCAGGCCAGGCTGCAGCCCCACTGAGCTGCAATCCCAGAGCAGCACCTCAGCTATTCATTTCTCCCCATGGTATTGGCTGTTGGCACCCAATTCCAGACAGTGAGGTACAGTCAGATGTTCCCACATGTGGGAGTATGGCACAGCATGTTGGTGGTGCTGGGGAGGGAAGGGAGCGGGGCCAAGCAGTGCAGATGGCACGAGGGGCTGTAAAATCCCAGGTGTATATTCCTGGGCAGGGTCTGAGCAATAGGTCTCTGTAGGGAAGAGCCGTATCTGAAATCTAAAGAGCTGGGGAGTTTATCTTCAGTTGTACTTGACTATTCAGTGAGCAGTCAGGGTTTCCTCTTGGTTCTGTCACAGCTCTCAGCCACTCAAACATGGTCTGTATCTTCCTGATGTGTTTCCCCCACTGAAGTGTTTTAACCTGTGTGATGGTGCCTTTATAAAGCGTTATTTTTGTTGTGGAGGTTTCCTTTGTGGTGATGATGCAAAAGAAAAGCACCATAAGCTAGAGCAGGCTACACACACGGACTAAATGCTGTAGGAGATTGATGTGCTGTGGAAGCCTGGAAGGAGCAATAACACAGGACTGAAAACCCTCTTAAATGTATTGAGCAAATGGATTGATGTTTTTTTGTGGTTTGTGTCATCCCCTTCTCCTACTCAAAGCTTTTTAATGTTACAGAGAGCTAAATACAAAGGCTGGAATCAGAAGAAAATCAAGGGAACAACTTGGCTGTGTTTTTGAAATGAAACAACAGGATGAATGCTAGGCCACTATCCCTAGTGTGATACATGCTGTGCTGTGTCCAAGTTCAACTCTGGTAGCTTTGGAAAACTTCATAAGTGCCTCTATTTAATTGTGGGGTAGGAGGACCCTGGAATTTATGTTCATTGTTGTGCTGCTTCATGTAATATTTGCATTTTAGTCATGGAATAAAATGACTACAAAAAATAGCTGTGATAAACCAGTGGTGGCAGAGGATGGTACAGCACCAAACCCTGATGATCAGGAATGTCTTGGCTAGTCCACACCATGTTAGGCAGTCAGGCCTGGGCTCTGACAATGCATTCTTTTTATAGTTTGGCTTCTGTCTAGAGCCAATTGGATCACAAAATATGGAAACTCTGATATTTGCCACAGAAAATATCAAAGGTACATCTACAGGTGAGGCAGAGCAGTGATTGAGATCAGCCCTGGAGGGCATGAACTTGAGGGTCCCGGTGGGGGAGAGGCTGGACATGCCCCAGCCCAGAACCCCCCCATACCCTGAGCTGATCCCACAGCTGGGCAGCAGGACAGGGGGGGATTCTGCCCCTCTGCCCCCCGAGGTGAGACCCCACCTGGGTCACTGTGCACAGTTCTGGTGCCCCCAACAAAAGAAGGACATGGAACTGTTGGAGAAAATCCAGAGGAGGCCACCAGGTTGATGAGGGGGGTGGAGCACCACTCCTGTGGAGGCAGAATGGGAGAGCTGGGGCTGCTCAGCCTGGACAAGAGAAGGTTGTGTGGAGACCTCACAGCACCTTCCAGTGTGTGAAGGGCCCAGCAGGGAAGCCAGAGAGGGGCTGTTCATGAGGAATTGGAATGACAGGACAGGGGGAATGGCTTCACACTGACAGAGGGCAGCCTTAGATAGGATACTGGGAAGGAATTGTTCCCTGTGAGGGTGGGCAGGCCCTGGCACAGGTTGCCTAGAGAAGCTGTGGCTGTCCCATCCCTGGGAGTGTCCAAGGCCAGGTTGGATGGGGCTTGGAACAACCTGGGCTAGTGGAAGGTGTCCCTGCCCATGGCAGGCGGTGGAACAAGGTGAGCTTTAAGGTCCCTTCCTACCCAGACCATTCTGTGATTCTATGCTTCTAATTCCAGTGAAATACACTTATTTTCCAAATGTCTTAAGCTGTTCCCAAATAATGAAAACAACTTGCTATGGTGTTTACATTTCTTTTCAGTTAATGCAGTGCCTGCTCTTTGCTTCCCTCTTTATACAATCAAGGATCATCCATATGGGGCAGAGCTATAGCTCTGCAGTAAATTTTACCTGAATTCAGAAACCCATGGGAGTTAGTTTGCATTTGAAGTAGAGGTGCTAGCTTTTGCTGTTAAAAATTAACATTCAGGGATGTAAGTCTTATTTACCAATGTCCTGCTGTGTTGAGAATAACATTAATATCCGACATAGCTTCAACTAAGCTAAGATTTCTATCTTGTAATTATATTTTTTCCACCTGAATTTTTCTGTCCCTCACTGAGAAAATGCTTTGTATTATACAATGGAGTTTAAAGCCACAAACTGATCTGGATTTGTGGTGCATAATTTCTAGTCATTTTTATGTATATTAATGTTAAATCATGTTCTTGATTTCCATAAATGACCCACATAACATGCCAAATTTCTTCCACGCTTTAAACAGCCCTAGGTTTTGATGAACAAAAATTGATAGGTATGAGATGAACAAAAGAATACTGATGACATATAATATAAGCCTTGATCTAAAGTTGTGAACTTGTCAGATGGTCTGCCAAAAATGGATTATTTTTTAAAAGTTTGAAATATGTCTGAGAAGCATGCTGGCCATTATTCAAAGCCTTTAATTTATTACATTGATGCTGTTAGACAAGTGATAATCATAGGCTTTAATTTCCTGCAGAATTGGGCATAGGTGTAGAATGCTTTATATCACTTAATATGCAAAAAACCCCTCCGATCAGCGAATGGAATTTATATCCATGTCACTGTAGGTTGTCTAATCTGACACAGATTGATATTAATACTCCATATAAAATTGAAATTTTCCTAGACCTGTGGTATTTTATTGCATTCTTGATGTTCACACTTTCAAAAAAATGCCTATATGCAATTTTATGTCCATCTCTAGTAATATACAATCTGTAGTATTTTGTTTTATTAAATGTCCTATAATTTTCTTCTGCCTTCATAATACTCTTGCTCTTTATTCTTCCTGGATTGTTGAGATCTCTAGGAGGTTGTGCATACTTCAAAAACTTTTGATTCTATTGTCTTTTTCTGCAGTTAATAGTAACCCACAGTACATGTTATCACTGTTGACAGTTGCCTAACACAGACAATTGTTTTGAGTAACCATATTTTTGGTATAGGTTTTTAGGTTCTATTTGTGTACTTTTGTTTCCTTTTGCAAGAGATTAAAAGAAGGCACAAATTGGTAAAGATCTGCCTGTAAAAGAAAAGAAAAATTAGATATTTTCCATTGTATTCTCATCTCAACAAAGCTGATTTCAACAGGAAGAAGCTTTCCAGCCAGCAGGCAATCTTGCAAAGCATCCAGTGTTCAGCAGGACTCACTGAGCTCAGCGAGCACCCAATGTCCTGGCTGGTGGCTCCATAACCTGCTCTGCTCTGGGTGTTCTGCAAACAGCTGGCCACGAAGCAGTTTGGATCCGAGCTCAGGGATCCTGCTCAGTGTTAGCTTATCCTGGAGATGAAATCCTAATGAAATCATGAAGCCCCTGGCCACAGAACCGATTAGAGATCACACAAAGCCAGCTGGCAAAGGGTCCCTCCTGGCCGAAGGGAGACATGTGTTCCCCAGGGTTTGGCTCCCCTGGCCCTGAGGGAGCCCAAGCAGCTGAGTGAGACTGATATTCTCTGGGATTTAACAATATGGTCATTTTACTCAGCTACTTATAGGGTTCTAGAAACAATACATTTCCAAAGATTTGATTTTTTTAAGGCTCTTGTGAAAAATATTTCATGCAAAATGTTTTGGGCTGGACTCTGCCTTAACTTAAACCAGCTGGTTCCCTCTGCAGGTTTACAGAAACTTTCTATTTCCTTTTTTATTAAACACTCTTTTAACAACACAGAAAACATGCAAAGAATATTTAACAAGATGTGTCAACGAAGCCTGGAGAAGACAAGGCTTCCTAATTGTGGCCTTACAGTGCCTGAAGGGAGCATGTGAGAAAGATGGAAAGAGGCCATTGACAAGGGCCTGGAGTGACAGGACAAGGGGGAATGGATTTATGCTGACAGAGAGTAGGGTTAGATGGGATATTGGGAAGGAATACCTCCCTGTGAGGGTGGGCAGGCCCTGGCACAGGTTGGGCAGAGAAGCTGTGGCTGCCCCATCCCTGGGAGTGTCCAAGGCCAGGTTGGACGGGGCTTGGAGCAACCTGGGCTGGTGGGAGATCTGCCTGCCCATGGCAGGGATGTAATTGGATGGGCTTTAAGGTCCCTTCCAATCCAAACCGGTCTATGATTCTATGGTCATAATAGTTTCATGGTCTAATTTCTATTACTTAAGAGTTTTACACAGTATTCTAGCAAGTAAAACATTATTTAATATGTTTTTTTTTGTTGAACTGAGAATATAGAAGGATCTGACTAACTTCATGTAGTAGAAAAGAACAGGGTACGTCTATTTGTAAGTAAAAGCTAATGTTTTGCATTTTAAGAGGGAAGGAAATGAACAGTGGCACTAAAACCACATCTGCCAGAGCAGAGCCTGGTGGCAAAAGTTAGTTCTTGTTACTGCAGTGACAGTATCCAGATGTCACACAGTTAGAGGCGTTTGCTAAAATCTTTTTGAAGTAGGAACACCTGTGACCGTCAAAAGTGATAAATATTAGATAATAAAAAGCATTCCTGGTAGGTGTGCTGTGTAACCGACACAGTCAGTGAGAGAGCAATCAAATTCTTTGCACTTCCCTTCAAACCACTCAATTGCCTCTGTTTATTCCTATTTATACAGTATTTCTCCCTTGGCTGAATCTTTGAGGGCTTCTCACTTTACTTTTTTTTGTAGCTATTTTGTATATGTGTATATATTATTGCATGGCTTCCCATCTACGTTCCTGCTTTGGGTTTTGTCCCATTTTTAGACTGATATTCTGCAGGAGCAAAGTTCAAATACCTGTAGTTTTATATTGAGTTAACCAATGAGAATTGAGGGTGCATCTTTCTGTACAGCTGCACATTTATTTAGGGTCTGCTGGGTGTTGCCCCATTAAAAGTAAAGAAATTTGATATAATGAACACATTGCCATGAGATACTTTTAAGAAAAACACTTGAAATATTATTCTGTGGCTTTGAAATTTTATTCTTTGCTTTCCTCAGTTGCAGTGAATCTGAAGGAGTTTTAGGCTCTTGTGGAAAGAGAATCTCCAGCATGCCTGAGTTCTTTATTCATTTAACTCAGTATATTGCCTCACCTAGAGCAAAAAAGAATCCAAACTCATCTATTTTGCAATGGACCGTAAAAGCTGACCACATGTAATCCCTCTGTCTGGAGAGTTGACTGGTGCCATCCTTAGCTTGAATATGACTTGCTTTCTCTGTACAGCCTTGAAGCCGCTGGCAATTCCCTCTGTTCTCCAAAACAACAAAGAGGGGAGCACAACACTCTCCTATTGCCATGGAAAAGAATGTTGTCTTCTCTAACTGCACTCCTTTCAAATGTGCATTTTCAATTCCAAAAGGAATATTTAAGGTATCCTCCAAGTATCTGTGTTTAAATGGAAATGCATGCAATTCTGCATTTCAGGGGAAAAAAAATGTGATTACACTTTAACTTTTTGAATAAAAATGTAATTATAAAAGTCCTTGCTGTATCAAAATCCACTGTTTCTGTTTGATGCATCAAGAGTGACCTCTGGGGTTGCTGTTGTGCTTCTCAAGGGGATTCTGTCTCTGCACTTTTGGCTGGACTCCACGTTTGGATGACAAATTCAAGGTTACAGTTTGTTTATTTTTTTTATCCAGAGACAGAGGAGATCAATCCTAATCTATAGAGAGACTGAATCTCAAATACCAGAGTGCCAAAGGCTTGACCCTTGGAAGTGCTGAGCACTCCTTGCAGGCTGTTGTGTGGCACTCAGCACCTCAGGGGGTCAGACTCCTCACCACCATCCGCTGCTGTGCCCTGGGAGCTGAATTAGTCTTACTTTGCTTTCATACCAGAGGATTTTCTTCCAATTTCTATTGATGCCACTGATTTGTGTCTTTCCAAGTGAAGTGGATAGTGGCATTCACTAATTTCTCTTCATTCTCAAAGGTAATATTTGAGACTCACTGGTTGTTTTTCTTTTATTCTTAGACTGTTTTCCACTAGTCTTCTCTGCTCTTGCACCCTGTGGTCCTTTGTTTCCTGCTCAGAAATCTAAGGAGCCAGGCTACCGGTTCAGGCAGCAGCATCCTTTTTTAGGAACTAACCTTTGGTCTTTGATGGACTTGAGGCAATGCTGAATACACAAGGCACTGCTGTTCTGGTGTTGTCAGCACCAGCAAAGAGAAACAGAAAAGCTGTTTCAATTCTTTCTACTTCACATTAATACTGAAGACATTTTCCTGTGGTCCCTGAAGTGGAGGTGTCCCCCCACATCCCTGGTGCTCCATGACCTTTAGCAGTCCCAAAAGGAAGCTTGGTACTGGTGACAGTAGGGAGATGTCAGCAGACTGCAGAACCTGAGTGAAAAAAATCCAAGCACAGCACTTCTCCAGGATGACTGAAATCCTATTTATGGAGACGATAACATCATAACCTTTTAATTTTCCTTTCTATTTTTTCCTTGGTGACAGATTGACAAGCCTAGAGGATGAAGCTGTCTATTCATAGCGCAGGTTTGGCGTGGGCAGCAGCACCAATTGTTTCTCCAACCTGACCTCGTGAGGCTGCTCCTGAGCCTCAGGAGTTCAGCCCAGAGTCCTTTTCCTCCCTCACACTGCCCAGGTGACTGATGCTCAGTGCCAGTGCAGAAGTGGTTCTGCAGAGTAAACAGCTCCCCACTAGACATTGCATTGATCACTAACCGGCCGAGCTGTTCAGAGCTTGCAATTCCAAACAACCATCTCATTTCCTGCCCCAACTAATTTTTTTCTTCTGTCTCCAGCCTTTTGTGCTTTTAACCGCTGCTTCCACTTCAGATGGTGTAATTAAAATCTAAGAGTGCAGTGTGGGTCTTCTCTTATGCAAAATTACTTTAAGTATTACTAGTGTGGTAAAAGAAATGGACAAAATCAGATGGAATCAGTTTGCAATATGTTTATTTAACATTTGTTTACTATAGGCAACAGGTTAAGAAAAAGACATGCCACAAACTAATCTTCTCAGTTTATTTGTTCTCTTTGATAAATAATTCCTCCCTTTCTAAATCCTTATTTTCAGTGTTGATGTAAGTACTGCCTCCGTTTGTTGTATGTGAAAGATATCACTTTTTGATAATAAAGATATTAGACATGCAACTACCAGAATTGCTGCTTCTGAGGGTTTTATTTAAAAGAAGCTGGGGGGGCCTTGCAGCAAGTATGCAAGAGATTGTGCACAAAGAGAATGATTCTGCTTTCCCTGCTCTTGCTTGTGTGGATTCTCATCCACTGCCCCTGACAATGAACAGCAATAAAGACTATCCAGAACTCAGACAGGATAATATCTAATAATTTCCTGCATGGACAAAGAAAGTTTTAGAGTGACGTTAATGATATGATACTTTATATTAATTTAAAAATCCTCAACTTCAAAATATTCTTGTGGCCTCCACTCTCAGCCCACACAGACCTGCTAAGACAAAGTACCTTTCCAGGCTAGAAAGAGCCATCAGTCAGCAGCACACAATAGATATCAAAGACATCACACTTCTAAAGGTATCCTTAATACCAATGCAGAACAAAGTGCACTGCAGCTTTTCATACCTCGCCTGAAAGGAAACCACACAGTAAATCCCACTTTGCCTAGCTGAGGAGGAGGAAGGGATGCATGCACTCTAAGATTTCTCAAGGATGAGCACAAATTATGTCTGTTCAGACAGTGTTACTTGGCTTTATATTTGCTCATGGATCACTCCAGTTATTCCTTTAGGAAATAAAGCAGCATTATACTGTCAGTCTTCAAAAATATGTATTGTTAACATTAGCTTTACTTTGCATTAAACATTTAAATTATATATGAGACAACTCAGGGTAAGGGTGTGCACTGAACTGTGGTGTGGAGACTAAAAGTCTGTCTGCAGGCACTTTACCAGAGCGCTCTGTGTGAAGGCCATACACCTGTCCAAGCACGTCTGGGTTGAACTATAAAGCAAATGATAAATCCTGCCTTACTCCAAGTGACAGCAGTCACTGACTCATCAGAAGAGATCTTGCAATGTCCTGAAGGTTTGGAGACCTCCGTGGTAAAAGCACACGTGCACATCGGCCCCTCTGTGTGCACACACCCGTGTGTTGGTTATGAGGTTGGGAGGACAGAGCGCCTGGGCAGGATGCTGGGTGGGAGTCACCCCCTTACACTGATGGGAAAAGGAAAGGCAGCATTTCCATGGGAAGGCATCCTTAGCTGGGTGGTTCCAGCCATCCTGTCTCTGCTGGCAGCATGTTCCTGTTTTCCCTGTTAGCCCAACCAACAGAGAAGGACGGTATGGCAGGGAGTCCTTTTAGAACATGCCGTGCTGTATCACTGAGACATATCTCGGTGGGGACAGCTCATAAGTGGTTGCCAGGGAATTTTCAACATTACCTTCACTGTGCTGGGTTGTACCTGTGCCTAGGAAGACTCTTTTACCTTAGTGATCCATTTGGAACCATGATATATATTTTATTCCTTACTTGTTCTACAAATTAAACTTTTTATTTGTAAGCAGAGTGTCACTTTTCACTAGTCAGTACCTTGCCAGTTAGAAACAGATGCCTTATTTATGGAAACTTTAAAGCAAAGTAAAACCTAACACTAGTGGAAGCCTGAGTGTTATTTCTACTGCCTCTTGAGCCTTAGTTAAATGAAGTGATAGGATATGACACTGCTTTTTTTTCTTTTGGTAACTTTTCCAAATAAACAATCTCCTGGAAATAAGCTATGACATTATTAGGCAGGTACTGAAGTGAAAGCTCAGTGCTTGTTTGCTTTGTAGCATTGTTTTACTTGTGCACTGAAAAGAAAAGAACCCTGTAGCAATGTGAGTGGCAGCTTTACATAATGGAATATGTGCTTATCCCTGTTTATATTTGCAGCGTCATGCGTGTTAATTAGAAGACTGTATCTCCAGTGCAGTCCTAGCTGCCACATGTAAATAAATGTTACGTGAGTTATCCCATGTGTAAACAAGCAAAACAGACTTAGTTCAAGCTTTTTGATAATTCTGAAGAATACTCTTTCCCTGAGATGTGGTTCATATGATTCTTTAATATTCTGCACAGTATTTGCACTGCATAATGGCAGCACTCCTGCCAGCAACCCTATGCATCTGTCTACCAAAAAATAACATTTCTGTAATTACAATATGGGTGATGACGGGTAGAGGAGTGGGAAATGGTGAGGGACAGTGGGAAGACAATCACAGCAACAAAACACACAATCTACAGAAGACAAGTAAAAAGAATATTACAGGAATAAACGGGAACTTGTGGGGCTTAGAATAAGTATCACTTTGGTAAGCAAAGAGAACAGCTTAACTACAAAAAGCACAATAGTTGAACAGAGAGGGCTTTTTATTTTTGTGTGCTTGTAAATGAAGAGAATTTCCACTAAAGCATCATTAAATTGTAGCCTCTGATAGATCTGAAATGCTGATGAGTTAGATTTGATTTGTTGCTATTTGATTTTAATCAGCATTTCTGCAAGTGCCCATAATGTGCCGGTTTTCAGTGCAAAGCTGGGACAGGCAGGTTACCTGGGTGGGCTCCACATGTACAGCCCAGGCAGGAAAAACAACTGGAAGGCACTGAAGAGACAGGAATGTCACTTTTGAAGTGCCATAACTACAGGGACACATAAGAAGTTTGGAGGTGTGTTAGAAAAAGGGCTGCAGCATTGTGGGGTGAACTGTTACCTGGCACTTGGTTTGATTCAGCAGCTTTTTGCTACAACTCTTACACTATTTGTAGACTAATTAAAAAAGGCTAGAGGGAATAAGCTGAGATAAATTAATGTCAAGAAAAGAATCTGTGGCATCAATATAGAGATGATGGGGGGGTTGTATCCCTTGCAAAGCTTTTAATCCCCACTCTTTGCAATCAAACAGAACCTTTCCCTTGTTTGCCAGGTGTGGACTCCCTGAAGATTTGCTGACAGTTTCCAGCTGTTGCTTTCACAGCTGTGCTGTCAGTGACAGCAAGGGGGGGGACTCATCAGTGCAGGTTATAAGCTGGTCTTTCAACCTCTATACCCTTTTTAGTGGGGTTAGGTGCTAAATGGAGTGCTTGGAACAGGGAGGGTGACAAGCTTTGTGCCAGCCCAAGTCAGTTCTTCAGACAGACAGAGCCAAACTAAGCCTAGAACAGAGTAACTGAAGAAAAATGCTTACCAAAGCTGCAGCCCTTCACCAGCCCACCCAGGCAGGGAGCTGAGGTTGTGGATGTACAGGTTGTTCTGTCCTGACTGCTGACCTTGAGTTGAAGAGGTAACATCTCCTTTTTCTGTAATTGCATGACTATCAAAAATAAATAAATAAATAAAGCTCTTTTTTTTTCCCCCTCATGTCTTAAAGGCATTTTACTAATGTAATAGATAAAAAAGAAATATGTTAAATAAAAACATTTATTGGAGGGCATAATTCTAAATATTTAATGATATAATTAAGTCTTATTAATGTAATGGTCTTTATTCTTCAGTTTAAAAATTCACAAGGTTAATTTCCCTTTCATCTTTATTACGCAATGTTTGCCACAATTATTTGTTATATATTCTTATAAATATTGGATGAATATTAGAGATTTTAATTTAAATAAAAATATGGGTCGTCTTTTACCACAGTGTTACTCTGGTATTAGGCTGGAATTAGTGAAATTAGCACAGTAGTGAATCAGGCCTGGCTATTCCTTCAGTTATGCCACAGCTGGATTATCAGATTTGAGTAATTCAGGAGAACACGCTCTTTGCTTCTGTCTCTACTTCTAAGGACTTGCAAAGGAGCTGAGGATCAACAAGTGACTATTAGTCACATCATTTTCATGCTGTTTCCTCATGGAGACATTCTTTGCATCATCTCAGTCTTAGATACTTATTCACTTGATTTAAGTACATTTGACAATAAAACCCACCTATTAAAGTTCATAAATTAATATCAAATATAGTTCAGAAGGTATTTACTTGATTCCCTAAATTACTGGCATTAAAAATATGTAGTTTGAGTAAAATGATCCTTCTTCTATATACTCTGTCTTTTTAGCTCCTTTTTGAAATAAAAAAGTCCTTCAGCTCTAAGTCCTGTGGATTTAAATGATTTATATTCTCCTTTATTAGCAGTATTTATTACATATGCACCAGAAATATTTTTGGGGGAAATAGAGGCTTTCTTCTACCACAGCATTACCTTCTTTTAAAGATCAGTCTGCCAAACTACGATGTCAGCAGTTGCTGAAAAATCACTTTATGGGCAATATGTTGACTTACTTTCTTAATTAAATAAAGAAACAAACCAGAAATCTCTGGAGAAATGTACTTTGAAATAAGCACATACTTCTAATCTGTCACTGCATTCAGAATAGCAAAACAAATAGGATTTGAGCTAGCAGCCAAATTTCAGCTTGTGCTGCTATTAAATTTAGGTTATGAGGTGTGCAAAACTACCTTTCAGGGAGTCTCTTCAGGTGGTATATGTTGGAACCTGAGACTTGTGCTGCTCTTCCTTTTATTAGTAACCACAGATACTTTTAGATTACTTGCCTGCTGTCATTGTCACCTTCACATGGGCCCAAGACACGCTCTTTCTACTCTAGTGAAGGAAGGCAGTACATGAAGCGCTGCTCCAAACTGGAGAGCTTTATTTTGGTCAGAGCAGAGATAGCGGAATGCTGCCCATTTTTAAGTCACCCATTTTACAGCAGGAAGCTCCCCTTGCCACTGAGTGGCTTTTCCCTTTCATTGTGCTACCCTGGTATGCAAAGCAGGTATATTTGCTGCTGCTGTAATAGCAATTCACCCTTATGGCTGTAATGATGGGGGCTGAACACATCTGGGTAAGTTTACTCACATCTGATGGTAATGAATGCAGTTTATTTTCCCAAATCACTGCCAAGACCTATCTAGCTCCTAAAAACATGTACATTAGCTCTGCACTTGCTCTGAAGTACGAGAGTATAGTTTCTGGAATAAATCTAGTTGTTCCGTTACTGCCACCGCGTTGCCTGGGTGCAGTGTGGTTATTAAAATAGATTAAAATAGGCCATTAAGTGTTAGAAAAGTGTGCACTGGCAAACTGTGCTGCTTAGCTCTCTATTCTGTAGCCTCCCATGTATGATCAAGCTGTGTTAGAACAGTGTGTTCTCTGCAGAATGAGGGAGGAATAGTTAAGGTACAAAAATTAACCTTCAAAAGAGCCAACCTGCCAAGCCTGGAGGAGTCTAAGCTGGCAAACAGGAAGCAATCCTGTGGGCTTCTCTCCGCACCTCGCTTGGAAACCACAGCCCTACGACCACAGCCCCAGCTCAGAGACAGCAATGATGACTCTTTCCACTTATAGGAAGTCCTACTGATTTTACAACTCATAAAAGATTCAATTCTCTCACCTTGTAGCATATCCCTATTATAGGCAACCATTTCATCTCTCCTGGGATCCACCCATCCCTCTTACCTCAGCTTTCAGAAGTCCATTAAAACTCTGCTTTATGGAGGGTACGCTTAAGCTTGCTATTATCTTGGAATTTCATGGTAAATCCTGCTTGAAAGTGAGTACTTGGCTCTGAAGTCAGGCCACAATGAAATGAAGAACGGGGGAAAAACTCCTCAATGGTTGCCCCCAAAAGTACTCATTTGTGCAGTGGAGAAAGCCAGGTGGGTAATTCAAGTGTGGAGTCTGCCTTTTAAATACAGGGGAGCCCCTTAGAAATAGGACTGAGTGAGTTAAACAACTACTTCTTGCGGGTACACCTACTGCTATTTTCTCATTCTTTGTTCCTGGAGCTGCACCTGGTGATTTTACCTCTCCAGACTTTTATTTCCCAACATCTTCTCCTCCTCCTGCTGTTCTTTATGTGTCGTCAGGAACTTGCTCTCACTGACAGACATGACTCCACTTATGCAGCCAAGTGATGTCAGAATTTTGGCCGAGCACATCAGCGTTACAAGGCAGATCAGTCGTGCTGGAAAGGACAGACGAGAACACACAGAACTTGTTACATGTGTGCCTCAGTCATTATTTTATGTAGATTCATGTAGAGTAGCCTATTTTCTAAACTTGGGACAAAAAGTACTGTTAGAAAACTCTGGAAGTGTAATTAAGGGGTTTGTTGTTAAATCTTGTTCTAGGGTCATGTTTTGTTGATGAGTATGTTAATTTCCTTTATCAGAGAGAAGGTTTGCTTTGTGTCTGATAACACTGAAAACTGTTTGTACCTTGACATTTGTACAATGCCTGGAAGAATTACTGGGCTTTATTTAACTAATACCTCTGAGAATAAAACCTTGACAGCAACAGGGGTGATCTGATTTACATGGAGGCGGTAATTCATTTATAGCCACACAATTAATGCAGTGAACACTGAAATTCTCTTTCCTTTAGAAGAAAAGCAGCATTACACATTACTTTGGGATTTAGAAGAGTGACTGTTAGGGAAAAAAAGAGGAAAAAAAACATTTTAACCTGCTTAATTACTGCACACTAGAGGGCACTTGAGGTAGAGCAAACAATATTTGCACAGCTACTGCAACCGATCCAGCTATCGACACTCACAAAGTATACTGAAAACTAACAGCAAAAGATTAACTTTCCAAATTGCATCCTGTACAACTTGTACCCTTTTGCAACATTAACGTAAAAAAAGGAAAAAAAAAAAAAAAAGAGTTGAATTCCTTGCTGGATATATTTGCTTTTGTCTTCATTCCAGTTTTTGTTGCACAAAAGGAATAATTGTTTTTCTAACAGCCAACCTGACAGCAACTAGTCAAAATTGCAAATAGTGCCCAAGGAATAACAAAAGCTGATAATGTGGTGTTATTTTTATGCACTCCATAGTATCATTAGTGCAAATGACACACAAATTAGTAGTTGGGGGGTTTATATTTTATAATCTCTAGACAGTGAAGGGGGTCCAGAACTACTTACGTTTTATAGTACTAAGTGGAGTGATTTTGGGGTGGGAAAAGAATGAGTTAAGGGCCCACAGGCCCAGTGCTGCTGTTGGGTCAAGCCTTTTTTTCTGTTTGAGTGTCCTTGGGCTGGAAGAGGAAGTTGAATGGTTATCAGAATGTGTTTATCCAGTCAAAGAAAAAGTAACATAGTCAGAATCAATGCACCTCGATGGAGTAACAGGGGAACGGACTTGGGTTAGGTGTCTTTCTCAGAGGGCCAGACTGGAAACTGGGTATTTTTGGGTGGTTGAGAATAACTTTTGTCACTTTTGGCTGCTGCTGCTACTTCGTGGGCTGCTTTTTCTTCAGTGGGGCTTTCCAAGCTTTCCTTTCCAGCACGGATATCTAATTTTAACCATGTTTGATCTCTGGCATTCCTTTGCAAATCCCTCACTTGAGTCACTCAGTGTTTTTATCCTTACTGGAATTGCTTTCAGAGGGTTAAAAAAAGGAAAACCAAACCTACCCCAAACCATATGCCTTTATCTCATGGGCCACTTGTATCATTTCCTTTGTTTTAATCTATAGGATCGGTTGTAAGCATTATATAATGGATTTTTTTCATGTTACAGGTGTCTTCAGTGACTTCCCAAACACAGGAGATCATTATTTTTCCTGATAACCAACTTGTGATAACTGCATACAAGCAGGTTTTAAAGGTTGCAAGATGGTGATAAGAACCAATGTTCTAAAGGTAATTATGTCTCTGTGCAGGAACAGAGGGCTGATAAAAGCACATATTTTATTCAGAAATGTTCTGGACTTAAGATAAATCTTGTTTCTTAGTTTATGGAATGCAAATTCTAGCATGCAAAGCAAATTAAATTTAGGAATAATCCCTCTCATGATCTGACCAAAAAGCGTAAATGATATAGAGTGTTTGGGTATTGCCTGAGAAAACAACATTGACTATTTAAAACTTTAATAGAATAGTGGCAGGTGACACCACTATTCTGTAAACTCACTTTAGTAACTTTCAGATCTGGTATTAATTTCTTAATAATATTGCTTTGAAGTGGCATTCTAGTGGTAATCCCTGTAAGCAAAGGTAGCTCGCAGTAAAGTCATTTATCTTGATCAAGCAAGTCAAGCTGGACTCATTAATCGCAAACAATTTTGGATCAGGCCCTGTTTTGTGTATTGAAAAGTGAAATCGGCTACTGATGCTTTGAGGGAAATACCTCATTGCTAGGTGATCTGATGGAATAAAATCTTAACGTGAGGAATTAGAACAGAGCTTTCTTTCCCCTTCACTCTCCTCCTTTCAAGTCCTGACTTTGGCATTGTGATTTAAATGAGATGACGCTGAACACTGACATCAGCAGCAGCCCTGGTAAGGCTGTGCTGTGATTGAGTTGCCCCTGAAGAGCTCATTTCAAGTCACTTCTATTGAATATTTTTAAGCACTAAGGTCTAAATTCTCTGTCTTCACAAAACAGTTTTTTGCACTGCTGAGGAACAAAGAATTAGATGATAATCAACTGTTTTCACAAAAGCACAGAAGTGAGAAAAGATGGTTGAATTCCATTATGCCACACATTTCAGGTGACAGATATTTCCTGTCTCTATATGAATGGGATGTCACATTGGGGGTTTAATTCTTCTTGCTCATAAAAGCAAAACAATATGGAAGAAAATCTTCAAGTTCTCTTCCAAGCAGAGGGTAACTTTTTTCCCCCATTGTCAGTCACAACCAGTCAAAAGCCAAACAAAAACAAGCCCCCAAAAGCCTAAACCCCATCAATAACATAGATAAATAAATAAAATAACAAAACCTTTCCAAAATCCGTGAACCAAACCAAAAAGAGGAACCAAAACCCACCAACAAGATGAAAAACAACCCCAAAATAACAAAGCCAACAACCAACTCACACCACAAAAAAATATATTTTTTGAGGATTCTGGCTTGTTGGGGTTTTTTTTCCTGATCCAAAAATTTAATATGAAAATTGCATTCCAGTTTGATCTAGAATGCATTCAGTCATATGCATTTTGCAGATGATGTTTTTTCTTCAGCACATTCATTAAACTAAAAATCTTCATCCCATTTCAATTGGAGTCAGAGCTGCTTTTTTGCTTAAAAAATGAAATGGCCATTTAGTAGGTAGAGGAATAATCTTCCTTTTAATATTTATTTAAGAGGAAACAATTTTTAGCCAGCATATTCATCAGTGTTATGCAAGAGTGTGTGTATAGACATCTCACTATGGTAAATATCATTAAATCACTTCATTTGGACAGGATGCAGAAAGTTGCAAATGTTCCTTTGCTATTCCAGGATCATTTTTGCATTAATTTTAATCCATACACTTCCTCCTGTCAAGATTTACTCCATCCTCTGAAAGGCTTTCCAGCAGGGGAATCCATGGATGACATAATCCATTTTAACAAGACACTTACCATCCTCTCCTACAACTTGAGGATGAAAGAGCAGAGCATTTGCCCCAGTAATTTCCAACTGCAAGAAAGGTCACATAGAACAAATGGCACAAGTCAAAGGTTGAAATCAAAACAAAAACCTAAACTTTTAAGCTGTAATGGGAGGTACAACCTCTACCATTAGCTTTGTTCCCACACAAAACAGCGCTGCCTGTTTAAGGCATAGACACGGGGAATCTTATTAGGGAGAACTTTTATTCTTGGTTGCTTCCATCAGGTGTTTTTAATAGAAATTAAAACAAGGTGTGCAACTACTCTTACCGAACCCTTAAAATAGTTTGAAAACTGTCATTAATTACCAGGAATAAAGCCAGGCTAAACACCCTCATGCTTTCCTAGTGAGAGCATCCCTTTTCTCATTGTGTTGTTCGGTTGGTGGAAGGATGGGGGAGAAAAATACCCTTTGCCTCTGCAGAACCCCGGGTAAAGGGAAGCCACATTTCTGATCCTATCTATTGCACTGCAAATCTCCCTCAAGGCTCTCTGCTTGCTTCAAGTCAGGATTGTATATTTTTATATCCATCCTTCTCCAAGGAATCATCTCAGGCTCACAGCTTGGAAAGTAAACGTTTGGGCTGAGGGAAGTAAAGAGACAGTTGGATGTTTCTTCATTGCCCTTGAAAAATGTCACATTCTGGGTACATTTTTGATACATTCCCATGAGTTTGAGACTTTTCAGGATGAGGATTTGTGCAAGAAGGAATGCTCCCATTTTCTGCAATAACTGTTAAAATAAAGTCAAGCAGGTAAGAGCTCCATATGAAGGGGTCTCTTCCACTGTCTTACATGTGTGCATGCACACATAGTAGTATGAGCATGAAAAATAAGATTAACAATCATGGAACTGAATTATAGGATATTCTTACTATATAGAAGAACAACATTAGGGTCCACTTTCTGTCATCCTAGATAGATCTTTAACAAAGTAGTCATCTTTTGCTTAGGGTGAAGGTGTTTCCAGGTGCTGTGAAGGTGTTTAAGATGACCAGCCTTTTAAAAGTAGAGTTGAGCAATGAACCAGGTTCAATAATACAGAACCACACTGAATGTTCATTTTAAACACAACACTACTGGTCAAGGAGAGTTGGAGAAGGAGGATGGAATTGAGTGCACTTCAGCTTCCACAACAGCACTAGTTCAGTGTTGAATCAATCCTCCATTTTAAGAGTCACTGTCTGTACCTGACCACGTCTGTACCTTGTGCTCTTACCACTTCTCTCTGGGCATGCATTAAACTTGGGAAATATTTAGAGCTATGATGTATGCAAGTATTAAAAATAACACATTTAATCTGCTAATAGATAACCCATGCAACATAAAAAGGTGAAAATGCCAAACTAATGGATAAAGAGTTTGGGTTAAATGGGTACGGGGTGGCAGGGTCCCCTCGCAGGGTTCTTGCCGTCGCGTTCCTCAGCCCGCACCCGTGTGGAGCCCTCGGATGGGACGAGCCACCTCCGGCTCTGTAAGTCAAAGGCAGGTAAGGATACTCAGCGCTCAGGGTGCCTGAGCCTCTCCCAGCGCTCCAGCAGCCGGGGCTGTGCCGGATCCCAGCGCTGTCCGTCACAAAGAGGATTGGGAAGCGGGGCGAGGGTCAAGGACTTACTGCGCGGCGCTACCCTCCAGCCAGCTCCTGCTGCGGGGCGGTCTCGGCGCTGCCCCCGGGCTGCCCAGGCTGCCGCTCCGGGTCCGACCGCCACCCTCGGCTCCGGAGCAGCGCCGGAGAACGTTCAAACGCCTGCAGTTCCCCGGGGCGTCTCGGCAAAAGGGTTTTTAAAGGATGCCCTCCCTGTCCCCGGGGCGCCCGCCTGCAGCGTCTGTCACACGGAGATGAACAGCTGCCTGCGGTCCCTCCGGAGGGCTGCCACATCCCCCCCTCCGNCTCCCGGGCGGAGGGAGATGCCCCGGCGCGGAGTTGGCGGCCGCGGAGAGCGAGAGGCACGGCCGGCCCTGGAAAAGTTGTGTGCTTCCCGGGGGGAAGGCGGGGTGCGGGGTGCGCAGGAGAGGGAGGGGGGAAAACCACCACCCCGAAGTGCTTACACGAATTTCCCAGCGCTAGACCTGCCTCCGAGATCAGCCCAATAAGAGCTGTCAGGGGAGGCTCCCGGCTCACTTTTCCACATCGCTTCACAGTTACATTTGGCAGGCAGGCAGGCACGATAGCGCGCTCAGCCTCGGAATTAGCGGATTTATTTGGAATATCCCTGCTTTCCTGGAGACGTGCTGCTGCCGCTGGCTTGTGCGAAGGGAGAAATTACTAACTGCACTTCAGCATGCAGGCACAGAGACCCGGGAAGCCCAGCAACCAGCGTCTCCTCCAGCATCAGCAGCCTCGGAAAGCATGAGAAGAAAATCTAGAGAATCTTGCCTGTTCCCAGGGACTGGCTGATGTTTTTTACCTCACCCTTTCAATCCGTGCGTGAAGTGGCTGTGGGCGAGCGGTTCCCTTGCTCCTTGAAAGAGTGAGTATTCATTTTCTTAATACAATTTGTGGCTGGCTGGCAGAGGGCTCTCGCTCCGTGGGTTTGTGTCTGACTTGGGCTCTCTGTGCGTGCAAGGTGCTCTGTGCGAGCGCCTTGCGCGTCCATAGGTGCGGTATTAGGCTGAACTGTGGTGCCTCATTAAGTCGGATGTTTTCCATTTCCCGATAATGAAAATGTCGTGGGATGCTTGTTAGGATTTTATTATTATTATTANTGGTCCCCCTTTAAATGATCAGGAGGACTTTGGATCTCAGAGGGTTGCTTCCAAGGCTGGTGAACCCGTTTCTTTTCCGTGTTTTCTTATTTAGTACAATAAGTCTCTGGGCTATTTCACTGTGTTGAATAGATGCAGGGCTGCATTCATGCATTGAAATAGATTGCAGTTTTCGTGCTGAGAATAAAAATTACCCACCAGCCAGATATGTAAATGAGGGAGGAGGAGGCTGGAAGAACCATGAGGGGGGGATATCCCCCTGATTTATCACCACTTTCCCTCCCCCCAAAGCTTTGCACCCCCTAAATAAGCAAATAAATAGGAATGGCTTCACAGCTTGCTTTCCTACATTCAGAGAGGAAAGCATCCCACAGATACTGCTCTTCCTCTTAAAAGCTGAGATAGGAATGAATCTTTAGTCATAACTAGCCAGGAGTCATCCCTGTCCCACAAGTTGTTTTGCTTTGGTTGACTAGACAGAGAATGCACCCAGCTGAAACTTGGGAGAGGGAGAATGCTCCTCAGCTCCAGCCCCTCGTTAGTTGCCTCACTGCCAAGGCTCCCGGAGAAGAAATGCAGGATTCTGTGGCCCCCTGAATCTCACTGTTCCACTAAACGCTTCGTCTTGTCTTTGAGGAAGGCAGGGGAGTAACACAGCCCTACATTCTGCTTGGCTACATGCTGGGTTAGCAGCATCCCAATCGGGAGCCCGAGCTGCCAGACACCATCCCTGCTAGACAGCATCAGACCTGAGCACGGGCTTGGCTGGGGAGCCTGGGAGGCTCTGCAAAGCCTCAGCACAGAAAGCCTATGGCAGTTTCTAGGAGGGTAATATAAAAGAGATTAATTCAAATCCTTATTTAGACTCTGCCTACCGCCATGAAGGTGACACTACTTAACACAGGCAGGAATTCCTCTGCGGTTCATTGCTATTCAGTCACGTCTTGAATTTGTCTCAATTCGAACAGTTTGTGTTTAGTACCAGACTAAATAGGGTGGAATCAATCCAACCTGGCACATAACAGTGCTACACAAACCTGCTTATGTTGCCAACAGGTATCAAACTCTGTACCCTCCCTTCTCACTCCCTCTTCCTCTCTTTCAGACAGGCACAAACACACACACTGTTTCATGCAAACGAGTCTGTCTCCTCTGAAAGTAGGAATAAATGCTCATAGAACTTTTATAAAGGCTGACACCTCTAAACAACCAACTTGGGCTCATAAATGGCTCACCATTTGTGACTGCTTATCACAGCCAGATGTTTTTTGGGGGGTGCTGATTGTGAGAACTCGAATAGCTTTAACTGTTTATTGTTTCAAATCTACTATGTTATTGCTTAAGAGAAGGGAAGCTAACAGCTGCTCACTTCAGTTTCAATTAAAGAATAGAGCTGATAACTACCAAAGCTATAGATAAAGAATCCTCTTAACTTCACTCATCCTCTTTTGGAAATTCTTGAAGAGTTTCTCTGCAATAAGGAGAAAGAGAAATATGCAGTACTCTTGTATGAATGATGTTCCTCCTTTGTGTTCAATAGTAGACCGCTATGAACAAGAAGAGATTTCACAATAGACTTCTCAGTAACTATAAGTAAATAATAAATAAATTCAGAAGAGTGAAAAATTACCTTTGTGAGCATTTTGCCTGTCTTAAATAAAATGATAAAGCATCTACAAGAAGTTAGTATTTTGCATACCTGTGAAATTACCAAATTTCACACCCATAAAATCTGATAACATCAAAACCCAGAAGCTCTCTGTAGTGTCACCTCCCAGCCTAATTTTATGGATATCTGTGACAGAAGAACCCTAGGAAGGGAAGTGATTATTACATGATATTTTAATCCATTAAGCCTTACTCTTCCACCTTGCTGCTTACAGAATGAGCCCAGCTTTCTGCTACCTTTCTGCTAGCTTTCTCCTTGGCTATTTATTAACTCCTTTCTTTTTTCAAAACTTGTATCTGGGCTATGGGGAACTTTGATTTCCGTGTCTAGTTGTAAGCTGAGGGCCTTCAGTGTCCTCAAAGATCGAAGTATTTCATGTAAGTTGGTTAAATTATCCAGGTGAGCAATTTGTTAACTGGGCATGCTGCTGGCCAAGATACTAACTTTGGACGTTTTCTTCAATATTAAAGAATCAATAGCACTACGTGTGCCTGCTTAACAAATGCAAGTGGTTTTAACAACAAATATCCTTATATAGATAGGACAGCTACTCCTTTCACACCTTTCATTAAAAATAAGAAGTTTTCATCACTGTGAGGTGAAGTAGAACCCTCCTTGGATGAAGTCACTCAGTGCTTTTTCAGTCTACTTTAGTCATTCCCATCAGCTCCCGCTACTGAGGTCCAAAACAGGGCTGTAAGGGGGGCAGTAGTCCCACAGAGATGTAAACTCACTTTTTGTCATTTGTAATGATCAGGATTTATTCAATAATATTTCACCTTTATCAAATAAATTTAATTGATCCCTGGACACTTGATTTGTATCATTCTTAATATACGATGCATTGTCTTCTCTGGAAAAAATATACTTGTACTCCCTCCTTCAGGATACAGAGCCATTCCAAGAACACACAGTCAACCACAGATAAAGATTTAGGTCTGTTACTCCGTGAAGTTCTTCCTGTATTTTCTTTCTATCTCCTCTTGCACAGTTGCAGATTTCATCTTGTTAAGTCTTCATTTCAGAAGACCATTCCTACAGACTTTAGCTGGGACTTTTTCAGACACTTATTGGAAATGGGGGCCTGGGACCCACCCACTCGACTCTTGATACTTACAGATAATTTCGTTTCCAAAACTTGAGAGGCTTTAAAGGGAAAGAAATACAGACCTTTGAGTTTATGAGCGAGAAGGAAATGTGAATATGTACTATAAGTTCTCAGACTGCGTATTTCTAAGTGATGATTCTGTGTGCTCTGTGACACAAAGAACTGCTCATGAGGTTAGTGAAAAAGGTATTTTATAGCATATCCCATAACCATAAGATACCATATATCTTAGCAGCATTCCTGTTCCATTTTAATATTATTAAAGCCTGACCTACTATTAATACTGACAATTGTATGCTTACATTATACTCTAAAGTGGTATCATAAGAGTCTTTCAACTATGAGTATAAAATAATAAAACCTAAATTCTTTCAGTGGGAGGCAAATGTGAAGGCAATTTGAGCTTGGAGCATTTTAAGCATCATTGCTACCAGAAGATCACATCAATAGAATTAAATTAGATCGTGGAAACTCAACATTTTTCTTAGTGTTGTTGCCATAGAAAAGGTGGCTCATTTCATGTCTTTCTGAACAAAACTGTTTGAGCAGTAGACAGAGAACAAAGTAAAGTCCAATTTGAGATTTCAAATGTGTGTGTATATATATATATGTACTTATTTATTTTCCTCTTTGTTCTAGAATCTGTTTAGCACGTTTCTCATTTTGTCAATCAAGTGAATGTCAACTCAGTGGCATTTCAACTACATTAATAAAGTTTTGCTCCCAAAATACATCAGGTACTGATGGTATGTGAAGTAGTAAATGCAAGCTGAAAAGAAAAAAGAAGTACTTCTGAACAATTTCACTTGCCAACAGATAGATTTTAAAGCATCTGACTCCAGACAATAGACTGATTTGTACGTGCCTTAGTCATGAGAGGAGCCTTCATCCATGAGCTGCAGCGATAACACTCATAGAATTGATTTTCCAAGGTGCTGATCATGATGTGCCTTGTGAAAATCAGTTGAAATTGAGAATGATCAGCACCTTGGCTTGGATTTCAAATTAGCAGTGCCAAGCAGTGCTAGATCTGAGCAAGGGAAACCTTCCGTGAGAAGTGTCCACTGTACCCTGCGGTGCCCAAGTCATAGACAAGCTCAGAACGGTGTTTCTCAGGATGTTTCTCAGAGCTCTTTGCACCAGACGTGGGAGTTCAAAACATTATGAAAACAGTCAGTCTTGGCAGTCACTAGTTCATAGTTTCAACCTTCTAATTTGGGGTATGTTTGGCTGAAGTGCCTCTCTCCAGGGGAGCAATGTTCAAATGCTCAGCCTCACTTGAGCAACTCTGACAAACCCATTTCCTTTGCAGTCACTGATCATCATCATCATGTGAATGTATATATTTTATACTTCTATGTTTATATATAATATAAATACAAACATAGAAATGTATATTTGTCTTTATATATATATATTATATCCAAGCCTTAATACTAATGCAAATGGACTGTACGCACTCAAGAGGGAGTGCAATTCACTAATTGAGTTTTGCAACACTTTAGATGTGAATCTCTCTCATGGATTAAATGTAACAGCTCTGATTGCCTTTTAAGTAACAGATCATCAAAACTTAATGTCACTGAAGTTTAGACTGAGTTCTGTATTCTAGTCTGTCTTCTATTTTTTGTGCATTTCCAAAAGTCAGATTAAAAAAAAACCCAAAAGCAATAAATGGGGGCGAAAAAAAACCCAAACCCAAATGCTCAACTTGGGAACTGCAAAAAAATAAGTTTAATGTTGAAGAACCCTAATTCTTTCCAAACAACTCATATTAAAATGATGGTAGAACTGCCATCAAATTCAATGATGCAAAATTAAAGACAGTCACTTCTAATTTCATATGTCTCAGCAGAAAAGATTTGAGTAGATTTGCTGCAGTCATACTGTATATGCATATATACATATATATATACATATGGATGTATATGTACATAGACATAGTCAAGTTATGTTCACATTTTTCCTTTATAAAGATTTTTTTATGTGCACACACATCCATGCATATGGCTGGACAGTTTCTATAGTTCCCTATTTCACTGAGTCATGGTGTCCACTCATAATTTTATATTCCTAGTTTAATCGAAATACATGTCAGGAAAACTTGTGGATTTTTCCTTAATTATTATGTTCTGTTTAATTCTGTAGAGAACACTTAACATTCTTTAAAGAAAACTGATGAAAATGAAAGTTCTGTTGTATATATTAAAAAGAAAAAAAAAAAAAAAAAAAGGGGAAAGACAAAAAAAAAAGCCC
>VXBX01008464.1:433036-511218 GCA_013400415.1 Scytalopus superciliaris
GGTGGGGGGGTGGGGGGGGCAAGAACCTCTTAAATTAAAATTGCTCTTGGTGGAATAATAGCATGAGCAATGCCCTAACCCAGCTCTGTCAAAATGATTTGGCTTTAAAAACACCTTACTATTAAAGGCGTTTAAGTTAACAAGATCGTTTTGACAGAACTGGGTTAGGGAGTGACTGCACACAGTTCTGCTGGCAGATAAGAGGCAGTAAAGTCTAGCCAGGGCATGCAAGTGGCACTTTACAGTGGGCACTGTGAGTAGGATCTGAGCTACTGCTGTGGCAGCATGTCTGATTACAGCCTCAGTCCCTCTGATCTTGTGGTTAGGTGCAGAATTGCTTCTTAATTTTGAGTTTTGGGGAGTACACGAGTGATCTTTACACAGATGAATAATCCACTGAAGACTAAGAGTTGTTANCTCCTGATGGAGCCGCGTCTGCACAGCACGTTTGATGCTGCCTGGCTGCAGCTGAGGCAGGGGCAGAGATTTCTATCCCTAAAATCTTCCAGCATCAGTGAATAGAGACACAACAGATTGCCGTGGTTGGATACTAGGGTTCCACCAGAGATTTATTTAAGTTTCCTCTCCCTAATTACCTGTTTTCTCCTCTTCTCCAGAAGTTATCCTCCACTCAGTTTTGTCGATTCAACTATTTCTCTGACTGCTCTCTGAAGCATGTAGTCAAACTTCATATGCTTTTTGTCAGCACTGTTATTTCCAAAACTTCCTATAGTTACCCTGCGGTTCATGGGTTCTTTAGCTGTGCAATGATCTGGCTTAGAAACTTGAAGGAAAAGACTTCTTGAAACAGGGTTTTGTTGACAATTTTTCTGTTAACCCGCGTTTCACTGATCTATCTTACAAATAGCACAACTGCAGGGACTGCAGGGAAGAAGGAATGGGAAGGGAGATTAATTATTTGAAATGTGCAGCTTGCATGTTGCAGGGGCTGCGGGGCTNCACACAGTTCTGCTGGCAGATAAGAGGCAGTAAAGTCTAGCCAGGGCATGCAAGTGGCACTTTGCAGTGGGCACTGTGAGTAGGATCTGAGCTACTGCTGTGGCAGCATGTCTGATTACAGCCTCAGTCCCTCTGATCTTGTGGTTAGGTGGAGAATTGCTTCTTAATTTTGAGTTTTGGGGAGTACACGAGTGATCTTTACACAGATGAATAATCCACTGAAGACTAAGAGTTGTTATTTATGGCAAGAAGTGTTTGTTCCTTTGCAACATGACAATTCTCCCTTATCTGAGGTGATTAAAATCAAGTTTGGGTACAATATAATGGGTACAAACTGGAAACAGGGTGAGTGTAGAGCAAAGATATGAAGGCAAAGATGACATGATTATTTGTTGGTTATGGTGTCTTGAGAGTTCTGTTCTGGTGGACTTTGGTTTTGTTCCACTTTAATGGCAAATTAAAACCTTATCACAGTTCTCATAAGTGTGAGGAATGGAGCCCCTCTGTTGTGGGGAAAAGCTGAGAGAGCTGGGATTGTTCAGCCTGGAGAAGAGAAGGTTTCAGGGTTACCTGAGCACTTCAGTATCTGAAAGGAACATACAGAAAGTATGGAGAGAGACTATTGACAAGGGCCTGGAGGGAGAGGGCAAGGAGGAATGGCTTCAAACTCACAGAGAGTAGATTTAGACTGAATATTGGGAAAGAGTTCTTGGCTGTGAGGGTGGGCAGGCCCTGGCACAGGTTGCCCAGAGAAGCTGTGGCTGTCCCATCCCTGGAAGTGTTCAAGGCCAGGTTGGACAGGGCTTGGAGCAACCTGGGCTAGTGGGAGGTGCCCCTTCCCATTGCACAGAGTGGAACTGGATGAACTTTGAGGTCACATCCAACCCAAACCACCTTTGTGATTCTATGAAGAAGACTAAGACGTATTCCTACAGGTGGGACTGGCTTATTAAAGACCTAATACTTTTCTTACTGAAAACTTAATGCTCCATTTTGCTGCCAGATGGGGATCAATGAAGGAAATATAATGGTTCTTATCATGGTGGGAAGGCATTACATTGTGTTCCTGCTGTTGTTGGGAAAGGACCCTGTCCGCATCCTTGGAGAATGGGACTAGGAAGCATAAGTTGTTGTGTAGCCAATACCTACAGAGGTAAAAGTAGACCAAAAAAGTTTAAGGAACCAGAACAACAGTGTGAAAAAAAGCCCAAACACCCCAAAAAACAAAACCAAAAGATATTCCAGATACTGTGGGGAGAAAAATCCAGGGAGGTGAGAAATGGCCAGAGGCTGGAAAGCCCATAAAAATAGTAAATATAGCAATAACAAGGAATTTACTTGGATGATACCACAGGAAATACTAAATGGTACAATATACCTACACCTGTGTACAGGCAGTCATAATGAATCCCAGTTTTGCTGACCTATTGACAAGGGAAATACAAAACCTGATCATGAGCTGAGGAAAACCTGTGATAGTGTAAAGAGAAACTTCAGTGTTGCCTAATGAATTCCAGATAAAGGAAGCCACAAGATGTACATTATTATCAAGGACACCTGCTTAACCTTCCTATTTTATTCTTCTGACCTATATGAAAATTTACCCACAGCTCTGTTTTGCAGGAATAAGTATCCTTATTTCTGGCAGACATTAAATTAAATTAGTTCTTCTGAACCCAAAAGCCCATGTGGGTGGCTGGGTGGAATTTCAAGGCTCCAAAGGAATCACACAGAGTGAACTGGAACTCTCTTAGGTGGTCAGTAAATGGGCACCTCTCATCAATTATTCAAGGCTGCTTGTATTGTAAATGGGGATTTCCTTATATTGAATTAGCATCAGAGGTAGAAATCATGTATTTAAGGTACAAAATATAATGGATCCTGAAATTTCTATGAAAATTAAAACTAGGAAAAAGTCATCAACTTTTGTCTGGCACCTCTAGTGTAACTTATTTAAAGAAACCAGTGCTCTGGAGTTTTTCACCTTACTAACAGTTGTTTAGGAACTGATGAAACCTACCCTCATGAAATAGTGAGATCAAAGGGCTTAGATGCTGCCTATCAACACTGCAAATGAAATAAAGAAAAGACTTTGTTGCAGTTCTTAAGACAACCCTCCAGGTCTCTTGTGTGGAAAAAAATAAGAGTGGCTCTAAAATCTCTTAAACTAAGATCATGGTGTAAATCAATGCACTGGGATTGTAATAAAGTGGCTTATTTGACCAGATGAATATTTTGTGGTTTGAAAACTAAAGGAAAAAAATTGATTTTTTTAAAGGTTTTTATGATCTTACTTTGCTCCTTTTTCAATAAATAGTTTATATCTTCTACTACTTTTATTAACTTTATTAATCTTTTTAACAAATCTATTGCATTCCAGTGTTCACCTCTCAAAGCTACAAGATGATTTTAAAATAATTGAAGCAAAATGAGCTAAATCAGAAGTGTTCAAACATCATAAAGCTTTCCACCACTCCTGTACAGAATGAGAACTGTTTAACTCCTATAAATGCTTGCTGCCATACCTGGCTTTGCCTTTATGCAGGGATTGAACTTGTAACCTGCATAGATTTTAGTTCCAGAAGAGTTTCTAATGCATATTACATTAATTTCTGAAGTTGCTGAGCAAATACTCTTAGGTTATAAACTTCTACTTTGTTGCAGTCGCTTTCTGTGTTGTACTTGTTCAAGACTTATGCACTCCATGGCCTAGAGTTTTATGAGTAGTGCTCCAAGATTCAAGTCCCCGAGAAGAGAATAATATTTTTCTAAAACTCTATCAGCTCCCACAGTAAGTGGAAAACAAACCACTCAGCTTTATCTGTACTTCTCTTTGGGCTGTTCAAGGAGAACAAAATTTATGAATCCGGTCATAAGTTTTTGAAACATAAGACACTTGTTTGAATCTTTGCTACATAACATAGTGTCACATTTTCTTCCATCTATTTGTTACATTAAAGAAATTCTTTATATTTTAAATATCACTTTCCCCTCTCAGGGATGAAGGGAGAACTAAAGCTGTTTTGTAAACAGCTTTGCTGGATTAGAGGTGATCTGTAGTTGTATATATTGTACAGGAAAGCCACTTAGAACAACAGTGAAGTTTTGTTAAAGAAAAGAGGCCAAAGACATTTGAACATGTGGAAACTCAAAACAAAAAATGCACTTTTATCAACACCAGCAAAATCTTTCTGAGTATGGAGCAGTAGAGAAGACATGGAGTGAGTCCAGAGGAGGCACCAGGATGATCAGAGGGCTGGAGCAGCTCTGCTGGGAGGAAAGGCTGAGAGAGCTGGGATTGTTCAGAAAAGATTTCAGGGTTACCTGAGCACTTCCAATATCTGAAGGGAGCTTACAGAAAGTATGGAGAGACTCGTGACAAGGGATAGGACAAGGGGGAATGACTTCACACTGACAGAGAGTGGAGTCAGATTGGATATTGGGAAGCAGTTCTTGGCTGTGAGCGTGGGCAGGTCCTGGCACAAGTTGGACAGAGAAGCTGTGGCTGCCCCATCCCTGGGAGTGTCCAAGGCCAGGTTGGATGGGGCTTGGAACAACCTGGGCTAGTGGCAAGGGGGTAGAACAAGATGATCTTCAAGGTCGCTTCCAACCCTCCTCATTCTGTGTTTCTGTCATTCTATGAAATGCACTCTTTCAAGGTCCCCATGCTTTTCCTCTTTTGGTTGCTTAGCAAAAGGTAGTTCTGGCTTCACTGAATAATTTTGCTGTCATTCCATGCTCACCACTTCTTTTTGGTGATCCTGGTATAATATAAGAAGAGGAAATGCTACTGTGCCTTACCTGCTCATCTTCTTGATTGCTGTGTCTGCCTTTACATATGGCTTTTTAATAAGCAACCTGATTCAGTAGCCATATCAGTTTCTCCTACACATCTAATGCAGAAGATTGCATTTTAACTGCCAGGCATTTCTTGATTTTCCTGTTAGCAAATATGAAAATTTCAAGGCCATGTGTTTAATAATGCCTTCCACAGCTCCCAACCACATACATGGTGTTCTGCTCCCAGGAATGGAGAAGAAACGTAATTTCTAAAGTTGGTAAAGAAATCTGAGGGCAATACTCTCTCTACGCATTGCACAAAGTTGATGCCATGATTCACTGATAGAGCTGTGAATCCTAAAAGGGAGTCTGTTTCTCAAAGAGCTCTATAATGTTCCTGCAGTCCAGGTTGACCTGTGGAGAAGTTTATCCAGATCTGTTACACACTGATCACATTCCTCTGCAGAACCAGGATGTGCCAAAGGCCCAGAGGATTTTTTCCTTTGCCCTGCACTGTCCAACACTTTCCCAAGTTTCCTGAGAATCTCACAGCTTTTGTTCAGTGAGCTTGGGTAACTGTGCTCTTCCCAGGCTTGTTTCAGTGAATGAGGTTTAATGACACGGGATGTGCATCACTAATATTTTTGATGTGGTTTTGACTCGTTTGCCTTAAGGTATTGCTGAACATAGAGCTACTGTGAGGACACTCCAGTCACAGCGAATCTTATGCATTAGTGTTAGTGAATAGGACCTAAATTTGATTGGAGTAAGTGAAGAGTAACAAGCAGGAAGTCTGGAGGAGGAACCGAGGAGGGTTGCACTGAAATGAACTTCATGCTTGCCAAGGATTGAAGAGTGACAGGCTGAAACCCAAATACCCTGTTTTTTATTCAAACATAAATGTTTCTGCTAGCATCTTTTTTTTTAAAAAAAACCCATCTAATTTATTTCCTCTCTTTTAGAAGGCAGCCTGTGTAGATTAATTAGGAACTGTTTTCAAGAAGCTTCTTGAATATGAAAAGTACTTTACTTACTTTATTAACAGAACCAAATAATAATAATAATAATAGAACTATACCAACTTGTACTGGAAGAGTAAGAAAGTCAGTCATGGTCCACTTTGGCTCTTTTTAAGGTTTGGACAGAGCAAGGTGTATCGTACTGTTCTGTTTCTGGGGTGACTCTATTTCTGGGTCAAAAATCACTTTGCGTATAAAACCTGAGAACTCAGCTACAGAAAAGGACTCTTAAGTTGGGGTCTCAGTTTTGAATTTCATCCTGTATGTTGTTTGATGATGATGATGACTCATACTGTGTTTTAAAGTGGTTCTCTTGTATTTTGATTCTTGCTCCACTGAAGAAATCAGAAAAACCTGTCCCCTGGCTGACACACCCCCCGACACATCCAGTCAGGTATGAAGAGGGATCCCATATGAGCCAACTTAACCACTTTCACTGAAAGCTTGGCTTTTTCTCGGTTTTTGATACTTTCTCCCACCAAACGTGCCCCAGGAAATCTCTTTTTAACATGTTCCAGAAAGCAGTAAACTCCATTTAATTCCCTTGACTAAAGAGGGTTTTCAGAGCGTGATGTGACTGACCCTTCCCATCAAGCCATGAGATTGTTTGTTGCTCAGCCTTTTCTGGGATGGAAAGAACGATGAGAGATCAAAGGCCTCTCTTGCTTCCCTCACATTTTCCTGAAAATTTCCTTACAAGAGCTTGCTGTATTCTCTGATTTCTTTATTTCCACCTCAGTTGGCAATGAGGCCTGTAAGCCTCACAGTGCTGTCTGTAATGGATATTCCCCTCATCCTGGATGCATTGTCCAGGCACTGCACTATTAGCTCACCATTCTTCTGTGCTGCTTGACATATTGAGCTTTACTTTGGTAGCAGCTCTTCTCCCCTTTTAACAAGACAAGTTTCTCACAGCTTCAGATTTTCATGCAGCAGATTTCACAGTTGCTTTGGCAATTACTGAATTATAAAAAGTAAAATGCTTTTTACATTGTTTGGTTTTGAAATAACAGCTGACTTTTACTGGTGTTCTACGTGTTTAGAGATATTTTCTGCCATGAGTGAGTATGAACCTAAAGAAAGAACAACAAACCCCCACTATCAGAAAAAAGCCCTTAGGATTTTCATAGACATGCAACACTAAGAACTAATTTTAAATGGAAAAACCAGCCTAAGACAGTGGAAGCTTAAGACTAGGCATCTCTACCTCTTGTGTATATAGTGAGTGATCGTTTGGATATGAATCAGTCAAAGAAAATATACCAGGAATCTTTGGACATAATTCCAGCCTCTTTAAGCATCTGTAATGCAGCCCTTCTCCCTGAGCCACATCCCATCACGCTTTCCAGGTGATCCATGGCTGCATTTCAGCTTTTGCCCATCACTGTGGCATCAGCCCTGCTATGTTAACTTGTATTTCAAGGAATGTTTACACTGAGATGAAACCCGATGTGACCTTCTGATACATGAAAAGGGGGGCAGGGAAAGAAAGACAAAATGCTCCCAAATGTCTGTCAAGGAAAATGTCTTTGAAGTAAAACATGACTGTGTGTTTTCTCTGAGACAGTGAGACCTGCAGTGCAGATGTGCATCAATGAGCTTCCTTAGGGTCTGGTGGTGGTCTGGTTTGGGGGTGATGATTCCCCAGAGGGTTTCCCAGTGCTGTTGCTCCCCTGGGCTGTGCAGATTTAGCTGGACAATGTTGCTGCTGCAGCGAGGTGATGCCTAAATTAACAGTGGATTGCTGGAGCCTTGTACACTTAGGAGAATTTGGATGTTCATTTTTCTTGTGGAGGGAAGGAGAATAAGAATGCAAAGACATTGTTTTGTTTATTTGACACAGTAGGTGCTTATGATTGACCACATTAAATTGCAAGCTAGCAGGAAGGCCAGGAGCTTCTTCAGACCCAGAGACAAACTGCAAGTAAAATCCCAGAATGTTTGGGGTTGGAAAGGACCTTAAAGATCATCTCATTGCAACCCCCTGCCAGGGGCAGGGACATCTTCCACTAGACCAGGTTGCTCCAAGCCCTGTCCAGCCTGGCCTTAGATAGTTCTAGTTCTCAGGCCTAAATGTTTTATTAGGTGTGTGTAATCATCTTCTCTTGCTAGTTCAGGCAATGAAAGAATTCACAGAATCACTTAATTAATTTTTAGGCCATTTAATATGCAATAATGTTATGAACTACAAATTTAAAGCCTAACATGTCTTGTTTATGATGTAAAAGTAAATAAGATGCTCCAGAATGCTTTCCTAAGCTCTTTAGGCGCTGATTTGACCATTTTTTCTTTTCCCCACCAGGAATCTTTAATGACTGGAAAACTCAATGGATCATGTTTTTATCATCTAAGCTATTTTTACATTGTGCTGTAAACACATGGAGGAGCTGTAAGTAAATGTTCTGTACTGCATGATGAATTGGATTGCTACAGTCTGGAGGAAAGCAAAATAATAATTTCATTTCTGTGGTGATTTGCGTAGCTCGTGGTACAATGCCAGAAAGACTAACGGAAATGCTTATGGATACATGGACTCCATTAATAATATTATGGATTACTGTCCTTCCTTCCATTTATATGGCTCCAATGAATCAATCTCAAGTACTACCAAGTGGATCCAGTACGGGACTAAAAAGGCTAAATGAAGAACAAAGAGTTTTGAACCGTTCCAAGAGAGGCTGGGTTTGGAATCAAATGTTTGTATTAGAAGAATTTTCTGGACCTGAACCAATACTGGTTGGCCGGGTAAGGCAAGATTTGGTTTTTTTCCCTCTGAATATATAAATGTATGTCATGAGAAGGTCTTCAGCCACTTGGGTTCTTCTGAGGAATTCAAATCTGAAGTGCTTTGTGATTCCAGACTTCTCCTCTAATACCCATACATTTGTGCTGTGAATGTGCCTCATGTTAAGGACATGGTTTCCTCGTTAGCTTGCCTGCTATTTTCAACAAAATGATGCGTATTCCATTTGTTAGAAAAAAACCCACAAACATGCACAGATCCTTTCTTTTATATCATTAGTCACCACTCCTCACCTCTGTCAGCTGAAGGTTTTTACCAAAGCAGCCTTTTGCAATCTGTTCCTATGCATTCCAAAAGGTTGTTGCACCTATAGGTCATTTTCTATCTCCACTCTGAAGAAACAAGTTATTTATGCTCTGAGATTTTTTAAAAACAAAGAACAAAAAGGGCAGTGTGGGATTTACAGCAAATTACAAGGTCCTGCTTTATAAGAATGGCATGCACACATATGAAAAAATATTACTGCCATGGATTTTGTAATTCCCTTTCTAAGTTAGGAAGATAACACAGGGAAAATGATCATGTTTTTCTGTGTGTCCTGCCTTGCTTGTTGCTTTAAACCTTTGCTTGTTGCCATGCATTAGTTTATTCTGTAGCTCAGTGTGTTACCTCCAGTCAGTGAATCAGCCTTGCACTTACAAGAGATTCTGAGCCATCTGTATCCATCAGGGATGAATTAGCCTTAGAATTATTCTTAGAAAAGAATGATCTGTTCATAAATGCATATTTGGCAGTGAGCAGGTATAAATACCTGAATTGTTTATCCCTAAAGTTCAGTTCCCTTTAAATAACCAGGCGTGTTCTTGTCATATTAGCTGGCTACTGAAATTGAGTTAAAAAATCTAGACAACCAAAGTTATGGATAACAGTTAATTTCCTGACAATTTTGGAAATTCTATGGATAAATGAATACCATATATTATAATACAGAGATTGTCAATAGTTACATCTGTTATTGAAGAGAACACAGATCAAGTGCATGCCCAAATCTTCCCTAGGGTAACAACTTTCTAATCAAAACTTCAGGTCAGAAGGTGTAATGAGCTTTGTGTCCAGTGACCTTTGGTGCTGTGTCAATTTGCATTTATATCAGGTGTTACATATCTGTTCTCTGTGGTTAGTAACATATCTCAATTTCAGAGAGACAGCAATGTGCTGATTTCAGATCTTAAAATGTTTTATTCAACCCATTCTTTTTGGAATGTTTTAGTTGAGCTTTTAAAATTATTTTAAGTAGCTGAGGAGAATCCTGAGATTGTACTCTGTAGCCCTTTGATTTTCAGGGCATATCCATGTCTCAGTATTTTCACCATATTAGGGTTTTTGGTGGCTAGAATATTCTAAATTGTTTGAGTCATTAGTGAATAGAATTGGGTAGGTTAAACTAAGCCAAACCAATAAAGACATTATCCCATCTTCTGCTGGCATTTTGAATAGAATTAGCTACTCTAAAATGCTCTGACAACCTATTTGTTGAGGCTGCTGCATAATTAAAACACTGCATGATATAGATGGAAATGAGCAAAAAGTGAGGTTGGTTTCCATAGGGAGAAATCCTAGATTTATTAATTAAAATGACTTAAAATATTCTTGCAATTCTTCTCTGTATTTTTTTTTTCTCACTCTCCAGAAAAACCATCCATATTTCTGACTTATTTTTTTGTTTCCTGAGACTTAGGAGTGCAGTGAGAGCTTTCAGACTCCGGTGTGTAGTCGGTGGGAGCAGAGGTGCTCCACAGTTTTCAGGGCTGCTCTTAATCCTTCCTGACTGTAAAACAGCAACACCCCCAATTACAGTTCTTGGCGCTCCCTCTTCCCCAAACTTAAAGGTGTACGGAATGTCACTGGCAAAATGCATTCCTTCTCCGTGATGTTGGGCTGTGGTTTGTCCTCTGTCACCCTCATTGGTTTGTTATCCGTGGCAATTTAAAAATAACCTGCTTTTCAGGACTCACAGTAGATTTGCACTTTCCTGGTTCCTCCTCATCGCTTTTCTACTTCTGCTCTTCCTCCAGCCTTTCAGTTTTGCCCCCTGGCAAAGAATTTGCAAACCTGGGGTATCTCCTTCATTGTGTGATTTTCATTATCAACTATTTTTTCTGCTCTGTGACTTACCTTGATTTTCTTTTTATCTTTTCTATTTTTTTTGGCTGACTTTGAATGAAGGACACATAGTAAAATATGATATAGTGAAATAGTGTAGAGAGGCTTAACATTGTGGAGAGAATGATATCAAATGTGTGTGTAACCTGTTTGCTGCAGAATTGCCTGCATGTACTTTTTACATATTGAAAGTTCTAGTATAATCTCCAAACAAATTTTTTAATTGACAGTTAATTGCTTCAAAGGAAACATCCTTGAAGCAAATCTAATTATGTAGATTTTGGTTGCATTTTTTGTCTCTACACTGTTGTAGAGTGTAGCTGGTACTTTTCATAGTCATGTATGCTTTATACAAACATGTAATTAGGTGTTTTAGAGACTAAATAAAAAAAATAAGTTTTGCACAAACAGAAATAATACACACACAAAAGCAGAATTTGTTGTATGTTCTCAAATGTACCTTTAAAATTCATCTGAGAACTGCTCAGAACAAAATTGATACTTAAATAATGGTTTTCATGTTGGTGGGTGGAGAGGCACTGAGCAGAAGCATTTGGTTCTCATGGAATTGAATGGAATGTGTCAGCAAAATAATACTGAAAATTGAGATGAATTATAAGGAATACAGGCAGAACACAAATCACTTCGCAAATAAAAGCCTGAATGAAGAGTCCATATGTTTCTTCTGTTAGTTAAAAAAGATCTTGTACCAAAGTTTCTGAAGGGCAGAGAAAGTTTCTCAAAACAGGGTTTTTAGAGGTGTGTAGGATCTTTTATTAAGCTGCTCAATTTTTCCAGGAGAAACAACTTCTGGGCATGAAGATTCTTCAGAGTTTTAAGTGTTGCAATGCAACTGCACATGTTTCAAAGATGCTTATTCATTGCTGTTCTGCATGAACATATAGGAATAAATGCACTCCCAATTTATTTGGTCTAATAAGTAAAATAATCTGGGAGACTAAGAGGGGAATGAATGTGACCACTTTTTTAAAGCGAGGTGTTTTCTTCAGTGACTTGAGTAAAGGACTGGAGCGAATGTTTTGCTTTCATTCTTGAACTTCTTAGGATGAGTTTGAGCTACATGGACTTCTAATGTCAATTTTAGCCATTATATTCAGTAGCTCAAAATAAACAGATCTACTTGAGTTCACACATCTATAAAGAAGTGTGTGAATACTTATCTCTTAGGGTGACTTCTGAATTTATGACGGTTGTCTATAAAATGCCACGAACATTCCAGCTTTGTTTTTTTTATTTTCTTGTCTGTATTCATATCTTATGTTTTTTGACACATGATATTTTCATAGAATCATAGAATAGAATATCCTGAGTGGGAAGGGACCCACAAGGACTATCCAAGTCCAACTTCTGTCCCTGTACAGACATCCCAACAATCCCACCCTGTCCAAACATTCCTGGAGCTCTGGCAGCCTTGGGGCTGTGCCCCCTGCCCTGGGGAGCCTGGGCACTGCCCACCACCCTCTGGGGGAAGAACCTTTTCCTGAGATCCAACGTAACCCTCCCCTGACACAACTTCATGCTGCACCATCTTCAGATCCCTCCTTTGGATGCTCTCTAATAGCTTTATACCTTTATTATAGTATGTTCCGTATTGTGACCTGTACATGTAGAAATGTATATACATGAGAAAACTGCAAAGTAACGTTTTTCCTGTTCTTGCAACACACTTCAAGTGAATTTGGTTTTATCCACAGCAATAGAGAAAGGAAGATTTACAAATACCCTTTTGTACTGGATTCCTTTTTTTAAATTCACCCCCAGAAACAGGTACTTTACAAAGCTGCTGTGTCTACTTTAGAAGACTCCATATACTGCATGTTTCTGTCAGCAGTTTGCAGCCTCCCCATGGCTGACAACCTCATTCAAGTGTAGAGTGATATGTCTTGTGACACTGCATGCTGTCCCTGTGGACTTGATTAGTTAGATAGAACTTTTACTTGATATCCACTGCTGCATTTTCTCAGTCTCCTCTGCATGCACTTACAGCACCACAGCAGATGTGCTGTGAAATCTGTGCGGTAGCAAATGCCACTGTTCTTTCACAGGAGACAGTCACTGAATTCACAATGACATGGATAATAAAGTGAAAAAGCATTAGGAAACCAGATTTGGGGTATTGGAACTCCTGTTTTATGGAACATGTGTTATTCGTGGTGTTTTAAATGGGTTAGGATCTGGTTTAATAACAGTTTTTAAACAAAAATCTGGGATAGTTAATGTAGTAACTCTTGTTGTTTGTAGGTAGAATCACAGAATCATAGAATATCCTGAGCTGCAAGGCACCCACAAGGATCATCCAAGTCCAGGACACCCCAACAATCCCACCCTGTCCCTCAGAGCATTGTCCAAACGCTCCTGGAGCTCTGGCAGCCTTGGGGCTGTGCCCACTGCCCTGGGGAGCCGGGGCAGTGCCCACCACCCTCTGGGGGAAGAGCCTTTCCCTGAGATCCAACCTGAGCCTGCCCTGACACAACTCCAGGCCATTCCCTGGCTCTGTCGCTGGTCTCAGAGCAGAGGCGGAGCTGCCCCTTGTGAGGAGCTGTAGATTCCAATGAGCTCTTCCCTCAGTCTCCTCTTCTCCAGCTGAACCCCCCAAGTGCCCTCAGTGCCCTCACACGCTGCCCTTCCAGGCCCTTCCCCAACCCCCTGTCCCCCCTTTGGCCACTCCCCAATGGCTCAATCTCTCCCTCCCACTGTGCCCCCCAACCTGCCCCACTATTGCAGCTGAGGCCGCCCCAGTGCAGAGCAGAGCGGGACAATCCCCTCCTGATGCCCCCCAGGGCAGGGATGGCCCTCCTGGCTCAGGCACTGCTGACTCGGGGCCAACTGGCCCCTGCCCAGGACCCCCAGGGCCCTTTCCTGGCTTTATTTTCCAGCCTCTCATTCCCAGTCTGTCCATCCATCCGGGGCTGCCCCATCCCAGGGGCAGAATCCGGCACTTCCCCTTGTTAAACTTGACGAAGCATGGAGAGAACAAAAGAGGGAATGAAGGCAAGCAAAGGTATTTGTTTGGGGTTTTTTTTGTCTTCTCTGATGTGCCAGTAAATGAATCAGCAGTTAGGTCCAGACACAAAAAGCCACTATTGGTCAGCCAGGTCAGCACTGTCTCTGATTCCAATCCACTGGCATTACTCCCCAGGATCTCCCAGAGCCTTCCCTGGACTTCTTTGAATTTCCCTGTTTCTGGTCCCAAAATAATATAGTGCCTATTTTCTGTCTGTGATGAGAGATTTGAAGAATGAGCAGGGCAGGGGTGACCAGTCCCTGTGTCATGCACGGCTGCTGTGACACACCTGTGGCTGGTGGTCGGTCCCAGAGCTGTGACAGCCCTTGAGAAGGTTCTCTGAAAAGCCTGAATAGGAGAAAACCAGTAAGAATTCATTACTGGGATTCAGAAACAGCATGGCCAGGTTGACTCCTAATGTAGTGAGCTCATGTAGGTGTTTTATCTGTGACTGTGGGGCTTTTCTGCGTTTTGATTTACATGGTTTGTGTCTTTTCGCTCTGTTAAATGCAGATTTTTTTGTGGGATGAGGGAGTTGGGCAACTTTTGCTGTTTAGGGCAACAAAGATTTTCCCCATGATGTGTGGGGCTTGGGTTAGGCCTTTGGAGGAGAAACCATTTTCCTGTAGGAGGAGCAGTGGAGAGGCATCATGTTTTCACAGTTAAGCGCTTCAGGCTGTGTTACTGTAAAAACCAAACCTGGAAATGCAGAGAGCACTTATAAATAGCTTGGAGCTGTATGTTCTACATTATCCATGCTTTGTGCAGTCTCTGGTTTCTTCACCAACATACATTTTTTTCTCTTAACAAGGAATGGTAAAATGTTACTTGTTTAAACTCATGACTAGTTCTGTTGAAGTACAAGTGATACATACAGGCAAAGTAAACAAGGCTTTAATTAAACAAGTTCTTTCAGTACATTTTCCCTTTCATTCCTGCATTGAGCTAGTGATTATGATGGCTGCCTGGAAATGCTGTTGTACCCAAGTGATGCAAACCAGAAATGTATATAACTAGGCTATCATTATTTTAAGGGATGAATTAAGTGCTGTTTCCCTGAGTGGAAAAAAGCCTTGTGAAATGCAGGTGTAGCACAGCTCCAGCACAGGTTTCATAGGGTGTAACATCGTTCTGTATCAGTCCTTTGTTAAAGTTTGCACGGAATGACATAAATCAGAACCCCACATTAGATAGATTCTCCTCTTTTCCTTCTAATACATGCCTGTATGTTTTGTTATCTATGCCATAAAATATTCAACATCTGAAATGTTGCAAAGTCAACACTGTCTTCTGAGCCCTCGATTTTTGTTGTTGTTTTGCAACCATAATTATACACTAATTTTTGTGCTTATTTTTAATAAACTCCCAGAAGCTGAAATGTATCAATTATTTTGCTACTGTATTCTTTATGGAAAGTACTAATCCCCCCTGCTTCTTGTGTGCTGCTGAAGGGGAAGAGATGACTGTATACTGCATAGAATGCTCCCATTTATACATCTAAATCACCTTTATAAGCAGGAGTATAACTAGCTCTAAGAAAAACTCTTAATTAAATGTTGCTGCAAATACAATAAATATAGTATACAACATTTAATAGAAGTCTGATAAAAGTAGAGGGTTTTTAACAAATTTTCCTAAGCCTGCACAAATTTCATTTGTTTCTTTTTAACTGAGTACATGTTACAAGAAGAATTTTTATTTTAAAGCAAAAATTTAAACAAGGACAATTTGACTGACAATTGGCCAATACAGTGTGAAACTATTTTACTGATTGTACTTAGAGTGAACAAATAAGACATATCTTCAGACACTGAGAATCTCATTTCTGGATATTTCTGGGAGCATGCCTCAGTAAGGCTGAGCACTTTCATGGTCCCACATCTTTGGGGGCACGGCATAACCACAAGTTAAATAGAGACACAACTTAAACCACTTTTACATCAGCCACACAACTGGACAGGCTGTAACTTCAAAGAGGCATTTCATCAGTTACTTATGAATCCAGCATCTTAAAGGGTCAACCTGCAAACCACCAGGCTCCTCCTAAACTATGTGGATTTTCTCTAATGAAGTGGGAAAACATCTGTGATGTGAAAAATCACTTCAAAGTTGGGTAGGGAGTTTGTTTGTTTGTTTATTTAAATTATTTTTGTTGTTGTTGCTGATTGTTTGTTTGGGTTTTGGGATTTTTTCTTTTTTTTTAGTAAAAAGGAATGGTATGTGTTACCTTAACATTATTCACTTAAATTTCTTTTACATGTTTTTCTATAGCCACAAAGATTTCTAATCTTCTGAAGAAAAAAAAGGGAGCTAACATTGGGCATTTTGTTTGTTTGCAAAGAGTTAGAAGCTTGTGCACTTTTCAATATATTGATCTAAACACTTTATCTTTCTCACAGTGAATTGAAATGTTGTTCAAGCGTGCATGCAAAATGCTGAAGTGACAGTATGAAAAATTAAGTAGAGCCTTCCACATGATATTCTGCAGATGCTGATGATTGTTTAGTCTTTCCAACCATTGCTCCAGTAAATGGTTTTCAATTTCTACCTGTAGGGCCCACCCTTCGTGCTGTCAGGATGCTTCAGTTCCACTTGTCAATTTAACTACCAATTAGTGCCAATTGTGATGGTAGTTTTTTGCTAAAAGTTTGTCCTTGCTGAACTTGACAAACATATTTCCCATCTGCAGATGAGCTTTCAGGTGGTTGTGACTTCCCAAAAGTGCCAGAATGTGTCGTCTTTCAATCATTAAAGTAAAAGGTCCACTTGTTGTTCTCAGGTCCTGATAGGATGTTCCTCAATTTGCTAGGGATTCATGTAGCAAAAACCTTAATTTTGCATTCAAATAAAGAATGCTTTGGGAATAATTCCTTTGGTGTCTGGAGGCTTCCAGTAAGAGCTCTGGAGCTGCAGTGGGTGATCCCTCATGAGTCACACCTGAGAAAGGCTTGTTTCTTTGGCTGGTGGGCAGCGCTGTATATTTAGGATGTAATAAATACATGTGCACAGGAATCACGAGAAGAATTAGTTTGCGTGTGAAAATAATGGGAATGAGTTTGCATAAATTTTGTTTCTCAAAAGTTCTGTTTTAAAAGTTGGGTTTTCTTCCTATTCTAGTAAAGTCAAAGAAAAAGAAAGGCACAATATATGTGGTGCAAAGAGTTCACAGCTGAGGATCTTTTGTCTGGTCTTTGGTTTTGGTTGTGATTTTTTGGGATTGACAAAGCCAGGGATGTCAATGCTGTGCAATTGAAGGCATCAGTTTCCTTATAGAAATAATTTGCTGCAATAATTTTTTTAGGTAACTATTATTTGAAAGCAATGTGTGAGGCATGTAGAAGTGAAAATAAACGTAGATAATTTTCCTAAAGATATTTAGGCAAATATTAATGTATTTGAATAGCCTCTTGGTGATCCCCGAGGAACACCTGTAGTGATACAGAGTAATTTATAACTTTCCTTTTTCCCCAGGACTCCCTCTTAGTGTAAAAATTCCCCTTCAAGAATTTCTTTCAAAGCCTTTATTTTACAGCAGTCATGCCAGCAGCTAAGAAAAAGTAAGTGTAGCTCTCCCTGGAGACTCTCGATGCCATTCCTGAATTAACCGGAGGAATCATTAGGAGCCACATAAGACATCCCTTTTTTTGCTTCAGGGGCTGAGCTCGGTAACTGTTTCTCCCCTAGCCCCTGGTGAATAGAAGCAAAGCCGAGGGTTTGCGTTCCAACCTGATGAGCTGTTGGGTCACGCCTCGACAAGGGGGAATGTGCTGAAATAAAGGACTGACTCAGGGAGGATCACTGGAGGCAACGAGCAGAGCTGCAGGCACAGCCAGCAAAAGAGATTTCTTAGCAGTTCAGAGTGCCCTAGTCATTTGCTGCTTTAAATCCAGAAACTATATTAGCTGGTTTTCTTTTCCCTGCCTGGGAGAACTGCTTGTGGACAACAGGGATGCTGCTAACAGGGGAGAAAAGGTGGATTTTAGGATATGCAGAACTGGTGGTGGGCATCCAGCCCTGAAGTACACAGAGGACAGAGGAATTGAACCAAACCATACCTCTTCCATCCCATTATTTTCTAGGGTCATCATGCTACAACCATCATTAGGATCTATGGCATGTTGTACACCCAACCTAAGAAGTCAGGATATTAAAGTGAATGGGAAAAAACCACCTCATTTTTCAATCAATTTGGGATAATCTGCAACAGCATTGATGCAACATGTACCTGTATGTTACAGCATGATGCAAAAGGCTCAGAATCTGATAGCAATCACCTTGAAGACCTTAATAAAAATCTGCCATATTTTTACAGAATAAGTTTTCTAAATACAATAACTGACACACTGGATATTCCTTTTCACTCTTTTTTAAAATTTTTTTCTTTTTTTATTGCCTGCTTTTTAGACAACCTGTTCTCCAATTTTTATGCAGTCTGAAGCATTTAATGTAGACCACTGGCACACTTTGCAATTCCTGGTGTGGTCCTGCCTTACAGAAAGGAAAATACAATGTCCAGAGGCAAAAGCAAACTGTGTTTCTTTCTTTGTACAAAATCATCTGAAACAAGACTTAATGCCAGCACAATATTTCCCATTTGTTCATTATTTCTGCCTAATTAACGGGTCTTGATTATTATGTTGGATACCCATATGAACTGAGCAGGTGCTGATCTAAATATACAAGCACTTTTTATTGACATTTCCTATGAATTAATAGAAGTTATTTAAATAATTCAAATTATTTAAAGCATACACCAGAATTTTACTTGGCATGAGAAGGTTTGAATTGAGATTTAAGCTGTGGTTTCTTTTAAGGGAATGTCAGTGTGAACTTGTTTCTTGTGCAAATTTTTAAGCATTTTACATACCCTCAGAGTACAAATGGAGGGCAGTTTTGTAAACTGAGCTAAAGCAAATGAGGATTAGTACATCAAGTAACAGAAAACATGAAAGCTCTTAATGCTGCCATTTATGAAGCCCTGGCTAAAATTTTGATCTGTTTTGTTGAGTAGGAGACAATTCCTGCCTCAAAGCTATTGCTGTCTGAAAGGGGGATGCACTTTATTAATATCTTAAATGTGATGTGATAGGAAATATGTGTATACTTCAATATGTTGGACATAGGACTTAATGCCACAATGGAATTATTGTACCTCAGAAATAGAGGCAGAAAGTGCATAACACTAAATTAGGCAATATTAGGCTTCTCCTTCTGTGTAGAAGGCAACTCCACTGATCATCCCATTAAGTAATCATTTTGTAATTGATCTAAATTCTGTCCTTCCAGAAGGCCACCTGCTTGTTACTGCAATTACTGGTAAGCAAAGGAATGCTGAACAGTCTATATGCATAAATAAATCTTTGAATTTTTAAGGGAACTTTGTGACTAAATGTTTCTATCTGAATGAAATGCATTCTGCACAAATACTGTAACAGGCAATTCTCTGTGGGACAAGCCTGATGGCCAGTAAAGCAACATTTTTCCCTGTCAGGCTGGACACCCACTCTGAGACAATGGGTTTGTGCAGTGCTTTGAATGGGTTGTGAAATGCATGTGATTCCTACTTGTAGAGTGAGAAAAACCAGAGTATGACTGAGTCAGTATTTATTCCAACTGATGACATCTGTGCAGAATCAGGAATACATCTGTAAATTCTGGAAACTGCAGAACAACTGGAAAAGACAAGAGATGCTTTCCCGACTCTAAACCAGGCAACTGTGGCCCCGTTTTGTCCTCAGTCTCTGTTTCCATGGACAGTCTCTTTGTAGGGAAGCTCTGATGTCACTTCAGGCAGGCAGGTTGTCAGCCTGGCAGAATACAAATACTGACTCACTCTGGATTTAGCTCTGAGAACCTCCGCAGCACAGGAGGATCTGAGCTGGTGTAGGACAAAGTAACTGACCTCAGGACTCTCTTCTTGTTGATCTTCTTGCTGGAATAACCATGATAAAGTCTTCAGGCACTCAGGTCTGTCATTGCCCCCGTGAGACACTATCAAAAGAAATCTCTCAGGACCATTTCTTTGGGAATTCTCGGGGAAACCAATAACCCAGTAGTAGTTAATCCTTAATTTATTCTTTTCTCAGCCACTTAATTGATAAGTCACTTGTCCTTATCATGCCTTTCGATATGTTCTCTTGCAGAGCCTGAATTCCTGTTTTGTTAAGCTTCCTGCTTTGCAGAGCTGCTTTTAGTTGATAAAAATAATTTTAAGGAGTCCACTCTTCCTGATGCTTTGAATTGCATCATATCCAATAGGTCAAATTCATTCCAAATTTGGGCAGTAAAGTCACTAGGCATTAAATATGTCTTAATGTATTTATTGTAAAGCCTTAAATACAGTTTATGCAGGGTGTGGTAGAGCCAGGGAGTTGAAACAAAAAGCATTGACTACACTGAAATGAAAACTGGTGTGCATGTTGTGTGTATGCACGGGTTGCTATGTGTGTCTAAGAGAATATTAAATGGATTTCTGTTGAGAGGGACCACAGTAATCAGTTGGGCATGTGTTTCTTCAGGGAAACTGTTGCTCTTTGTAGAATGAAGTAAGTATAGGAGCACAAGAAAGCCACAGCCACATGGGCAGCTTCCTCTGCATGTAGAATGGCAGCAATTAGGTCACCCCAAAGCTTCTCCAGGCTGAACAAACCCAACTCTCCCAGCCTTCCCTCCCAGCAGAGCTGCCCCAGCCCTCTGACCATCCTGGTGCCTCCTCTGGACTCTCTCCAGCAGCTCCATGTCCTTCCCGTGCTGGTCCCCAGGGCTGGAGGCAGCTCTGCAGGGGGGTCTCACCTGGGGGGGGCACAGGGGCAGAATCACCCTCTGTCCTTCTGCCCACACTGTGGGACCAGCCCAGGATGCAGTTTCATGGAATGATTTGGCTTGGAATGAATCTTAAAGCCCATCTCATCCCACCCCCTGCCATGGGCAGGGACACCTTCCACCAGCCCAGGTTGCTCCAAGCCCCGTCCAACCTGGCCTTGGACACTCCCAGGGATGGGGCAGCCACAGCTTCTCTGGGCACCCTGTGCCAGGGCCTGCCCACCCTCACAGGGAACAATTCCTTCCCAATATCCAGTCTAACTCTACTCTCTGTCAGTATGAAGCCATTCCATTCCCCCTTGTCATGTCACTCCAGGTTGTTGTAAACAGTCTCTCTCCATCTTTCTCACAGGCTCCTTCAGGCCCTGGAAATCCATCTGGATCGATCCTTGTAATGTCTGTGGCTTTCCCTTTCTTACAGAAATACTGTTTAACTTTTCTGTAATGACTGTAGCTTCACCCTCAGTGCAGCAGGATTGTGTGCTGGGAGGGAGGGAGGGAGGGAGGGAAAAAAGAGAAGAGACTGCACTGAAGGTAATTTTACACGTGGTACCAAGTTCTGCTTTGCAGTAGGAAAAGAGTTGCAGCCACTCAGAAATACTTTTTTTTTATAATCTCCTGTATTGATCACACCTGCATTGAAATACTGTACGTGGAAGCTCAAATATTCTTTGCTAGGGCTTCTTGGAGATAATTGAGTTATCATTTATTTCACTGAAGAATCAAAAAGTGATAATGAGACATATTTTAATTTCTAAAAGTGTTTTGTCATTCTGCACCTTACCACTGGTCTGAATTCTTTTGGAAGTGCAGATTGCTCATTAGGAATGCGTGGACTGAAATAATTTAAAAGTGGGAACATTTATCCTCTGTGTTTCTAAATCTCTATTATTTTCAAGCAACTCAATATAAAACATCTCTTGTTAAGGCTGTTTTGAGAGGCATAAAGTGTTTTGGGTGCTAAATAAAAGCTGATATGGTTTCACTGATAGGAATTAATGAGAGGGTACATAAGTAGGAGAGGTATTCTTGTATATAACCTGTCACAGCAAAACTGTGGAAAGGTTTGTCCTTGGTACTGTTCTGGCCTTTTATTACAAAGAGCAGGAAGACCAGTCAATAACCACTTATTAATGATTTTCTCTCGTCTTTATTGTAGCTTTAGGTACATTAGGCTCTCAGTAATTATCTCATTCATAATCCTCAATAACAAGTAATATTTTCTGCATCTTGTGAAACATAATTGGAAAATATTTTCTTTGGATGTACACTATTTGTATTCCCTCTTTAATATAACTTTCCCCAAGAGTACCTTGCTAGGATAAATGAGCAAGCATAATTTTATACAGGTAATCAAATCTCTCAAATGCTGGCACATTTTCCTTTATCTTCATGGGACCAAAAGCTAACCTTCAAATAGACCTAGGCATTAGAGGGGAGAATTTCAGCACACAATTAGAACTCCAATGAGCAACTTGAACAGAAGTTCTATGTTGAGTTATTAGTACTGTATTTCTATGGAATATTCCATTTGATTAATACAGAACTGCAGGGGACTATATATATATGTATTAGTCTAAGTGCATGTGTATGTGTCTTTGTGTATATATAGATAGGTCTAATACATTATTTAAACACTGGCTTATAGCAGGAGTTTACAGCCTTTCTAAATAGTTCTATTTTTGCCCACTTAGGACTCCAAACCACATCTTGGTGCAGGTTTTATCTTACTAGGTTGAGCAAAATAAATGTGAGGGAGGGGAAATAAAGAAAGAAATCAGCATGTCTTTAGAATCATCTCAGCTGCAATACCCAGTAGAACAGTTAATTTATTCCAGGCCTTCTGACATAAATCATGCTGAAGGGGGAGACAGGGAAGCCACACGGGACCACAGATACAGAGCTAAGGACTTGTTTCAGGCTGAGCACACACTTTCAAGCTGTGGTAGACCTACAATGAAACCTTTCAGTCTCTATTTTTGTTGTGGAATTGAACAGTCTCATTTCTATTTTCAGTCATTTCAGTATCAAGGGCTCTGGTGAGTACAGAACCCAGAGAAAGAGGATACTGAAAGAATATATGACTGCCCAGATGTAAATAATTCACCAGGATTCTGGTAGTGTGTAACCCAGCAAGATAGCTGCCATTTCACTCTGCTTGATTTAAAGGGGACAGTAGAGGTCTCAGTGAAGATTTATTTATTTTCTATTCTAGTTTAAAAGTTTGGCTTGACTTTAGTTGCATATTTAAATGCAGCAGTAGGCTTATGCTGGTAATTAAGAATCTTGTAGTATGAATATGCTCATTCTCCTAGACCAGTTTTTGGATTATTTTAAATTCCACTTTCAGTTAGCTAGATTACTCCATGGCTATCATATGTGAAGTGTGATAATTGAGGTTGGAATTTGTTTCTTTTTATGTTGTTGGGCCAAGATTTTTCTATTTTGTATTACCATGAAAAGATCCACTGAGTTATTTCAATTGTAACATTTGAGTTCTAAGATAATATGCTTATTGAGTTTTTTTGTTAATCATTGTCTAAATTTACTGTGAAAACATTGTTAAAAATGGGACATTCAGTAAGTGGCTTTTAAAATCTGATGCAAGTATGATTAAAAAAAAAAACAACACAAGAAAGAACAAAAGCTCTCAATACTGAAATTATATTTTTAACTTGAGTTAATAGAGCAATGGAAAGAGGTAACTTGGCTAATAGTTTTGATAATCTGTTGGGTATATTTGGTGATGGAGCAAGCTCAGATCACCTCTGCTTGGAATTTCAGCCCAGGTAGAAAGTACCAGTATCAATATTGCTCCTCTCCTGTGTCAGGGGCTCAGGCCAATAATCCTTCCCCAGAAGAGAAGGGGCCATCATTCCAGGGGTCCGGTTAGTCTGAGGTGGGTCTGTGCTGAAAGCTCTTCCCCTCTACACAAAACATTAAACATGGTGAACAAAGTAAAGACCGGGGATAAAGGTATGATTGGAGGAAAGGAATTAAGAAGGGTGGAAGTTGTTCAGTGTTCTGGTCTTGGAGGATTTTCAAATACCTGCCCAGTCATATGGGTAAAACATTGGATTAGGAAGTTGTCAGCCTGTTTCCTGTGTTCCCTGGGAGCTGGCTGTGTGATTCTGTGCATCAGACCCTCTGAGAGAGGGTGTGCCTATTTTTGCACCCAAGTGACGTGGAAGGCTCACATGTATTAAACTGATGGCTGGCAGCTTTCACAAACCTGGAGAGAGGCATTTCCTTGTTTCAGAGCTTAAGAGAGAGCTTACACAGAGGCTGCCTGAAGTTGCTGGTAGCTTTCTAAGTGTCTCTGTGACTCTAACAAGCCACCTGCCAATGTCCATATTAGACAACTGGCCTGTAATGGACCTGGGCACTAAATGACCTGGGAATTGCTTAGGAAATCAGATTTTGTCATCTTCTGATGGCACTTCTTCTTTGTAGGTGGATGACCTCTCACATTCCTTATTTCCTCTCAATTTTCTTTGAACCGTACCTGAGTCTATTTTATATATAACTGGTTTTCACATTATTGAGTGTTCCTTGTGAAGCTTACATATAGTTGGAGCTTGTCTGTAAATCAGGACTCACTGATAAAAGAATGTGTTTTTGCACATTGTGTCAAGTCTTAGGGCTGGATAATGTATTCGGTTTTTAAAATACAATTTAAAAATAATGAAAAGCCACCCTTAGAGTACAGACACTCGAAAGGCCACAGCAGGGAAGTCAGAGGAGTGGCACGTTTGCTTGCATGAGTCAGAACATATGCCATGACATCTTTCTGAAGAGCTTCTTCAGGAACTTGTACAAGCCAACTGTATTATTTGTGAAATAGAAATAGTACTGTGAGCCTTTTCCAGTCGCTTTGTGCTTCACTCCTACGGAAATGAACATCCACGAACTTCAGCGTGGTTGACATTTTTATTGTGTTTGGATCGCTTTGTCCTGTAAACAGTGTCCTTCGCACAGTCTATTCATTATTCACAGGCTCATCTTCACAAGGTGCAAGAACTTCGTGGAGCACTTTTACTGTAAGAGTGTGCAACCTTTGTTCATCGAACTGATTTTTCTCCTCTGTATTCCTTTATGTTGATAAGGAACATAAAATTTGAGAGATACAAATTTTTTTTTAAAAAATCCTTTATCACTTCCAATTTGACCAAGTGTAGCATATCTATGCTGACTCCATGTTCAATATGATCATTAGACAAATTAGGGAGTGGGAAGAAAGGAAGATGCCAAGGGAATTAATCTTTATTTTTACTAAAATATAGATTGTTCAGCTGTTCATTGTCGTATAAGATATTAGTCAACTTTATAAATTTGAAAGACTTCCTCTGTTAGAAACAGGACTTTGGAAAATTAGTTTCTTTCTAAACTTAAGATAACAATATTTTAGATGAGCAGAGACTATGTGCTGTTTTATTTATTTGCTTGAGAAGAGTCCATGGTTCTTGGAATGACTTTTGAGTTCAGTGAGACATTTGCCTTGCAACACACTTTTTATTACCAAGACTTTTACCGAGCCAGGCAGGTCTGTAGCAGGGAACTTGCTGCTTCTCTGTTTCTCTTAGTATTCATCTTAATTCATTACATTGCGTTCATGTGGCATAAAAATGTGATGCACTTCACTGAAAAACTGAATATGTCCTCAGAAATACACAGTTGTATGTACTCTGAGATGAGAGAGTCACTTTTAGTATCTATATTGGCTTTTCAAGCAGCAATAAAGGAAACTCTGCAGTAATAACTGAACACTTGTGACTGGCAAACACACTCCTGCAGTTCAGAACTGGAATATGAATGGACACCATGGGAGGCTGGCCCATTTCTGATTAAAACAGTTTTTAGCAGCATGAATTTATGAATCTACTCAGTACAAATGAGAGTTTATTATGCTGAGAGTCCAAAAATGATGCTTCACTTATTAAATTAATACAAAAATTGTATTCAGATACTGTTGGAGCTTTTTGTAGACCTTCCTGAATATCAGAGCTGAGGCTGAAACCACTGACTTGGGTTATGGGAGGTAATGGTGAAAACAGGACAAGCTGCCAAAAACTTCCCATTCTTTGCTTGATTGAAATGAATGTGTATTTGGAACAGCACCTGTCACAGTTTCCCAATCTGTGCACTAGAGAAAATGATACTTGCCCATTTTGAAAATTCCATGTTTGTTTAATGAAAGCTTTTTAGAATGATTTTGCCCTGTAAAAAAGCTTTTAGCCTTTTAAAACCATTCCTCCACAACATGGGTCAGCTACATCCAATTCCTGCAGGACTGGAAGCCGTGACATCTACCGTAGCACAGTCTGAAGGAGCTTCATGATTTACATGGATATGAGAGAATTCATCACATAAAATTCAGGCAAATTTGATACCTAGTCACACATAACTCTAAGGCTTATTGCCAGATTTTGATATCTAGTCTGCCAGCTGCACTGTGCACTGCCCAGCTCATTCAAACCATATGCCTTGAGCAAACAATCAGCAAAGTGTGTTAAAAGCTCTGAAAAGTACCACATTAGCCATACGTCAAACAGCTGCATGTCCTGCCCTATTAATTTGGATAAAAGCTTACCCCCTCAAAACTGATTTTTTGACTTCTTTGTTCTAAAAATGTGGCTTAAATAAAATCTGTGCATCTGCAGTTAGGTTTATAGCAACAAAATCATTCTATCTGCAGAATAATACTGAAATTCTGGTTAGGTTTTAAAAGTTTCCCTAGAGACAGAAGAGTCCATTACAAGCTTTTCTGTAGCTGGAAAGGAAACAGTCACTCATAGAGCACCCTGAAGCCTTTGTAGCACATATTCTTCATACTCTTGAAAGAGTCTTGCTCAGAGTGGAGTACTCACTCTTGTGCCATAAGCAAAATGAAAAATGTATGTATTGGTTTTCCTCCTTTTGTTGGATTTGGGTGATGCTCACCCTGGTCAAGTCACTCTCCTGAGGGTATTTGCAAGAATGAGTTGAGAATACTCTGTCAATAATAAACATGTAAACTGTGTCTTTGTATGACTTCTTTCCTCTTTGAAGCACTTCTTTGTCTGCACTTCTATACATTTGTTTTTTGTGTCCTGATTAAAATGGATTCTCTGTAGTTATGGATTGTGATTATCTGCATATTAAAAGAAAGATTGAATGTGAAAATAAGGAGATAGCATTGCTATTATGATTACTGTAAAATCATACTTTCTCAGGGCCCAGAATAGTATTATTTTAGATTCAATTTTGTGGGGTTTAAAAAAAAAAAAAGAACAATGCATATATTAATAAAAATGTTAGCAATATCTTTGAGCGAGAATGAATTATTTTGCTCTGAGCAGTCTTAGTTAAATAAAAAAAGTAGCAACTATATTGTGAATGAAATATTTTGATTGTTGCTTCCTACCTCCATAGTCTTCTGCTTTGATCCTCTGAAATATTTTATCAAGAGAAACCAATGTTGCAGCTGCTAATACAGAACAGCAGAGCAGCCTACTGGGGTTAGTTGTCTGTTCTTCACAGTGCTCACAGTTAAGCCAAAGTGAGGCATAATTAGGCAAGTAAATTCGATCTATTTTCTATCAGTTAAACACATTTGTACCGTTATTACTATCATCCTGCAATGTTAGGAAAAAAATAATCTTCAAGGGTAGTAGACAACCCGAAAAGAATTTATTGTTTCTTTTGACTGGAGCATCTCTGGGAGCAGCAAAGGCTGAGGGAGCTGGGGCTGTTCAGCCTCCAGAGCACACCCTGAGAGGGACCTCCCCATGGGTGTCAGTGCCTGCAGGGAGGGGGCACAGCCCGGCCCAGGCTCTGCTCGGGGGGCCCAGCCGTGGCACAAGAGGGACAGGCAGGAACTGATGCCCAGCAAGTTCCACCTGGACAGGAGGAAGAACTTCTTTGGTGTGCAGGGACCGAGCACTGAGCAGGCTGCCCAGGGAGGGTGTGGAGTCTCCCTGAGTGGGGATATTCCAGAGCCCTCTGCACACAATGCTGTGCCTTGTGCTCTGGGATGGCCCTGCTGGAGCAGGGAGATGGGGCCAGATGAGCCACTGGCCCATTCTCTGGTCCTGTGATTGTGTTTTGTTTCTCTGTTGACTCATGGAAGTTCTCACAGGAAATACAAACGACAAGGACACAGTTCCACTCTGCAGGGCTTAGACTGTGTGCAGCGGATACAGCACACCACTGTTTAACCTTTGTTGCTGTTCATCTCATCACGTCACAGCCCTGTAATGACTATTACATAGTTTATCAACTCAATTTCCAGCTTCCTTGTTTCTTCCATTCTAGGTCATTGCAGATGGAATGTATTTTGAATTAGCACAAGATAGCTCACTGTTCTACATATCTAAAAAGTGCTAAAACTCCTCCTCATTTGTGCAGCAGTCTTGGGTACTTGTCCTCCAAATTCTGGTCCCCAGTTCTAACAATGTCAAACGTGTAGTCTAAGACATTGGCATGTTCTTGGAGCTCTGCACTTTCCACTTGTGGTGGAAGTGGCTGAAAATCCAACAACATTATACCAGGTCTTGACTGTGGCTATGAAGTCTTAGGACTTTAGTTCTGCAGAGCCACAATAACTCATATAAATACATGTTTGTAAAGTTTGCTTCAAAACTGGCGATGTGGCTCCCTGCAGAAGAATTCCTCCAGTGTTAAACTGATACTACGCTGGGCGAGAGCCAACAGGCTTTAAACTTGCTTTTAAAAATCCTGAAGCTGGAAAGCTTTTCAGAGAATACATCTGTATTTCTAATTTCCACCTTGAAGGATGAAATTGACTGGAGAGTTGGTGAGAATGAATAAATTGATTCACAGTGGGTTGACACCTCCCTGTGTCTCACTTTCTGTGAAACATCTGTGGGTGATGCCACCACAAAATTTGACTGCTGGCTTGCAAGCTGGTCTACCACCACTATGTGATTAAAAACCCGTTACTCAGATATATGCAACTGGATTCGTGGCACTGTTTTCCAGATTACTTTGTGTAACGTTGAATGGATGGTATGAGGACTGGAGCACAGCAAGGAAAAACCTGTTTCTTCAAAAACTGTAATCTCTACTTTGTTGACTTTCTAGATGTGCAAGTGGAATAATGCAGCAGAAAATCAAGCCCAGAACTGAAAGTAGTAATTTATTGAGAAAATATTTTTCTTTTGAAAAAGTATTTTCTTTTACAGTTTAAGAGATAAAAAATAATGAAGATGACTAAGTTTTAGCAAATATTACAGGCTGAAGTTTCTAGCAGCCAAATCATTAAATGCATTCATTTGTAAACATCAGTGATGGAGATGACAAGTTATATAGATCACAATTCTTCTCTTCTTGTCGTGAGAAGTAGTAATTTATTATTTGAGTAATCACGCAGCACAACACAGAATTTAGATTCCTCAAGAAAAGGATTTGCAATGTTTATGAATGTTTTAGCCTTTTATCATTATAAAATTATGAACTCAGGAAAAAAATAATTAATTTCTAAAATGTAATGCATGTACATTGAATACAGCTGTAACATAAACCAGACAGGCAGACCAGTGATGCAAATACTCTTGCACACAATATATTAACTAGAGATTTTCCTGATTTGTTTCTGTGGAAGACAAAGTACACTCACCTTCATGCCACTTTAGTCAATGATGAAGGTGCAGAATGTACTCAGAAAAGCATCCTTATACTGAGCACACGTAATAAGTACCACTGTACTATTTGGCTTTCTTTCATCCTGAGAATTGTCCGATTTCATACAAAGATTAAATGAGACAAGAGACTCAGATGTCCTGCCAGTCTACACTTGGTTCTGAAGAATGAATGGATTAAATACATGAAATTCTTGGCCAATATCTTTTTACCAAGGAAAACATAACATCATCTAATTATACAACATGGGCATTTAAATTTATTCAGCCCTTGTAGAATCTGCCTGTGGCGCCTTTTCTTTCCCCCCAAACAGACATTATTGTAGCTTTATTATAAGGAACAATTTGCTGTATCACAGCTGGTCATCAGTGAGGCATTGTAGACTTAATTCCATGGATGGCCTTCAGTGAGGCATTGTGTGATTCTCTCAGTGCTGCTCCGTGCCAGGACCTAACACAATGAGGAGCGTGGGATGTGTGTTTGTTGTGAGCACAAGCCGTAAGTTTGTTTTTTCAGGCTAAAGAGAAGGACTATTAACCACAAACTCCAGAGCCTCTGATTTTATAATTAGAAATCAATTGGGCAAAGCTTAGTTCTGCATATGTGACCTCTTCCCATGACTGTATCCCAGAATGGTTTTCTCCTGAAATGATTTGCTTAACAATTTTACATTAACAGCTAATCTATTTGCAAAATCAGTTTGAAATAGTAAATTACCTGTGTGCTTTTGGTGGCCACATAGAAAAAAAGCATAACCAACATGGAATTACCTGAATGGGACTATTTTTTTTTGTAATTTACATTTTAATCTCATTGTTTATTTGTTTTAATTAAAAGCCATGACAAAACTCGTTGGCACTGCAGAATTGCATTGACTTTGGAAAGGGCAAACATCTGGAGTTCATGTTGTTCACTTGTGTCCAAGGAGGGTGAAATGCAGCTGGACTGTGTTATGCCAGACAGATTGCTAAAACACATTTACCTAACTGATTTGGCCACCCTGGGCCTGCGTGGTGGTGTGGACTCATTTCTGTTCTGATTACCCTGGTATTTGGGAATCCTCAGGTGGCACAGATACAGCATTTCCTATTCCACTTACTTTTCTGAGAGCTGTTTAGCTCTCTGAAATGAAGGTGTCTGGCCAGTATATTTAATATCAATGACCTTCAGAGTCAGGGATGGGGGAACAGGACCCAACATGTGTTTTGTTTCCTGGACAGTAAACTACAAAGTAAACTATTACCAGAGACAATTGTTGTCCCTCAGGGGGCCATACAGGGACCAGTGGGATATATGGAAGAAATTCTTGGCTGTGAGGCCCTGGCACAGATTGCCCAGAGAAGCTGTGGCTGCCCCATCCCTGGAAGTGTCCAAGGCCAGGTTGGATAGGGCTTGGAGCAACCTGGGCTAGTGGAAGGGGCAGGGGTTGGGACTGGATGATCTTTACAGTCTCTTCCAACCCAAACCATTCTGGGATTCTGTGATGATTTCTAGCAGCCCACATTCCATAGCTCTGAATCCCTAGTGTAGGGAGGAATGAATGCAGGGTGATGTCATGGTTGCTCTTTCCTGTACAGACAGTGCTTGATCTTAGCCAACAACATGGTACAAATGTTATGTGTATGTATATGGCCCCAATGTGTAAAATAGGTTGCTGTTCTGGTTAATTTTGTGTTGGAAATGGAAAACTCTTTCTATGTTAAAGGGGAAATTTCTAATTAAGAGCTAAGTAAAATTGTCTAGGATTTTTAGTTCTCAATAATGAATTTATTGTGGTGGTAACAGCTTATATTCTGTGGGAACAGGAATGAAGAAATTATCTTTTGGGTTTTTCTCTTTCTGTCGGAGTTCTCATTATCTGTGCAAGCTTATTATTTACTACCCCACAGTAGTGCTGTCGTGAAATGTGCAGGAATATCTGAGATTTGTGGTGTGATAGGGCTGACTTGAATTGAATTGGATCTAAGTAACTGCAGATGTGGCCGGTTTCATCTTTATCAGCTTATCTAAGCTTTTGCACTTAAAGGCTTCTGTCAGTTCAAAGCACAGACACTGCTTGGTTGAACAGAGCTAAACTATGGTAGCACTTCTTAGCCTTTCAAAAATAATTCTAATTTAATTCAAACATATGTAGTACAGAACTTGGAGGAGTTTAGATATATATCAAGTAAAAATTCCTTTCTATTTTTATAATATAAGGAGGCACCATAAAAAGTAAAAAAAAAAAAAAAAAGAAACCTATCAAAGCTCTTGAAGTTTAATTTTAGTTTTCTCAAAAAATTCTTTTTCTTTCCAAGTGAACAAATAGAATTGAGTTCTTTCCCCATTCCCTGGCTTAAAATAAAGAAATCACTAAAATATAAATCAAGATTTAGCATCAAAGAGCAACTTTGTCAATACAGGCATTTGGGGAGATTCTTAGAATGTTGGAATAATTATAACATTGGATTTCTGTTCAGCATAGGGATAGACAGAAACCTTCTACTCCAGAGCGTAATGAGCTATCTAAGTACATTTCTGCACGTGGAATGATGGGAGAGCTACTAGTGCAGCACAGATAAAAGGGCTCTTTTTTTGCCTTGGGTTTCGGTTTGTCTGTATCTCCAGTTTTGATAGTTTGTACTTCACTGGGCATCATGGCATGTTCAGAGGAGAGTTGGCATCCTTTCTTTTGATTGCACTTTTCAGGGGGCAAAAATATGGATCCCAAGTGTGGATCCCAAACAGATCCCTTTCAAAAGAGCCTCAAAGATTATGACTGGAGATTTCCAAGAGCCAGAGCAAACTCAGCCCCTTTTATTTGCTAGTAAAATATATTCAGAGCAGTAACAGAAAGGGCTCTGTGCAGGAATGATTTGGTTTGTGTGTCAGATCTTGTAATACAAAATCCTCTGGCCAAGTTAGGATCTGTGAAAGATAAGCAGGAAGAAAAGGTTAGGAAGAGACTATTGAAGAACTACAGAGATATCATGTCTAATAAATTCTTCTCCTTTCCCAAAACTCAGTCCATCAGCTTTTAAACTCTTCTGTGGTATTTGATATTTAAGAAAACTTGACTTGCCTCATAATGAGATCCTCTGTAAGGTGAGAATATGTTTTGAAAAGATAATATTCTGATCCCTGCAAAAAGTAAGCAATCAGATCCCCTGCAGTATTTGTGGATTCAGCCTGGGGTGATGAGAGCAAAGAGACTAAGTCCAGAAAACTGCCTGTAGTGCCTTACAGATCAATCAGGTGGCATCAGTGCTGACCCTGTCTCAGAGGTCACTCATCCAGGATGGCCCTGTCATCCTTCCCTTTGGTGCAGGTGGTTCTCATGTCCTGCTCAGCACAGTCCTCCACATGAATTTCAGATGGGTCTCAGATAAAGCAGCAAGATGTTCCTTTATGCACAGTACCCCAAATGATGCAAAGAAAAGGCACAGTAGGAAAAAAGAGGGAGGAGGCAAAAGCTGAGAGGTTAGTTTGACTGAGCATGAGGCTTTGACACTGTGGGATGACCCCATCACTTCCCGGTCTTTGAATATTTCAGCTGAGCCTCTGGCGGGAGTGGATTGTGCCTGTCCTTTTCCAAGACAGGCTTTCTGCAGTGTTTTCCATGTTGTTTTGGACCTTGACAACATGTTTATTGATTTATAGTGATTGTTTTCTGGGGGAAAATTATTGCCTTCACAAGCGAGATTTCTCTTTGCTTATTGTGGATTTCTGACTAACTGGAAGGGAATTCTGTCACTGGGAATGAGGAAACTAATTTAGGAGTACACAGTATGTGGATGTTTGTCATCCTGTGATGTACTTCACAGATTTTCATTACAAACTACAAAAAACTTTAAATAATTTAAAGATCTTTCTAAATCCTACACAAGTCAAGAAAGGTACTCAAAAATGTGGATTTTACTTCAGTCTTAACTCATCCTGCTGGGATAATTTATTCAAGTTGTGCAGGCAGATGCCAAGCTGTGGTTGTGACATCCTTTGACACAGACAAACAATACTTAATTTTGTTAGCTAAGATCTACTACTAAGAGATATCTCGAGCTGTATAAATTAAGAGTACAATCTAAGGTCTAATTTTAGAGATAAATTAATATGCACTAGATGGATGATTACCACGGTTGCTTATCTTCTGTCTATTTGAAGTCTGGTGGACAGCAGGCCCAGTATGAGTGAACAATGTGCTGCTGCAGCAAAAGAAGTCAACAAGGTGCTGGGTCAAATCAGCAAGGGCATCACCAGAAGAGACAGAAAGTCATTACCCCATTCTACTCAGTGCTTGTGAGGCCACACCTGGAATATTGTGTCCAGTTTTGGTCCCAGCTATACAAAATAGATGTGGACAGGCTGGAGATGGTCCAGAGAAGGACCACAAAGGAAATCAAAGGATTTGGAAGCTGCAATGTGGGGAAAGGCTGACGAGACTGGGTTTGTTCAGCCTTTGGAGTAGAAGGCTTAGGGGAGACCTCATCACCATGTTCCTGTACTTAAAGGGTGGCTGCAAAGAAGATCATAGAGTGACAGAATGGTTTGGCTTGGAAGGGACCTTAAAGATCATCTCATACCCCCCCTTGCCATGGGCAGGGACACCTTCTGCTGTCCCAGGTTGCTCCAAGCCCCATCCAGCTTGGCTTTGGACACTTCCAGGGATGGGGCAGCCACAGCTTCTCTGGGCAATCTGTGCCAGGGCCTGCCCACCCTCACAGACAGGAATTCCTTCCCAATATCTAACCTAAGCCTGCCCTCCTTCAATTTGAGAGTTTGAGGCCATTCCCTCTATTGACAAGGAGTCACATGGAAATGAGGGATTATGGGTAAAAGTTACTTGTAGGGAGATTCCAGCTGGATAAAACAGGAAAATTTTTCACAATGAGAACAATCAGCCAGTGGAATTATCTCCCCAGGGAAGTGTTGAATTCTCCAATGCTGGACATTTTTCAGATCATCTGGACAGGGTGCTGGGCCATTTTGTGTAGCCCAGGGTTTTACCATGCTCTTGCCAATAAAGGTTGGACTAGATCATCTTTGAGGTCCCTTCCATCCTGGTATTCTCTGGTTTCATGAAGTCTTTAAAGCACTCAATAAAATGAATGTCTGCTGTCCACTCCTGAGCCGAATGCCAATTCTTGATTATAACATTATAAAGTTAAGAAGAAAGTCCAATAATTGTCTCCAGCAGACTCATTTGCATTATTTCTTCATAGTAATTACATGAACAATAGGGACTCTATACCTAAGAGCAAAATGTATGTTGATCTGTGTGTGCTGAAATATAATCACAGCAAATGTGTTTTAATTATGTTTGTGACAGCGCAGAAGCAAAGGCAGGGCAGAAAAGCTGCTCCAATATCTACAGAATGAGTCATCACGTAAAAAGACTAAACCATTAAAATAAAGCTGGTTCTAAAAAGGAAAATAATGAAATTATGATAAACAAAGGGAATGAAATCGTTTTATTTTTGTTGGAAGTAAAGGTTTAATTGCAGGATTTGTGTAGGCAGTAGGAATGGGTTTGCTTTTAAAGCAAATAAGAATTTATTTTTCCTAGAGCTCGAGTGCTTCTTCTGAGAGGAGTAACAGATTTTCATTTCATGCACATTTGAAGTATTGGGAAGAAGATACTTTTGTGTCACTCCAAATACAAATTCTTGGAATATCAGAAAATGTTCGGGGCTAGGCATAGTATTTTAATTAGATGGAAATAAACCCCTTTATATGATAACAAATGAAATTAATTTAAAAGCAAATATTTTATTTACACTTAAAAAAAAGATAAATACTTCAAAAGAGTGAAAATAATGAATATCCAGGTATAAAAACTTTTTGAACAAAAAATAACGTTGAAGTGTTCTAGTCAGGAAATGTTCAGGAAAAAATACTGCCCTGGTCCTTTCCCAAACTATTTGTTTCCTAAATCAACATTCCAGTAAAGTGGAGCTGAATGGTTGAGGTGTCACTGAATCATTATTCTTGTCCGAAAACCACCGCAGACAAATCAAGCTCCAAGGGTAAGGCTGGTATTTTGGGGGTGTCTTCTGGATGTTGTAGGACCTGTAACCACTCAGTGTGTTCTGAATATCTCCATGAGTGTTTGAGCAGCAGCAGAATGGGCTGGCAGTGTCATTCTTGCTCTGCAGAGCTGTGGTGCTGCTCCCTCGGTTACTGTGGTGACACATCCAGCGTGTGCAGTGATGGATACGGTGTCCGTGTAGTCACGTTCACATGATGGGAACCTTACCCTGATTGCAGGAAGGCAAACACCAGGGGTTTTGTGGTTTGGAGAAAGCTCAGAGTGAGTTGCTGGTATTCAGGATGTGTGATCACTCTCAGCATTGCACCCCGGGGCTGGATGACACGGCCAGTGTGATGATGACTCTCTTTGCTTGGGCTATCAATATAAAGTGTCACTTCTAGGAGGAGAATCAGGCCAGAAGAGAGCTTTAGCCACAGGGAGGGAGAAGAAATGAGCTTGGCAGTAAGATTCAAGGCAGAATAAATGAAGTTTGGGAGTATTCTTAGCAAAAAAATGCAGTCATCGTTGAATGTAATGTGATTCAAATCAGGTATTATTCCTGGAAAAAAAAAATAAGCTCAGGGGCTCCATATCCATTCCTTTAGCTGTCTTCTGCAGTCAGAGAAGCTTGTTATCTTAGCCAACAACTTGCAACCCACCTTACAGAACGTAATTCTTTGTATTCTCCTTGATTTTAACTAGCTGCTCTTCTAATTTCTTCTTATTCAGATTTCTTGGAAGAGCTTCTTCCCATCAAGCAACTTGCCCATCCCTTTGATGGTGAGGGATTGCTTCTCTGGTGTTTCTCCACAAGCTTAAAAATGCAGTTATTGTCAAATCTCTTGTAGACAAGAGCAGGAAAAGGAAAGAAAAAAGTACTTACCAAATGTAAAACTCTCCAGGTAACTCTCAAAATGAATATTGTCACAGGCATTCCTGGATTTGGGGTTTTTTCCTCCTTGCTTTGGACTGTGGATTGTTTGGCTTTTATAACAAAACAACAACAAAAAAGCCCCAACCATCTTGTAATCAATAAACTGGCATCTGGAAGTTAAATATTCTCAGCTTCATTTTCTGTGGCAATATTTAAATTGCCTAACATTCATGTAACTTTTTTCTCCATGTGTTTTAGGAGCCATATGCTTGGTATTTATTTCCTTTTGTTTCTTCCTGCTTTCCCATTTATTTACTCTAGATATTTTCTATTTCTTAGTCGTTTTCATCCTCCAAACTGGCTGATATTTGGGTTTTGAGTTTCACTACCAGTGTCCCTGTGGAACTACATCTCAGCAGACGGAAGAAAGCTGAGATATGAGGATTATTTTTTTCTTGTGACAATACAGCATATTTTAGCTGGAGGCTTTTTGCATTTTTCTCTATTATCCATCACCTAATCTGCATAACCTCGTTCCTTTTTATTGGTAAAGGACAGATGTCAGACTTGTAACTATTTCACTCTTATATTAAAGTTATTTTTTAAAGGATGAAGAGTAATATAATACAGCTCCACTGCAATCTGCCATTCTGCCTTAGAAATGTACATTCTGTTCAGGTCTAGAGAATGGTTGGAGTTAATGCCATATTCATATCAGCTGTTAGAATTGGACTGAGTAGAGAGTGACCAAACTGGCAAACAGGTTTCAAGTTACAGGACAGCTGTAAAAATTCCAAGGTATTCACAGACCTATTGGCACTGAATCTTTAAGCAGTGGTTTCTCTCAATACTTATGCATACTACAAGCTTCACGAATGTGATCTGTCTGTAAGGGACTGTTCATGTAACAAATGACAAACTTAAGAATTTTCCAGTCTTTTCTGGATGCTTTCACAGACTTGGACCTGTTTGTTAAACCTGCATATCAATAATACATGAAACCAAAGCAGAATATGTAACTCTCTCAGGAACTCCACTTTTCTTGCAGATTTCTATCCCGTAATGGGAAATGCCAGTGTTGCAGTCCCACAGAATTGCTGTGTGTTTTCTCTTGGGTTTTGTGCTTGGTTAGAAGGGCGGGATTTCATTCAGGCTAATTATTTTTTGCTTAAAAATAATGTTTGGGCCTGTTCTACCACTGTGTCATAGCACATTCAGAAAAGAAAAGGAGCCTGGAGAACCCATGGGGTTTCCCTGCTCAGCCACCTTGCTAACACTGATCTGTATAATCACAAGCAGTTATGCACCAGACTGGAGAAAATTATGGCTCCAAGCATCCTCATCCTGTGGGCTTCTGTCTTCTTCGGAGAACAGCTCCCGATTAGAGGAGTTGGCACAGCTGAGACAGGCAACTGTGGTCCAGCTGATAAACACACACAAACTCAGAACCCAGTGGTGTGACACATTTAAGATGGCTTTGAATTTTCAGTATGGGTGGAAAAAGAGTTTGGTTTAATCGTGGTATGGCTGTGATTTCTGGCAGGCCATGATTGAAATATGTCTCAAAAAGGAGTTAACTTTTGGTGAGCCAAGATATGTTTCTTAATTTTATCAGGTTTTGTGTCAGAATATTCATAACTGTACTGACTGACAGTGCATTTATACTGCTGATATTTTGTTGAAGGACTTCATGCAGCAGATTATCTTTTCAGTTAACTTCGCCATCAATGTCCATTTACATACTCAATGATCCCATCTCCATAGGCAAACAAAATATTCCATCTCCCATATCCTGAGTAAATGTGAAAAGGCAGCTTTACTGACTCGATAAATAATCTCAAATATTTTACTTCAGGGTCTTGCAATTTTCAGCACTTTATTATCTCACAGTCAGATAATTGTTAGTCTCATCATTTATCTTGTTTGTATGGAAGTCAGTTACAATTGATCTACTAGTTATCAGAAAAAATATAAAAAAAATAAACTTCCAAGTTAGTGTTAAACTCTTAATTTAATTGGGCTATAAATTGTGGAGTCATAATAAGAATTAATAACTAGATGTTAGTTGTGATTTTTTTTGAGGGGTTGTATTTTGTTCTGTATCATACTTTATACCTCTTTAGAGTTTTGCCCAGTGCCCTTTCAAATCTGAGCTAGAGACTCCTACTGACTTCCTGGGGCTTAAATCATGTCAATAAAACCATAGACTTAAAAAAAAAATCATTTTAGGACTAGAAATGTATGAAGGAATTCAGCCCCATTTTTCCTATGAGTTTGACTCATACTGAGTACATACAGGTGGTAATTGTAGAAATTAGCCAATGTCTTAGAAACTAATTTCTAAAATTATGCATTCTGGGTTAATTTTTCCTTGTCTCTTATTCAGAAAAAGGGAAGGGGGAAAATTACCATTTGCTATTTCGCCATAAACAGAGGAGATTGAAGTAAGCTCAGGGAAGGCTGGAGCACACAATATAACAGAGTCAACAAGGACCTCTCTGTGTTACTGTAAAACAAGTGATTAATAACCATTATTTACAGCTGAGTACTGACTCTGCAGTTGTCACTGCCCAGCTGCCATGTGGTACTGTCAGTGGAGTTGTTTCAGGAACTCTAGCAGGAATAGCAGGAATGGACATAAGGTACTCAGATTTTGTTTCGTATTTGGATCTAGGGTACAATTTGGATAATTTAAAACCCCAGCTTCTCAATATTGTACCTACTTTTCATCTTTTAAAAGGTGAGTTATTTGCCTTTTTGTTCCCCTGAACACTCATTTTATTGGAGAAATCTCAGCAAAGTCCTTGAAGAGCTTCAAAGTTCTCCCTCCTACAGCTGTTTTCCTCCTTTGTTGTTCCTTTTATGGTCTTTATGTTCTGCAGTGGACAATCTAGTGATCGGTTCTTTGATAGAGGGGTACATGTAATGTTTGAATAGAGGTCCTGAGAAATCATTGTGTATCTTGAGTGCTGCCTCCAGCTCTGGGGTCCAGCACAGAAGGACATGGAGCTGCTGGAGAGAGTCCAGAGGAGGCACCGGGATGGTCAGAGGGCTGGGGCAGCTCTGCTGGGAGGGAAGGCTGGGAGAGTTGGGATTGTTCAGCCTGGAGAAGAGAAGCTTTGGGGTGACCTCATTGTGACCTTGCAGTGCCTGAAGGGAACCTGCAGGAAAGATGGAGAGAGACTGTTGAGAAGGGACAGAACAAGGGGGAATGGCTTCACACTGATAGAGGGCAGGGATAGATGGAATATTAGGAAGGAATTGTTCCCTCTTAGGGTGGGCAGGCCCTGGCATAGGTTGCCCAGAGAAGCTGTGGCTGTCCCATCCCTGGAAGTGTCCAAGGCCAGGTTGAAGCAACCTGGGCTAGTAGGTGTCCCTGTCCGTGGCACAGCGTCTTTCCCAGCCCAAACCATTCTATGATTCCATGATTCTTTGCCTCTTAGTCTCATGTGTATCCTGCTGCTTGCAGCCTCAGAAGATATGAATGCAGGGTAGGTGGTCACCTGTCCTTTCTAAGAACATTAGAGAAAGGCAAGGAACAGCTGAATGAGGACAGGACCATATGGGGTTTTGGCTGTTCTGTGCTCACAGAGTGATGGGAGCTCTACCCAGCTTGTGTGGGTAGAGAAAACCGACAGTGATTCAACAATCATTAAATTAGTACAGATGTCTCCCGCAGCCTCCCACAGAAGTCTTCTCCATGAGCTCAGACAATTTGGATAAAGGTCTAGACTAAATCATTGCTAAGTCTATATGGATTCTGGCTGATTTGAGATTGACATATGTTCCACACTTACAGCTCTTGGGATACTGATTTGTATACAATTTGGCTGCATTTATGCTGACCCAGAGTTTCTTTTCATGTTGTGACACTGACCCCAAATTTTGGATGTTTGGAAGCACGGGTGGGTTACGTGTTTACAGCAAATGACAGAAATACTCCAAACAGTGCCCTCACCTACAGTCATAGCACTGAAAATAGAGCAGGGTATCTGATGTGCCAAAAAAAGTGATAAACCTGAGACTTTGGTCTCCCTATGCACTGGGAAGGGGACTCAATACAAGTGTTCAGAGAGCCAGAGGTAATACATTACTAGATACCAAACCCTGCTGGAGTGGGCACAGTTGTTTATTCCTGCATATTTAATATTGGTGATGTGTAATGGTTTATGTCTCCTCTCCCTGTTCAGTTCTTCCAGAAAAGCATTAACAAAGGCAGAAGCTGTGATCTATCTCTAGTGGTTTAAAAAATGTTTCAAATTTAATGGTATTGCAAATTGATCGCATTATGAGAGACATAACCTTTGCAAGTGAGTTTCTAAGAAATTCACAGGAATGCATGACTTAGTGGAAATGCATGGAAAATTACATTAGGAGGCTTTGAAAACCACAGAAGTGATGAGGCAAATAACTTCTTGTGAAACTGCATGAAATCATAATAACTAGTTTCAACCAGGTTCCTCAGAATAACTTACAATTCTGCATGAGTTATCCCTAATAAACATCTAACTGCAAGAAAAGAGGGAAAAATAATCAAATTATGCTCATGTTACATCTCTTTATTCTGATGTATGACACTCTGATGCTACTGTGTAATTGCAAACATAGCAGCTCTGAAGAGCTAATGTTTTGTTTGACATTTCATAAGGAATTTGTTCTGTTGCATTTCCTAGCTCTGGTTATTTTCACATTCTAAGTAATTTGAAAAATATTTCAAGTATGAAAAAACTTACACTGCACCCATGTGCCCAGTTCACAGGTTAGTGGAAATGCGCTCGAAATAAGTTAGATTGCCACCTGTAAGCAGATAGTTTATAAGACAAGCAATATGTAAGTACCCACAATTTAATTTTTCAGCTCTCTTTATTTCACTGTTACCTTCTCAACAGTTCTCAATTTTAGCTTGAGCTGGCTGCATAGCTGATGTTTATATTTCTGCACTGTAGCTGTGTTTGACAGCCAATTGCTAGAGAAGAGCCTTCTATTTGCACTGCCAGCTTTACACATTATGTGGTTTTAGACAGTACTTACTTCCTTATGTTCAGACACTGAAGGATGCTAAGCAGTAATCTTAAATTTGAAAAATTACCTTCAGAAAAAAAGGTATTTTAATGCTTTCAAGATGGTTTTGTTAAATATTATTAACAGAAGGCATTCTGCATGGATTTGAAATTCTTTTATTAAGAAGGAAGACAGGTTAAATATATCATCACTGGGACCCTCCTAATCATTCTGAGCAAAACATGAAAAGAAGCCAGGCTGGTGAAAGCAGCTGAAAGCAGAGCCTTGAAGGATTGTAAAATCATGACAACTTAAATATGCTTAAATAAATAGAAATAGCTTCTCTCCTTTGACCACTCTGGCCTATTGTACTTTTTGTGCCTCGGCTGATCTAGGCTATAGCTTGTCTAGTTTAACAGATTTTGTAAGCAGCCTTCAAATTACTGCTGGGGTATGTAGTGATTAACTTTTTTATTCCTCTTCTGCAATCCTAAAGGTATGTATTCGAAGATATTGCTTTGACATTCACTTGAGAAAATCATTTGAATAACACAAAGAGGTCTCAGCACTCAAGTGCAATGTACTCTGGGCCTGAGAATGAAGCCCAGCAAGTTATAAATAGCTTTTAAAGAGGAAAAGAAAAATTAAGCTCAAACAACACAGAAGGAAAGCTCAGGACATGGTGAATAAGATGATGATGATTAAAGGAACAGCAGGGTAGGATTTAGGGTGTAGGAACTGCTGAACTTCTGGCTGGTACATTGAATTGGAAATGCCTGTGGCTTATGGTTTTTTACAACCATCCCCATCTTTTGTCTATAGTGAGGAAGGAGCACAAGTCAGACTCTGCTGGCAGTAAAATTGACAGTCAAAAGGGAACAGTCCTCTGAAGTCATTCCGGGAGACTTCAGTCAGTCTTACAGGTAGCAGAAACGACAGCATGGTTTGTGTCCAAGCCTGACAAGCTGGAGGGGGGAGTAAATGGCTTTGCTGCTCTTTCACTGAGTTGGGAAAAGAGTGACAAGTGCAGGAGGGAGGCACTGCTAATTATAATGCCTGGAGCACTGGAATTGTTAATGTAAGTGCTTGACCCCAAACAGTAGGAGATGACAGATACTTTTTTCCCCCCATAAAGACACAAAAGAGGGAATATGTTTTACAAGACTAGAACTGCATGCAGTTTTTGAGGCTCTCTATGCCCAGCTTTCAGATCTCCTGCGGCGAGCCACAGTGCGCTGCAGATGAAATAATAGAGAAGTAAATGAGATGGGAAAGGATTCCTCTTTGGCACTGTGGCACAACTTCATCGCGTGTTTCCAAGCGTCAGAAACAGTTGGGTTAAAAAAAAAATCCAGACCTTCTTACAGGAGCGGTGTCTGCTGGAACATGGGAAAGGAACAGCAGTGTGGGTTCAGAAATAGTTCCATGAACTCCCAGCTAGGCAGAGAGCCAGCTACAAAAAGGTGCCAGCCATCTGAGGCCACTTGACACAGGACACTTGGGTGTTAAATAGCTGAGGAAAGCAGGGACTAGAGGCAGCAGTCCAGGCTGTGGTGGGACACGGGTCATGCATGGTGGTGGTGTTCTCAGGACAGAAGGGAAGACAGATGGTATTCCCAAATGGAAAGGGCCAAGGCCAGAACGGGGGAAACAGAAAGCTTTAGCTGTCATCTGGCTTAACATAAGGATTCAGAAGCAGCAAGGTATATAAGAAATGCATAGAGGAGAAGTCAACCAGAGGGGGCGGTTTGGAATGGAGAAAGCAGAGGAGGAACAAATCACCTTGTCTTTGCTGCCATCACAGCTATCGAGGATGTGCTTGGGATTGTGGAGTTTGGGAAGGCTTTGCATCTGGGGGCATGGCCACAGCAGTGAAACAGCACCAGCAATACATAAAAATTCAAATTGCAAACTAGTATTGAGATTAACTGGAGATGAATGTATAAAGCTGTCTAGGAACAGCTTGAGTAGTCCTGTGGGCTGGATGTTTTTTCCTAATATGAATCTCTGTGAGACGGAATGTGGGTTTCTCTCTTTCTGTGTACCTCCCATCTGTAAAGACAAGTGTAGCTATATTTTTTTCCCCCATGACATTAAACATAAATAGATGTTAAATATTAATTCAGCCTGGTGAGGAAGGTGATACATGACACCTGCAGAAAGGACCAATGGGTCTGTAACCTGGAGGGGCATAGATAAGATTCAGGCTCTTTTTTCCTGCATCAGCTGGTCACAATCAGTGAATTAGAATAAATAGCATTAGATCCCAGTCTTGTCTCCAGTTTTCAAGCAGCAGCTCACTCCAGTGTACTAAGAGATGATACCAAAAGGTAAGCAATGAAAGCCGTTTGTGCACAGTTGCAGCATGAATATAAACAGAGACAAAATTAGCAAATCAAATAGAATAAAAAAGCAGTAGCAAAGAATAAACAGAAACATAAAAGAAGCCATCTGGAATCAAAGATACTCAAATGACATGGTAGGAAACTGAGGCAGACAAAAGCAGAGATTACACTCTTAAATGAAAGTGTTAGGGATCTTATTGCTTTAATTCCCTTTGAATATGGTTATGAAAGTGCAGCTGAGAAGTGTGAGCAGTAATGTCTTTTGACAGTTACTCCAGAGGCTTCAAGTTACATGATTCTTGGATCTTAAATGAAACCTTTGTCATCCATGGACATGTCTGTTTCCTTTCTGAAAGTGTTCCAAGTACTGACATTGTGTCAAGTGCATCAAGTCTGTGCCCCAGTTTGTCATTACCCTGAATAATAATGTGGAATATTTCTCCCCTTCCTCATTGTGCACTTGTAATTCCCATTACTAAAGATGGGATCAGCCTATCCGTGGAGAAAATGAAAAAATCTGTTAAACTGAAATTACCTTCACTTTATTAATTCTGTGTTGTGTGCAAGTGTATCAAATCTATTTATAATAGTTTAATTATGAATGATTCTTTAAACCTTGGGTCAACAATAAACATGCTCATTGTCCGTGATGTGTCAGAGCACATCAACACTACACACAAAAGCCTTCTGTAACACTTAATGATGTTCATATTTTAGAAAAAAAAAAAAAAAACCAACACCAAAACAAGCCTGCAAAGCCACATACAGAAAGAAACACAAGATGAATAAGGTGCATTACAGTCTTTGAAAGCACTGACACATGTATAAAAGTGATTGTAAAAGTCACTAAAATCCTTCCATACTTTCACAGAATGAGCAAGAGCTTCTCAGAACCCAGCAGTTTCAGAAAAGAGTCATAAAAAGCTGAAAATTCCATCTCTAAGTTCATTAAATGAGGTCTGCCTCATAAACAAGGAATTTTATTGCAAGGCACAGGTGAAAAACAGAAGAACCTGACGCATTAGGATAGTGCTGATGTGTTGTGCATATGTCTGTGTAACAGCAGGTGAAAATCAGTGATGCACCCTGAAAAGGAAAGATTCCAGAGTTAGGAAGGAGAAGGATGATGCAAATTTTAAAATGAAGTTTTGAGGACACATGATTCCTTTTCCCCTGAAACAAGTACAGGGTAATTCCCTTGTAATTACATGAGGATGAATTAATTACTTTCTAACAAACTCAAATAAAAACTTGACTACATAATGCCACCTTCTCTTTTCTTAATTAAAAATGTCCAGGAGCATTTTCGTAATTTGTAGATTCGCCCCTCCCCCTCCCTCCAGTTGTGAGTTATCTCTATATTTGTGCTTTTTTTTTACTGATACAAGGAAATTGGGATTACAGATCCTTCTTTTGGTGATGCAGCTGTTATGGGCTGGTCTGTGTCAAGCTGTGCATCACCACAGCACCCAGAGAGGACTGGAAATGCCCAGTCCTACAGAGGCCAATCCACACTTTTCTGCTCATTCTGGGGATGGACCAGCCCCAAGCACATCCTGCACTTTCCTGATGGTGAACACATGGCTCAAACATGAAATTTGTTGTGCTGAGCAACCTGTTGTTTTGACTACTATGAGTTTGCCAGGTAACTGACTGAGAGCAGGTGAGACAGTTTCCATCTGCAGAAGAGACTCATAAATCTGCTCAGAATTGCAAAAGAGCCTCACCAGGCTCGGAGCTTCTGTAGCCTTCGTCCATACATAGTCTGTAGCTGCATATGTAGTTTTGAGAAAAGTACTTGTTAAGAAGTCATTGTTTAAAATACAACAATTAAATATAAAATGAACACATAGCTGTAGAATAGGAAAATTTCATAACAGTACCATGGTCCTGGATTTGTGTTTTACTGCAGAGTGCTCCTTTTGCATCTATAGAATGTAGAGGCTCTTTGAATAAGTTTCCTCTCTGCAGGTTCTCTGGCGTTGGTTGTAATGATGCATGTTTGTCATGGATGTGCAGGGGGGGCTCTAAATATGTGCTATGTATTTGAGCAGTGTGTTGGCAATACTTTTAGTGAAAATAATGCTAGTTTTGTGGCAGCACCCTGTGTGTGCTGTGACTGTGAATCCTGTCTTCATTGATTTCCATCTGTGTTATAGGATAGAGCAGCAAAGGAATTAATGAAGATTAGAAACTGCTGTGGTCTGAAAGTTCATTTGGGCTGAAGTTAATTTTTGGGGAAAAAGGTGTGCTGTGCAGAGGCTACATGGGAGCCATTAGTAGGGCATTAATGCAGGGCATCTGCATCACCATTAAAACCAGGAGAGGATCCAAAACCTTTCCTGTCACATAAATCCAGGCAGGAATTGGGTGATGGAGTTGCATCTGCTGCTTTAAGGGAGAGAGATGTTTGGGTTTATGGTCCCACGGGCAGGGCAGTGAGGGAGGAAGATGATTTCACTTCCTTTGAAGTCTAATGAACCAAATCTCACATAATGGAAGTGAGTTTGCCTCACTTTGAACATGCTGTTTTCGAGGAAATATACTGGCCTGTTTGTTTTGGGGTGCTGTCTAGCAGTGGGACATAGGGGCTGGTATAGATGTTTTCTATTTAAAACAGGAATTCTTGTTGAATTCTCAATATTGCTCTGCAAAAAAAGAGGTCAGCTTTCAAGCATCGGTGTAACAAATAAAGCTATAGATGTGGAAAGTAGTTTCATATTTATATTTGTGAGGCTTTTTCAGTAGAAACCGATATTCATTTATCATATTCATTATGCCTCTCTATCATTCACCTTGGCCCTATATAATTATGTGTTTAATGATCTTTAACCTTCACATGAACACAGCTTGCTGAAGCTTGACAATTGCAGCAAATTATCATTCAGGTCTGGTAGAAGAGTGGAAATATTATTTAGGAAAAAATACTGTGTTATCTGACTTAGAATTTATCTTCAGTTCTGTGATTTAACTTGGTAAGTAGACAATGATTATTTAACCCTAAATCTAAAAATAAAATTATTTCAAAAATTAGCTCTTCCCATAGGGCATTTATTATAAAATTTAGAAATTAGAGTGTAAGAACTTCAAAACCTAGAAGAGCTATTTTAATCTGTCAGTCTGGATGCTCACCATAGAAAGTACATATAATTTTAGTAAATGCCACATCTATGTCTTGCTTTTTATTAAAAAAATAATTAAAAAAATACATCATTACTTTTGCCACCATAAATCTTTGGGTAAAAAACTGATCTTCTACTCATCACTCAGTTTCAACTTCAATATTATAAAATGCTCCTCTCTCTTCCACTGGGACACTTAGCCCTTCATTTTATACTGTTTTTGTTTTAAATAGTAATATCTATTTCTTTCTTTTGATGCAAAGAAGTATAACTTATCAGAGGAAATGATTAATAGCAATCATAGACAATTTTTTTCATTTTAACTATTGGTATCCCACTAGCACTGCAAAGGTTTTATAGCTCTGCATTAATATCTACCAGAACTGCTTTATGAACCATAACTGCTGTTGGATATTATAGGTAAAACCAGAGATTATACCAACATCCTCTCCTGCTTACTAGCAAATAGAAAATGGGAGAATCTTTGAGCATTCTCAAATATGTGCATGGATATGTAGTTTATCCAGCCAGTGCCTTCCTAGAAATTCAGATTATAGTCTCTCAATACGTAGGTGTGTGAACTGTTACCTTTGCTGAGCTGTGCATGTCCAGACAATGCTGTGATATTACATCACTCTAATTCAGCCACAAATATCCTGCCAAAACCTTCATATGCAATTTTAATAGGGTATAGATTTTATTCGGGGATCAAACAGATGCTTAAATTATAAACAATCTGGTCTTGACAGGCTTTGGGGTCATAAGGGTCATAACGGCAATAATCTTAAAGGCAAAAAAGGAGTTATAATAACTTTCTGAGCAGACAAAACTGTGATACCAGCCAGCAGGAGAGTTCTGTAACTGAGTAAATGATGCTGATTGTCCTCAAGCAAGAACTGACGGCAGGTGCAAAAAGAAAAACAGATGGAATTTTTGGAAAAGGGACTCAGCTGTCACTTGACATCTCTGCGTACGTTTGTGTGGGTTGGGTAGGAAGAGTGAACTGGATCGAGTCACACGTATTCACAGCTAAAGTGCTTTCAAAAAGCTGCTAAAGAAACGGTGCTGTAATAAAACATTGCCCAGCAAAACACAGAGGATGAAGTTGCACCTCTTGGAGTTGGTGGGAGTTCTGCTATTATTGCAGAGCAGAGAATGCTCTGGTGGCCAGGATTTGGTATGTGCAATAAACCAGATCAATGGGAAAATCAGACCTGGCTGCTGGTGTCCTCTGGGCTAGTTGCACCAGTTCCAGATTTGACTTTTCTAAGGTCTTGAATGGCTGAATTCCTGACCAGATAAGTTGCAGATATAACAGTATGTGACCAGCTGTCTGCTGAAGGACCTGCAGAGCTACTTGTGGTGTGACATAAGACTCTCCTCGTGGCTTGGCTGTGGCTGGTGTTGCAAGGCTTTTATCCACATCTATTTTAATATCCTAATGCAAGTTCTTATATCAAATGACGATGCTGCCCGGCCCTGCCAACCACTGCTATCAACTGAAGAGTAAAGTGCATAACCAGCAGCAATTTCTGCTGAGCTGTCTGATGAAATGAGCAAACAGGAACTAGTCTAGTAAGGGTTGTTATGTTGCAATCTAAAGAGGTTTGTATACATTTCCCTCAGACTAACTTTAGTGAGACAGAGATAAATAGTAATAGATGCAAGTTACATTTTTAATGTCATGTTATTCACTTCTTATTGATCATATTGAGTGTGTTGGCCTTAATAGTAAATAGAATGTAAAACATTATTACTGCATATTTAAGTTATTGTCCTGTATTTTGAATGTGTTGACACTAATGCATATGGTCCACCAATGGACATGCTCACCCTCACAACTTAAAAATTATTGGAGACAATCTGATATTTACTACTTGGCTCTGAACCTATTAAAAAAATAAAAATAAATTAATGGAAGTCTCCAGGATTTTAATTAATTAAAAAAAAAAAAAAGTAAAGAAGAAAACCTTTGTAATACTGATTGAAATTATTATAATCCAGTCTTGTTTTTTGGAAAGCCAAATACAAATTAAATGCAATTTTTTTTTTTTTTTTCTAATGAGGGTTTTATGAGAATGGGAAGATGTGTGTTTGTAAGGGTTCTTTCTTTTGGGCACGTACTCTGAGAACAAAGATCTTAGAATCTTTCAAGTTCTGCTAACAAGTGAGTTATGATACAGTTCTAAATTTCTTTGACTCCTGTCTATCACAGCATTCCACAGATGCCAGTGTTCAACCATTTTCAGTCACCTGGAAATAGGCTGAAAGTAATAACTAAAAATAAGGAGCTTGATTAAAGCATATATTATTGTTAACCCTTCAGTGTCATAGGCTAAGGGCTTTTTGTACTTGTTCGTTTTGCCTGATAATAGTTTTGAAGGCATTTACATTTTAGAACAGGGGTTTAAAATATATATAACAGCTGCTTTTTAAATAGAAAGTCTAATTATGCCTATGATTGCATTCACTTTTGATTAGTATGCATACAAATCCCTGCTCTCTGTGTATATTCAAGCTGAGCTATGGATCACTGGTGCCAGGATTGAAGTACAAAGGAACAGCTTGACAAAATGGATGATTAGACCAAAGCACAAAAAACCCAAAAATTCTGAGTGTACACTTTTTTGTCTCTAAAATAATTCCCCCCCCCCTTTTTTTTTTTTAGTTACACACAGACCTGGACCCTGGAAGCAGCAAAATCAAGTATATCCTGTCAGGAGATGGAGCTGGAACGATCTTTGTGATCAATGACAAGACCGGAGACATTCATGCCATGAAAAGGCTTGATCGTGAGGAGAAGGCCGAGTACACCCTCACAGCTCAGGCCGTGGACAGGGACACCAACCAGCCTCTGGAGCCTCCCTCAGAATTCATCATTAAAGTTCAAGACATCAACGACAACCCCCCCGAGTTTGTGGACGGTCCGTACCACGCCACGGTTCCAGAAATGTCTGTTGTAGGTATGTGTGTCCCCGATTGCTCCCAGCTTAAGCCATGCCAGAATGCTGTTGAGTTGCTGATGAATAATAAGATATTTATTATGTTGTTAAGCATTCATTTGCATGTTTTCAAATCTCTTCTTGGCCGAAGCTTTCGTCTGCAGCACAGTAGTCGAGTCCCTGAGTAGAAAGCAAATGACTAGCAGCTGTATTAATGTGTCTTTCTTTGTCCAACAACACTTTAATGGGCTAAATTTATATTTCCCTTATGACGCTGTAGTTTAGAGTGTTGTTATTGAGAAGGATTTATCAAGATTTGCTCTGGCATGACACTCTAATCCTATTGATATTTTGTTGATGTTTAATTATGTTTGTGTGTTTTCATACACTTGCAGTGAGTTGATACGTACTTATTTGTTTTCCTCTAAGTGCCACTGTAATCAGCAAAAACATTGAAATGAAAGAGTCTGTGTCTGGGAATTGATGGTTAGACTCTGGAGTGGACTTAACCAATTAGCTGTAGGATTTGCATGGATGATGGAAGGGGGAAACAGAGAAAGCTGTGGAAAAAGATGGTGAAAAGGGAAATTAACTGTGTGAAAGCAGAAAAGAGAAAAGAGTAGAACATAATCTTCTTAATGCGTTTTACTTATATTTATTCATTTTGTCGGATTAGCGTGAATCTATTTCCTCTTGGATTAATACATTAGAATTTTTTTTTGACATGGTTGGTCCCTCGTTCTGTGTTTGCAGATGTGTGGGTCTGTACTTCCAGAGGTAGATACTGATGTACTCAGGTCCTGACTCCCCACCTACACACACATATGGGAGCAGGTGATTTTCAGCTCTCACTGAAGCAAAAGGGAAGCAAACCTATCAAACCAAAAGACTCTATTTCAGGGCGATATAAGAGTTCAGCATAAGCAAAGACATCCAAATTAGGCTATGAAATGCCGAGGAAATTGGAATGTATTTTAGTGTTCTGTTGAGGATAATGTGCTTTGCAGTGATTTGCCTGCATCTGTCAAAGCAAGGTAATTGAAGGAGTGCCAAGGCACTTTGTAAAATAAAGCAGCACCTATCACAAAGTTTCAAAAACACCGTGGTGTCTTACTTAGTTAAAAAGAGGAGGAATGTGAGAAGCCAGACCCATCCCCTCACTCACACCCAGTGCAGTGAGTTATGCAGAGTCCTTTCCAATTACAAGTGTGGTGTGCTGACTAGATGGTGATACCTGAGCCTTCATTTCTTTAATCAACCCTTCTCCAGCAGATTTTCATATCTTGGTTGCAGTGAATTGCTTGTTCCGAAAGTGATATGTGAATTTTCAAGCCTGCATGTCAGTTCTGTTACTAAAACACAGACTTAATTTGTTGAGTTACTTTTAATTATACAGCAGCACAAACATAATATGGCCCTGCTTTCAGAAGATATTTTTGCCAAGCTCTAGGTGAGCAAGTGACTTAATTAAATAAAATAACCTAGAGTAAAAGAAAGTAAAGAAAACAAAAAAGCAGGGAGTGGGAGAAGGAAGAAGGAAAATTGAATGTTATTATTCTTCATATGAATGGAACCTATGCAGTACTCCAGGAAAAAAAGAAAATGAAGATATATGCAGACAAGAAAAGATGGTTTCTGATCACAAAACCTACTGTAAAAATAATTTATATCTGTGCCTTCGAACAATATTTATAATCTGTAATAAAGACATGGCCCCCATCCAAGGAGTATTCACTGTAAAGAAGAGGAGGAGAAAAACCCAAAAACTTTGGCAGGAAACTAGTCAGATGAATAAAAATGTAGTGAATTGTTTAACATGAGGTTTCAAAGATGGTAAATGCAATGAGATCAAGAGAGTAAAAGAGAATAAAAGCTGAAACATTAGCAAAATAGAACGAAAGTGAAACAATTGAGGAAAAAGAGTGAAAGAGGAGGGGAAATACACAGAAAGGTCATGGGAGATGAATTATAAGATAAAACTTGATCTGGGAAAACATAAATAGCGACAGGGTCTGGCTCCTGGAGGATAGTAGTTCACCTGTTTCCCAGGTGTGTTGGGGGAAAGAGAAACAGTTCTTCATTGAACTGCCTCTCAAATCACATAGTTTCACATTTTTGTGTATTCTCAGGCTTCATGGCAGAGTTTTGTCCAAAAGCAAGTTTGTTCTAACAACACAGATATAGGTAGAAATTTGCAATAGATTGTCTGAGAGGCCTGAGGTTTATTACTGTAACTATGCAAGTTTTGCTCATATATCCCTCATGATCCCTGGACCTTCCATGGTTTTTATGTGACATTCCTAACTGTGTATGCTTTCCAGCTATTTCTCTAAAGAAGCACAAACATACACTCCTGCTATTCCATTGATAAACAAAACCCAGTTCTCTGCTGTTGTTTCAAAGCTCAGAGAATGTTTCCCATTGCATTGCATGGGTCATGACTGTAAAATCTATGAGTATAGGTGGTCAGGTCTGTGTCTTAGTCTCTGATGGAACCAAGTTTCAAGTCTGGAAAGTGGAAGATGAGAGTGTTACCCTTCATTAATTTTGCTGTTACTATTTCCTTCTGCTTTCCTCTCTTGACCCACAGGTAGCAACATCAAAAGCTATACTAAATGATTCACCATAATTTATTTTAACTTTCTTGAAGTTTTTTTAGTCCTCTTAAATTTACTTAACTCCTCCATGATGTTTATAAAAAAAAAGTCTCCTTTCAGAGTTCAAGGAATTTTTACTATTCTCCCCCCCAAGAGTATTTCACTTCCATTGTCCACTTACTTAATTTCCCTTAAAGAGATCACCACCCACTGCCAATTTCAGCCTTGACATGTGTCCAGCACAGGCATTACTAGGCAGTGTTCTTATTCAGGATAAAACAAAGTTCTACCAAGCCTTTTCTTTCCTCCAAGTACTTATATCAATTCTGCTCTGAAACAGAACAGGAACTCATATGCTATATATATATAGTACTTATGTAATGAGGATGCAGTACAAGGCATTTTATTTTTGGATGTCTGTGGAAAGAGATTTATAACATACAGATGAAGGCAATAACCTTTCATTGTTCTGCAACACAGAGCTGAGCTCTAGCACAGTGCAGGTTTTCTAATGGGTATGTGAGATCTGGTCTTCTGTTCCTTGCCGGGAGAGATGTATCAGTAAATGTCAGTGATATCTTTGCATAACTGTCTAGAACAGGAGTGATGCCCTGTAGGTTGGGTTCAAACTGATGGAGAATAGGGTTAGATTGGATACTGGGAAGAAATTCCCCCCATGAGGGTGGGCAGGCCCTGGCACAGTTGGGCAGAGAAGCTGTGGCTGCCCCATCCCTGGGAGTGTCCAAGGCCAGGTTGGACGGGGCTTGGAGCAGCACCTTGGGCTGGTGGAAGGTGTCTCTGCCCACGGCAGGAGGTGGAATGAGATGGGCTTTAAGATCTACTCCAACCCAAGCCATTCCATGATTCTCTGATTCTGACTGCAGTGTGTGTGCAAACATCCTGTGTGTGAGTTGCAGAACTGTGTGTGTGGCAGTGGATGAGACCAGCACCCAAACATGGCCACAGTCTGCCCTGCGTGATTTGCATTCTATGTTTTGGTGATATCTGGAAAATCCCACTTCCCTGCTGAAACAAAAGGATTTGCATGGCTTTCCTCCCACTGCTGGGAGCAAAGACGATTAGTATTACCCTGTGTTATCTGTGGTAGGAACGATGCTCACTTCTCAGCTGCCTTCACGGCACACACACCCACACACGCACCGAGTGCTGCATCGCGTCACTGTGCTCGGAGTTATTTTGAAATAATTTATTTCTCTCTCTGAGGAAAGAGAGCAGCACATTCCAGAAAAAAAAAAGGAAAAGAAAAAAGTTTTGAGAACTAAATTGAATTTTCTGTTATTTTGTCCTTGTGATCTTTTTTTAGGTAATTCCTACATAATCTACCGTGGTAAGCCCTGTTCCCTGACTCCGAAAGTGATGAATTGGCTAATAGTTTATATAGAGAATATGTTCTTCACTGGAGCTGGGCACTTTAATCTTTTAATTCTGATACTCATTTTCTTAAGGAATTAAAGATCAAAAAGCGAAATCTGTGGAATCACTTCATTGTAACAGTACTGCATTTCACAAATAGGAAATAATGTAGTTTGTCTGTAAACCTTGTTTAATGACTCTTAAATGTAGAAGGACACACTGGGTTAGAAACCCAGTTAAAAAAAATAAATAGAATAAATAAATAAAAAAAAAAATCTAGCTAAGCTTCTGGAAGGAAGAACCCCATGATGCTTTTTTTTTTCCTTCCCATTCTTCTATGAGCTCTGTATCTATGCCCTGCAATGAACATGGAATATTACATAAATGAATGAGCAAACTTAGAAGATCCACAAGGGTAATTGGAACGAGTCCTGTAACTTATTTAAAGAAAAACGGGAGAAAAAGAGAAAGAAAAGAGAAAAGAAAATAAAACCACACCCTCCCTGGAGTATGTTGTTTCTGTATTACTTTCTCAGCCACACACAGATACACAAATTCCCCAAAACATGCTGCAGAGGTGGTAATGGGAGCCAAAGTGGATATTGTCTCCCAACAGTTTAGTTTCAGGCTCCTTTTTTCAGGAGAAGAATGAGGAGTGAAATTTCTTCATTTCCTTCTTAGTGAAGCCAAGAGTGTTTAGACAGCGACTGTCATGTTGAAAGACAGGAGACGACAGAAGCAGAGTGACAAACGTGTTGGTGAAATAAAAAAGGACACAGATGGAAAAAGAACAAAAGACTTAAGGGAAGAGAATTCTTTCATAGTTCGCCTGAATTAAGGTAAACAGACAAACTTTAATAATCTCCAAATATTAAGGATTCCCCTGACAGTCATAGAAAACCTATCTTAAAATACATGCAGTGGAATTCAGTCTGCTATTGGTCTAAAAATGCTCTTACCTTTAAAACCTGAAAATAACAACAATGTGAAAAAGCTTGGAATAACAATATTTTTGTCCTTAAATGCGTCCATGAAAACTACTTACTGTGGGAAAAAGGTCTTTACTGGAAAGGATTTAGGCTTTTAGTTGAGTCAGAATATCAATTTTCAGTTTTGGTACAAGCACATCTACTTAGGACTGTTTTCCTGTGAATCAACGCTTGCCCTTGATTATACCACTGCAGATAAGAAATTCTATCATTTTCATTTTTTTTCCAAAGCAGAGCTGAGTTCTTTAGTACAGCCAGGTGTAGCAGGAGCACACTGTACACAGTGCAACTTTGCTTTCCAGTTCTCCCAAAGATATTACTTGTCTTCCAGTTACAAATCATTTGCAAAATGGCAAAACCTGCTGCCTATGAAATCAACATGCAATGTCTGATATGAATAGTGATAAAATAACGTGACAAATTAGAAAGTTGTGATAAAAACCTGACCTGAAATGTTATCAAGATCAACCACACTGTCTTACTGGTTTTTTTTTTTTCCTGTGTATTCATTGATTTTTAAGGCGCTGAGCATGACTGTTAAATCAATGATAGTTTGTCACAAAATTGTGGAGTGAAAGGACTGCATTACTGGGGTCAACTACAAATTAGCCCAAAGGGTAAATGCAAAGGCAGTGCAAAAGCTGAGGGAAAAACCAGCAGATGTTGTAAAATATGGCAACAATGTAACAGCTGTTAAACAAAATGTATATTTTCATATTGTCTTGTTCTTCTACTTCTTCATCTTGTGCATAATCATATTCCCTAACAGTGGTACTGCTGGGCATTTTATGTGATACTTATTTAGTGATCATGTGTCTGTTTAAAATCATCACACATAACCTTCAGGCACTGGTTAGGACATCTTTAACACCAAAGCTGTCTGCTCCCTAATCTGACTTGCTGTTGAGCCTTGAGAAATATTTCTGAGTATGTGCTGTTACATTTGTAGTTTTTGTTTCTCACAAGGCCTGATTAAAAATGTCATTATCTTTCTATATTGTTCTTAAATGATCATTATGAGCTTGAGGACCATGGATAAAATCCATATCGGTCTTTACAAGCTGGCCCTTTAATTGTCCCCACCTATAGCATCCTGACTGTGCTGAGCTAGGTGACTAAAGACACAAAACTGCCAAAATCAGTGGGATTTTGCTCAAAACAGTTCATACCAATGGCAGCAAGTACTTGAAGGTTTGGGTTCTGAAGGCACTGTCTGGTCTTTAGAAGGAAGTCCTAACCTGCCTGTGCAAAGTATGGAGTCATTGATGTGTCTGGTTTCTTAGACAAATGGTGTCTTCCTTCCCTTCCAGTCAGTGGCACCAACTTGTCACAAATTTTCCATCTTTTGCACATGTGCATTCCCTTTGAACAAAGGAAAGCTGTGCAGATGACACACTGAGTGAAGATAAACCCTGCAGGAAAAATCCACTGAGACCAGACTTGGGGTTACAGTTCCTGATGGAGTTCCATCTAGAGGAAAACATCTTTCCATGATGTTCCTGGTTCAGGGATGAGGACAGACAGACAGACAGAGCTGTGCGTTGATCACGTGATGGTAGAGCAGATAAAATTTTGGCAGTCTTAAGTGCAGGCTTCTCTAGTCCTACTCTTGTTTTCCCAGATGATTCTTGTCTCATAGTCAGAAACATCTTGTTGCAGATATTCTGCTTCTGATATCCTTTGGGGTTGCTTCCATTTGTGGATATCAAATACATGATCATCTTTGTGTTCTGTGACTGTGTGAAACTAAGTCTCTGACTCAATGTTCTGATACATTCTCTTGTGCTTGCAAGTTTAAATTTACTCTTAGCACGGATTTTTCACCATTTCACCCAATTTCAAGTTTTGAAGAAAAAAGGTGTTTCAAATAGTGTTGGGGTTTGAAAGTGTGCCATCTCATTTTTCCAAACAGCTTGGCTTGTGGCATGAGCCCATTTGCTGGCCAGTGGATGCTGGCTAAGTGGAAAACAGACAGATGAGAGGGAGCAGACCAGCACAGATTCCTGCCAGACTGAGGCTCTGTGAAACCCCACAGAACTGATCTGGAGCATATTCTCACTTTTTTCAGCCATGGGAAATGTAGACAAGCTCTAACCCTGAGGTAGAAACTTTGAGGTCAGAAAATTACATTCAGTGTGGTAGCATTTTCACAGAAACTTTTATTAATATAACTTGTATTACTCTGCTAGCACAAAGACTTGACTTTGGAACATGGGGACCAGTACTCCTCAAACTCAGTTCAGGTGGCATGTGTTAATATTTGGCAAAATAAGACTCAGATGCAGTTCAGAATTGGTTTTTTCTGTGGCGCTGGTCATTCCCCACCCTGCCCTGAATTGATCCCTGTCTTTGTTTACTTGCTGAATCTGCAGCACTTAATGTTTCTTCCTGAACACAGCCCAGCAATTGCCTGTGGAGCTGCTGTCAACACGGTTTCCTCGGGAATCCGGCGCTGGAGATCAGCAGATTCCGCTGTGCCCCTTCCCTGGGGCCCAAAGGGGCTCTGCTGCCATATGTTGGCTCTGCAGAGGCCTGAGGGCACAATATTTCAGAGTCTGCTTTTGCACCCTGGATTACAGTTGGTGGCATTAGCGGCTTCGCTCTCCCAAACGAAGCCAGCAGAGCATCCCAGCTGTGAGATGACACTGACCGCTTTCTGTCCTCACCACAGAAAACCATAAATGAAAGCATTTCTGCAGTAAACAGCCAGGGCTGCTTTATTATTTATTTATATATTTTTTTACAATACACCTGAGCATAACCTGAAACTTCCATCAGAATCAACAAGACTTACGGTACCTTTTTTTTTCCTGCTTGGTAATATAGTATACAGTGATCATCCAATTTTACTGCCTCTGCCTGGGGACCTCGCAGAATGAATGCTGATGAAATAGTCAATTGATTAGAGACAAGCAGTCTTTCAAAAAGTCCTGAAGAGAAGAGTAGCTATTTCCCACTTCTCTCACAAATATCAATTAATATTCTATAGCGAGGGTGATATATAAAGGGAGGATGAAAAAAATAGCATGAAAGGAAAACATAATTTAAGCTAAACATAAAATATATTTTACCCTTCTACTGTTGCCTGTGATGTTCCAGGCCGTGTACTAATCCTAACAAACAGCCACCCAGGGGAATTTATAAAGGAATACCTGCAGGCTCTCTAATGGCACCATCTCATAAGTTGTAGCAAGAAAGAACTGCCAGCCTTAAAATGGAAAAGGCAGTGTCCTTTCTTGTTAGATCCACACAAGGTAAATCCAAGTAACATCAGCAAGGATAACTGCCAGAGAGGAGCCTGTATCCCTAAATCTGAATATATATTCCTCATGTAAAATATTCTTTGTTTCCTAAAGATCACACTACAAAGGTGTCATCACAGCTCCAAAACAATTAGTTTATGCACAAAAAATTGTAAAATATGCAGCTGATTAGATTTCAGAGCTGTGCCTCCCCCAGTCCTCATTATACAGCTGTGAGATGCCGAGGCTGCCAGCTCTCTCCGTTGGCTGCGGGATGTGCAGACGGTGCTTCTCTCCCAGGCAGAGCAGGCACCTCTCCTACTTCTGCAGTTACACATTTGCATACAATATGTTTTTCCAATTTCCCTCATATGATAAAAGTCCTTAAAATGACATATGAGCTATCTATAAAAACATTGTTGTGTTGCATGTGGTGGGTTATTCATTGTTCAGATGTTTTGACTCATGCACGTACTGCATGGTGTTAATATTCTTCAAAGATTTCATTAACTTTCCAAACTATCTACTCCAAAAATTGCATTGAGGAATATGCAACATTTGCAAGAAATGATTTGGATACCTCTTCTGCTTATGGAGATAAACTAAGTATATCAAAGGTCTTTTTCGGGTGTTAAAATGTTTGGTTTAGATTATCAATTTTTTTAGGGCAGCACTTGCCATTTTCTGTAGGTCTGTAGAGTTCGGGGTTGTCAAATCTCCTTTTCTCTGCATTTTAGTGACTTTATGTGCAGCTACTTACATAAAACAATCTGGTAAAACAAGCAAGTAATGCTTTGTCGCTCCAATGTTTTATCTTAGTTTTAAAAAACTGCATATGAGCTGTGTCAGTTGCAATTATAACAGAAGGTATATGCAGGTGTCCAGATGATTGTGTAAATGCATGCAGGTTTTTATAGATAGATATATATATATATATACAAGAGGAAATGACCTCAGGCTGTGCCAGGGGAGGGGCAGGTTGGACATCAGGAGGAATTTCCCCCTGGAAAGGGTGGTCTAGCATTGGAAGGGGCTGCCCAGGGAGGTTTGGAGTGCCCAGCCCTGGAGGTGTCCAAGGAAGGACTTGCTGTGGTACTCAGAGCTCTGGGCTGGGGCACAAGGTGGACATCGGGCACAGGGTGGGCTTGATGAACTCAGAGGTCTTTCCCAACATCAATAATTCTGTGATTTTATAATTCTATGATCCATATATATGGAAAATAATGCAAACAAACCCAAAAGTCTTGCAAGGTATCTACTTGTCCTATGTGGCGGTGTGCCAGCTTTACACGCTTGAAGTTCCTGGAGGGCTGCTTAGTAGAGACTGGGGTGGCCTATTTTGAGCACATACACATAAGAAAGGAATCATATTACTGTAATTGATGCATTCCCATTAGCTGACTAGTTTAATTTGGATTTCTCTCTGGTCATCCAAGAGGACTTTCTCTTCCTCCCTTAGGCAGAGTAGGAAGCTAGTGCAGCAAGGTGTCTGATTTAGCCAGTTGAGCCTAAAACTGAATTGTATGAATAACCCTCTTTTCCTTCTTCCTTACCTTAATCATCATAAACAAGATCATGACAGCATCACAGTATTTCACTACTTAGAGTCAAATAAATTACTGCTGGGAAAGACAAATTACCCTATTAGTTAATCTTCCTGTCTTTCTAGGGTTTTCCCTTAGAATACATTATCCAGCATCCTGTGCAAGAGACTGAACTCTTCAGTGAGGAGGATGCTGTTATTTCCCTTGGGGAGCTATTCCTCCTTGTACAATTTCTCATTGCAAGGAAGCTTTTGTTGTTGTTTTTCTCTTCGCAGAAGATTAAGTGAAGTCTTGTATCTGTGTATTTGTGTGGTTCTCATCACCAGCATATCAGTGTTACATCTGTAACATACACAAATGTTCATTCTCCCTCTAGAATTGACTCTATATTGGATTCTGCCATAGATACAGCAGAATGTATTCTGGCCTTCCTGAATGCCAGCATGTCGAGCTTGTGTTGTCCATTTTCCCCTTAGTGGAATATTCTGGCCCATATCTCTACCCTTTGCCTCTACTTAGGGTGTTGTCTTCTGCTTCCATTCATTTTTCGTCACTGAAAAGAGTCCACTGGACTTAAAGAGCAAATATTTTTCTACATTTCACATGCTTTCCTTTAAGTGTGGGAAGATCTGAAAAACTCCCACAAGACCCCTGTGATCTGTTCTCAAAGCAGACCTTAAGGCCCTTCTGTGGTGCTGATGTCCTGTGTGATCCCTGACAGCAGCACCACCACGTGCTGGCAGCAATTCCTTCCCATGGTGATTGACACCCTCTCATCATGGAATCACAGAATCATGGAATATCCCGAGCTGGAAAGGACCCACAAGGATCACTGAGACCGACTGGCCACAAAGGCATCTCTTTGTCTCTCTTCAGTTGTCTATCTGCCATTCCCTTTCCTGGTACTTGGCTCTTGGAGTCTTTGGGGGGTGAACTTTCCTGCACTGTGAGGTCTGATACACATAGTGGCTTCTTAAAACTTTTGCCATAAAGTAGCTATTAATAATAATAAAAGTACATTCAAGTACAGTGTAGAAAGTCGGGGTGAAATATGATCTGCAAAAGAACCCTAAAACACTCATGGAGCATTCCTACAATATATGTGTGTATATTTGCATGAACACCAAGCTATGCAATGATATTTTATGCGTGCAATTTGCATATGTTAACAAGTTCTAAAGTGCATTATCCAGATTCCTATTTCATATACATTTTCTTTATTTGGTTAGTGAAACCTCTAATTCATAGATTTTGTGTTTAGAAATGGTCTCACATAGAATAATAGAGGATGATAATGCTTAAAACTATGTTTTGCATTTAAAAAATCAGCAACAATGAAAAACAAATAAGTTTCTTCAGCTTTGAGGCAGTAATAATTTACATGTCAAGAAGTTAGGCAGGTTTTTATGAGATTATTGCAGTTTTATTCAATAAAAAATTGTTACCATGACAACAACTGTCATGCTACCTGTGAGATTATAGCAAAGAAGGCCAGTGAAGAAAAGGCTTCATTTTGGAAAGAATGCTTATCTGACCTGCTGGATACAAACAACGCCTTGCTGTGACCAGCCCTGACTGCAGAGCTCCTCTCAGTCCAACTCCAAATCCAGCCAGAGGTTTGAAGCACAGTGATCCTCTTAGGAAAACAAAAGAGTTGGTAAATAATGGCAGGGCTTTGTCATGCAAATACTCTCTTAATGCCCTGTCAGGTTGGTGATCAGACCTTCTGAACGAAATGGAGATTTCAACCTGTCAAGATTTGGGAAGATTGGGAGAGAAAGAGTGAAAGAGACCAAAAAGGGCACCAGAAAAGGAAAAAAAACCCAGAAGTCCCTGGAAGACGAGAAAACATGGTCCCACTAGGTTGCATTATGGTCACATTATTTATTTGTACCAGCCATTACAATCTTTCAACAAAATGGTTGCTTCATTGAATATGGATTCATGTAAATTTCTGGCACCGACTATGCATCACCTCCTCTAGAACGTTCAAGTTTGATTTTTGGGGATTTTTTTTTTTTTTCCCCAGGACGCACATTTCACTGCCACGCCAAAAAAAAAATTTGCTTTCCTACTCCCGGTGGCAGCATATGCATTTTTCTTTGTGACTAATGTGCAGAATGTGTACCCTGACTTGCACATAAAAACACAGCCAAAACAACAGAAAAGCACTAGCTGAGCACACACATCTTGGGTTTTTTTTATGATGCTTTTTAATCTTAGTTTGCCAGCAAGCACAGGCTTTCCTACCTAGCCGTATAAAAATACCTTTAGTGTTAATTGCGTCTCTGATTGCTGGCCTGTTGCAAAGAGAAACTGTGACACTAACAGAGTGAAACAATCAGCAATGGTTAATGACTAAAGCACGCTAGAAGTTTCATTAATTAAAATCTGTTGAATCTCTTTGCAGTCCATATTTATGGCGATTAAATCCATATTTAAGGGTTATTAGCATTGCCAAATTGTACCTCAGGAAAAAAATGCAGAAAGTTTTTTACCGAAACATCTTAAATTTTGCCTCATCTATTGGAAAAAANAAAAAAAAAAAGGTTTTGGTTTGCATAAGGCAACATTAGGTACATAAAGAAAAAAAGAAATTGTGTTGTTGGGCCAGATTATATAAAACTGCAATATTATTGTAATTAGGACAACAGTGACTTGGACTATAATAGTGGCTTTCTTGTAAAAATGGCACCATTTCAAATTTATAGTCTCTGGCTAAATGAGTTTGTTGTAACATTGACAAAGAAACAAACACGAGCCAAAGGCAGTCAAAATTAAACACCAACAGAAACCTTCGCTGTTTATTTGCAGGGCAGAATGCTGTTTTTCCAAGAGCATTTACTTAATAAATGGTCTTCTCTGCATTCTTACAGCTTTTTCAATGCAAAATTTTTATCTTTAAAACTTTAAGCGCATTATGCATGTAAAAAATATTTATGTACATGTAGTTTATAACTGTAGTGGAGTAAAATCCTGCTTAAATATTGATAATCCAAAGCTTGGAGAGTTCTGCCTAAATAACAGTCGTGGTGGCTGCGAGTTCCTTTTGTTCTGTATTATTTTTCATGCTCAGGAATCTCTCAGTTCTCCAAATCTTTTGGTGCAAAGGTTTTGTCACCTGTGGGAGTGGGATCAGGTGCTGCATCTGAACCTTCAGTGGAACCAGAGCAGCACTGATGGAGCCACATCACCTGCGCCTGCAGAGGGGACGCAGTTTGCTCCTAAATATACTTCTTACTGACAGTGTGAACATAATAATATGGCATATTTCACACCTGCAAAAGATTTGAGCCGAGGCATAAAGAAAAAAAAATTCAAATTAAAGGTGATAAAATTTAAGCTATGCCAAAGCTTAACTAATTTTGATAGTGGGAGCAATTTCTTTAATTTCTGATTCATGATCACTTACATCTTTCATAAACAATTTTCATCAGTAAGATTGTTGGGAGCAAATTATTGACTTTGACAGACCTTCTCAGAGTGTGTGATGGTTGGAAATGAAGTGCTGAGTGGCAGAGACGGGGTGGGTAAGAAATTAGTTTCCATGAGATGGGAGAGTATTTAGTTTTCCATTCCCTTCATTAGTTATATTAGGCAAGATTATTACATTTCAAGTGATCCATAAGAGAAAGAAAAAGAAGGATATTCCACTCCCCTCACCTTCTGTGTGTATAAACCATAAATGGGAATACTGACATACATATGACACATGTATTTTTAATGTACGTGTAAACTTCAGTTGAACTTGGGCCTCAATAAGGGATTAAATTATTTTATATCACAAGAAAAAAATCTTGATGGCTGAGCATCAGGATTGGAAGCAATGTTAGACACTGATTGCCTCTTTTTATTAGGGAGTATTCAACTTTAATATCTAAAACTTTAGTATCTAATGAACACTTGGGATAAAGAATGTGCTTATCAAAGAATCAGCAGAACCATTTAAGTTTGGGAATCTTGAAATAAATATCTATAAAAAGTCTTCAGAAATTCTCAAGTGAAATAAGATAAGAATAGACATTATATACCAAATCGTTCTAAACAAGCAATGTAATTATTTCTGAAGGCCTTTGAAATGAGAGCCAGCTAAGCAAATCAAACACAATCTCCAAGAAGTCAACAGTCTTACTTCTTTATTTTCCTTTGTGTATAAAGTATATAATGGAAACAAAATGAAACAGCCTAGATAATATTTTCTTGCAAAATTTTTCACTGTTCTGTGATGAGCATTATCTTATTCCAGCCCTGCCCCACTGTATGGTGTTTTGCACAAATCTCTTTTGTCTTAGAAGATTGCAAACAAAAGTTTTAGTAAAGCAGCCACAGAAACAGGTGCATCACCTGCTATTTCAGTTTGAATCCAGCTGAAGGGAGCTCTGACCCCTACATTTCTGTCTGGTGCCACACATGGGACAGCAGCAGGGAGCTGCAGGGAGTGTTCTGCTGGATGCTGGGGTTGTAGCCTGGATTTGGTGAGAGGGGAGGTACAGAATTTAAATATGTGAGATAATTCCATTAGTTGCAGCTTTTCCTGCTCTGTTACTGCTGTGGGCAAGCCACAAAGGGGCCTTTTGTTCCTCTGCTCCTGCAACATCCACACTCAAGCTACCTGCAAACTTCCTTGCCACTGTTTCCTGTTTTGTTTGTTTGCTGCAGCCTATGCCCTGGCATCTGAGTGTGCCCCACAGTTAGTCCCCTGTTACTATTTTCCTGTATGCGAAGAAGGTCCCTTAGGATATCATCTCTAGGCAGAGGATGCTGTACTTGCCTCAGGGCTGGGGACCACATTTGGGGCCCCTTTGTCATTTCTACTCAAAGCTACCAGGCACTGCGTGTTAGTGTCTGAGTACCTCTGGCAACATCTGTAATTGGTCAGACAACAAATTTCTGACATTACTTCCCTACATCATGTTGAGTATAAAGTCCATTTCTCATGCCCTGTGGCAGGCTAAAGACTATTATATTAAAGGTTAGGTATAAGATCACCTTCCAAAATCAAATTAAGCTTCAAACCATGAACAGTTTGCATGTTTGTAAGAACAGGTTCAGCAGACATCTCTCCAAGATAGATATAGCATAATATTCCTTTTCCAGGGGGTACGTCAGCTGCAGGACTCCTCAGGACCATGCTGAGCAGGGGAGAGACTTGCCTGCCAGGCGGGGCCGTGGTGGAGCTTGCACAGCAAACTGATCTACCTCTCTCTGCTGATAATCTCCCTGCAAGAATGGTTACATTTACACCAAAAATAAATGGCCAGTGCAAGCCACAGGCATTTTATTATCTAGTAGGATGTATTTCTGCAACCCACATTCCCTTCTCTGGGAATTATCCCATTACTTCCATGCAGCAAAACAGCTTCAGTCACAGCACAACTTGCATTCCATGAGCGAGGTGTTATCCATCCTCCCAAACCCTGCCAAGCCCTGCTTCTTACCCTGATGGTTGAAGTGGCCAGGTGGGGAAGTATGCAGTGGTGGCTCCTGGGTCGTATGCAAATTAGCTGTAAATATGCAAACAGCCCTCTAAATAATTTACGTGTTCTGTAGCCCACAAAACTGCCCGGAGCCATATCAGCACTGTGCCCACAGGGAATGAGGGAGAGAGAGCGCAGGGCAAGGATGTGCCAAAGGGATCTCCTGTCCTGAGGTGACCTGTCGTTTGGATTCAGCAGCACACAGAGCATGAGAAGGAACAGGAGGCTGTTTTTATTGGCATATGCAGAAAGGGGCAGATTTTGGTGGATGCTGTAATTCCTTTCCTTTCTGAGCATCAGAACAGTAATTCAGCCCCGATCCCCTCTCCTGCTCTTGCTGTACCTCCTTCTGTAGATACTGTCTTTGGTGTAAGCCTAATTAACACCATCATACTTTTATGTCAGCCAAAAACAAGTCTCTGCAGCAATGTTAATGCAACCAACTGAATTTCATTCCATTTTGCTTCTTCCAGAAATGGCAATTGCTATGATGCCTAAGAAATAAAAAGGGCAATTTCCTTTAATTTTTTTTTTCCTATTTATTTTTGTCAGAGTATAGAATTTATAACTCTGGCTAGACAATGGCCCCCTGAGTGGCAGAGACTCATTTCAGAGACAATAGTTGTTGTCCTAACTCTGTCACTGTGGCCACATCAAATCATTATCATGGCTGCAAGCCAAGAGAAGAAAAAAGAATCCTTTTTATTATTGTTTTTCAGTGTGGTCTCTGTAACTTGGCAAGGTTCTTTTGAATGTGAAATTGCATCTTAAATGCAACATATTATATTTATTATTAACCTTGTATTTCATATCCCTTTGATATGATTCCTTTGCAAATGCTTGAAGTCTACACAGATCTATCAGGTAGCTTTAAATGCATTCTACAAAGAAACCTTAAATAATACAGATACTAAAAGGGTTTTTGTTTTACCCAGAAATTCAGGCTGCTGGTGTATATCAGCTTGAAGCAAAATGTTTTGTTTCTGTTCCACGACTAATGTTTTAACTTGTTACTGATGTTTTTTTTTTTCTTCCTTTATTATGCAGCTCACAAGGAAATGAATTTTTGTTTCAAATTGGTTTTTGAATACGATACGCAAATTTCCAGTGAGTGTATTAATTGTGTTCATTCTTTCTATTTAGGCACCTTTGTTACTAAAGTAACAGCTACAGATGCAGATGATCCAGTGTATGGAAATAGTGCCAAGCTGGTTTATAGCATTCTGGAAGGACAGCCTTACTTTTCTATCGAGCCACATACAGGTAGGTGACTTGGACTATGAATCCCTGGGTTATGAAATGGCCTTGAGTTGCACCAGGGAAGGCTTAGGCTGGGATTTAGGAAAAATACCATCATGGGAAGGGCTGTCCAGCCCTGGCACAACTGCCCAGGGCTGTGGTAGAGTCACCGTCCCCCGGGGGGGTGGTTTAAAGCTGTGTGGATGTGGCACCCGGGGACATGACTTAATGCTGGGCTTGGCAGTGCTGGGGGAATGGTTGGACTGGGTGATCTTAAAGGTCTTTTCCAATGGAAACAATTTTATGGTTGTATTTATACAAGTGACCATCTCATGTCTCTTCTGTATCTCATCCAGCAATCAGAGTGCGGGTGTCTATCAGCATTACCCAGGTGTAACAGGGTCTTACCTTTGTTCCCTCAGAGTCTGATCATGTGGAAAGAGAAAGAAAAAGTATATAATAATGACAATGGGAGTGATTCCTATAAAATTGCAGAAGTTACCAAAGCAAAACTGAAGGCAGGGAAAGAGCTGTGGTGACTTATAACTGATCAGGGCTTTCAAGGCTCGTCCCAAGGAATTGAATGAACATAATGTAATTTTCAATATGAGACTATAGTCTTTCCACTTAAAGAAAGTACAGTTTAGCTTGGGAATTTTAGTGAATATGTTTTGTGTCTTCATTAAAATTATTTTTCTTTCTTGCTTGGATGGATCAGTTTGAGGAGAGAAAGAACATCATACTGAGTGTTGATGTGAAGTTTTATTAGCATGCATTTAGGATGACTTTATTTCTCTGTGGTTTTATAGTTTTTAAAGTCATCTCAAAAAAGTGCCAGTAAATCCATTCCCTCTTGTTTTCTGGCCATATGTCGTACTTACAGTAAATTCATTTAGTTATGTCTAAAAGGTGTTTTTTAAAGTGATTTTACATTATTTCTAATATTCTTTCACTTGTTACTAGAAGCTGTTTTTAGTCACTGTGAGTCAAGCAGCTGTGATCTCCTAAGGAGAAGAAATATAAAACTCATTCTAAAACATACAAAAAGACTCCTGAATTTATACAACTGTAAAGGAGTAACACAGGAGCAAAAATTCTTGTCCTCATGAAGATTAACTAAATTATAAAATAAATTATAGGATAAATTATTAAAGAATGCTTTTAATAGATCAAGTGTACTAAGTTTTCTCCCCAACATTAAACACAGTACTCTTGTGCTCTTTGAAATCTGGAATGTCTTTAAGTCATTCTGGTGAAATTGCATGGGGAAAATTCTTTCCCATTCCTAGAAATGCCCTAGCTGTAGGGACTTCATGTAAATAGTGTACATCAATAATATCAATAGATTAATGGATTAATCCATTAAAGTGTTTTCTTCTGCTTGAAGGACAGCTCTCCTAAATGTGAAAGTGATCTCCAGAATGTGATTCGGTCTTTTATTTTCATCCTGCATGTAAAATAGAGTTTTACAGAGAATACCTGTAGCACAGTACAATGGGAAAAGAGCAGCTTGATCCAAAATTAAGTGTGTCAAGAGAGTTACTGGTGAAGCCCCTGAGTTCCTCCTGGCTGATTTGTCACAAGGCATGTGGAAATACAAGTCTGAACAGACCTCTGACCATCAAGTATCAAAGTATACTGTTTAGTTTCTTTAATATTACAGATTATTGCTTGCAGGGATGACTTGCATTAGCTAATTAGAGGGGAATTGGCTGTAGGATTTTTCTCAATGTCTATTAAGGAAAGTTAGTGCCTTAGCATGGGAACACCTCAGCTTTCCTAAAGGAGCTGAGAAAGGTATTCTCCACCTACACTGAAGATTTTTCACATCTTTCATGGAAAAATAGACTGAAAGAAATATTCCAAATGTTAAAAATTGTTTGATTTTACTGGAGTTTCTTATTTGTATTGCATTAAAACCCGATGCTTAATCCAAAGAAGTATTCCTTACCTAGGAAAATGATTTCCATTATCATGAAAACCAGACAGAACTCTAAAGCTCCTTGGTGAACCTGAAAATCATGATTTTTCTCCTGTTTCACTAGCATTAATTCCCCCTTCCTACCTTCATTTCCACTTACAAATATTCCTTTGCGTAGCAGTTCAGTTACCATGAAAATGACATGGTAGTTTCTGAGGGGAATTTATTCATAAAGAATTCAACTGTGGCCGCAGTCCCTGAGCAAGTGGTTTCATGTTATGGAGCTGCTTGTGAATCAATAAGTGGTTTGAGATTCCCCATTCTTTGAGGTTAAAGGAGAACATCAATTATGTTCTTCTCTAAACCATTACAGCTGGCTGAGTTTATGTCCTGGGGCTGTCCAGTTTGTTTACCATCTCTGTGGACTGGCCTCCATCCACAGTGGGACGACCACCAAACTGCACACATTTGTTTGTTTAGGGTCTATAAACAACAAATATACAAGAAATTCTAGTCATTAAGCAAACCAGACCCAAGCAATTATGTAGAAACTGCAGCCACATATCATACAGGGTGAAAAAGATAATTCTAAACCCAAATCTCCAAAGCAAATAGAAAGTCTGTAAATGTGTCATTGTTTCTTTATATTTATCCAACCCTAGGGATGTGAGCCATCCCAACTCTTAGTAACCAAGGCAGGAAAACACGTTGTCTTGCACATTTGTATTTAGTACTCAGTAAGCTCAGGGAAACTTTCCATGTGGGAAGATGTTTGGATACTATTGTGACAGTACAAAATTAAAGGTGTAGTAGTGTTTTACCTGACACAAATCAAACCTGAAGGTCATCCTCCAAGCCTGGTAGGTATTTTAGCGTCTGGGCTTGTTTGGGATTTTTTGGGGAGTGGGAGGGGACATGGGTGTGTGTGTATAGCTGCATTTTCTCTGTGGTTACATTCCCTAGCCCCTGCTAAGTTGAAAACCTTTTCAATTAATTTGAAAAAGAGTTGTTCCTGAACGCATATTATGTCCTTCCCAAAATGGGATCATTATTTTAAGAAATGGACTATGTGAAACTCATCCATTTCAAAGTGTAAATATTTTCTGTCATTCATGGCAGTGCATCAAATGTTATCAAAAGTATTACTATTTAGAGCTGATTTACTGACTGTTTTTATAAATGACTGGCCTCTTTTTATCTTTGTTTATTAGAAACTAGGATTAAATTTAGATGTGTGCAGCTACCAGCACCAGGGCAGCTACACATAGGCTGTATTGTCTCTAAATTCTTTAATTTCCTGGCTCAGAGCAAGGATTGTCTGACCTTACTGCTCTGTTTTAATGGCACGTGGAAAGCTAACCATGAGGAATAATCCCAGCCATGCCTCCTGACTCCTCTGCCTTCTGTGGTCCCTGAACAAAAAGAGAGAGCAGAGGTGTAGGGTATGGCTCCATGCCTGCGGTAGAAACGATTCTCACATCTGAGGATATAGTGAGGAAAGCAGCTGCTTCCCCTTCTGCTCCTCAGTTCCTATTAACTTGACAGCAACTGGGTGTGGTCCTTACCTGAATCCCACCCTGGGTTGAAACTCTGACATTACTCCCAACCTCCTCACTGAAACAATTCTATGATGCTGGGCACACAGAAATAAGTACCGGTAAGTGACCTGTAAAACAATAATTTTCCATTACCTGAGATGAAAAATGCATATACTGCTGCAGTTCTAGTTCTCAAGTTCTTCTGTGTGAGTTATAGACACATGAAAGGAGGTAATTCAGAAGTTATTTTTCACTCAGTGCTCTGAATATGGCTTAGGGTAAATGCTTTTTTGATGGCTTGTTCTGAATATTTTTCGCTTTTCGCAGGTGAATTTTAATATGACCACTGGTTTGTTGGGTAGAGGGTAGGTATAAATAATACATGACAATAATACAGATTTAGATTTTTCTGTGAGAGGCGAAACTTGCAATGTGATGACATCAGAATAGCAATAAAACTCATGGAGGACTGGAATATATTCCTTATTATTATTGTTGCATCTCACTAACTGGTGTCAGGCTTCCTGCTTAGTGTGTTCAATTTATAAAGATATATGAGTTGTGTGGATTCTCTCATAATCCAAATTATGACAGTCCAAAGGCTGGGAAAGGGGGTTCCTTAAGGCTGCTAAAAGTAGTTGGAGTACACTTCTCACTTTTAAGCTTTCTCAAGGATATTAAATCATGACTGTCAGCTTTAAATAAGATTATCATAATGGAACATAATATGAAGTGACACTGTGTTCTACAATATAGGGATGGCAGAGGAAATACATTTTCAGCTGTGTCTGACTTATTTACATTTCACATGAACTTAAATAATGTCACTCCTACACACACCTGAAATAAAGCTACATGAACGAGGCAAATTACACCCAACGCCCTCCTGCACTGGGAAGCACATGGGATTAGCAAAGCACAGATCTGGAAAAGAACACATTTCGAACACTGCTATCTTCGATATGGCCATTTGGTACAAAGCCAAGGCTGAGGTTGGTACAGCTGAGATGAACAGAAGAGTCAGGAGATCTAGAAGGCTGAAGACTCTCCTAATAGAACGTGGGTATTTCGTTGGAGAGTGAATAATCAACTTTTTTTCCCATACCAAGTTTAACTTGCAGTTGAAGGTTCATGTACTTTAACCAACAAGACTTTTAATGATTTAGTGTGTGGCCTTTTCTGGTCCACAGTGGTGAACCCTGTGGTTCTGAAATCAGAACATAAATGGATAGACCTAGGAAGAATTGAAAACTGCATTCAGCAGAAGCCAGGTTTGAATCTTTTAATTTGCCACCATCTAGACCTTGAAGTACAGTCCAGCAGAATAAAAACAAGTAAGGAAACAAGAGGAGAAACAACAGCAGCTTTTCAGTTACAGTAATTTTTGTGGTGTTAAAGGGTATTTCTTCTACCTGGTTGTTAATGGCCAGTTCATTAGCAATGGTACTGGTGGCAGCACAAGGTGCCCTCAGAATATTGTGTGTAGGACTGATAAGGCCAGTCATCATAAAATAGACTGCTGAGGTACTGAGGAAAGTTCAAAGCAGTGTAGCTGAGGTCAGAAGCATATTACTTATAATGAAACATTGATTGAACTTAATTTGTATAAACTGGATAAGAGGTGATTAAAGAAGGATATGAAATCACTGCACAAATATTTGAGAGGTGTTAATAAAAGAGAGACACAGGAACTCTTTCTGTAATAAAATGACAAGGTAGCACTTCAGACTGGGGAGAGATGGGAACACAATTCTGGTACAGGAAGGAATCTGCAACTGTGAGGGGAAAGTAATGAGCTGCTGGGAATAGAACTCACTCGTGTTCAACAGAGCCTTTCTAAACAGTTCAGCTTCTAAATACTTTAGATTTAAACCCTCATGGGATTAGTGTAGGGAGAGAACATGTTCGACATGAGTCAGAGCCTGGGTTGAACTGCTGCCTTCTGGCTCACTTTATTGACTGGTGCTGCTGCCATATCCTTGCCATCACTACAGATTTAAAGTTCAGTAAACTTCTAACTGGAAAAATGAAAAGAGGCAGGAGCTGGGATAGGGAGGTGTTCTGTCTTAGCAAGAGAGATGTAGCAATTCCTTTTTATGCAATCATAGAGTGATAGAATGCTTGGATGGGAAGGGACCCTAAAGACCATCTCATTCCAAGCCCCTGCCAAGGGCAGGGACATCTTGCACAAGAAGGCAGGTGTTTGCAGCATCATACAGAAGGCAGGTCTGTGCAGCCCAGGCAGCAGCATTCCCAAGGCAGCAGAAATGTTCCAGCACATTCAAGGATTGCTGGAGTTTATCATTGATCGCTGCTGTCACAGCACCTTCGGCTCTGGCCTGACAGCATTTGATGTGCTTGGGCACAGCGCTGAAATGGGAGCCTGTTTTCAAAGCAGTGTAATCCCTTTCTTGTCTTTGTGTACTAAGTAGACTGTGCAACCCGAGGAGTTGCATTAAGGTGTTTGTACAAAGAGTCTTTGGTGGTTCTATGAGTTGTCTTGGTGACAGCCCATTAAGAGAGCTGGACTGACACAGAGCACAGACCTGAGGGTCAGTCCTACCGCTCCTGCTTTTGGTTGGAAGCATAAAGGGCAATTATTATGGGTAAGGTACTTAGGATTGGGCCCTTCAGCAGCAGCAAAAGCTGTCTTTTCTGATTAATAAAGGAAGTATAAAATCACTGCAGGGACATTTGAAAACAGCTATGATGGTCTGGAGCTGGTAAGGCCGAGTGGTTTAAGATCGAGGCAGATTGGCATTTGGGAAAAAAAGTGATACCTGCTTCTAGAGTTTATCAAATAATAGTAGTAACAAAAAAGCTGATACCACACATATTTCTTGCATTTCAGAGCAAATCCTATATCCTTTTAGATAGCTAGTGAGGTAGTTTGAACTTGACTGCTCCTCATGCTGAGTTAGGAAAACGGGCAACGTGTCTAAATAATGTTGTGCTTCAAGAGCCTGAATTAAAGAGGGGAATTTGAACTACACAGCTGGAGCTGGAAAGCACCTGAAAAAGAATCCAAGGCTACTTTCTGTAAAGTGTCTAGTGTAATCATAGCTATTAGAGGATCATTACAAATAAAATCCTAAGGAAACAAGGTCATAAATGCAGTGCAAAATGTCTGTTTACTGCATTCGTTCTCAGTTGTTGAGAGGGTGATACTTTCACAGTGCCAGTGAGATGATCCCAGGGAAAAAGGGATGGCTGCTAAATAGAGATTATAGCTTTTTAGCCATTCTATAAAACTCAGACACATTTCACCTGAATTGAAAAATTTAATATTATAATAGGCGTTATCCAGTCATATCCTATATTATATACTTCTAGCAGAATGCACACAGTGAAAGGTAGGTTGTGTTATTTCAAATGCAATGGCAAATTTGCAAGGTCTGCTTCAAAATGAAAACAAGATCAGACACAAAACTGATAGTAATATGGGTGGAAAAAGAAAATACAATAGATGGCACAAGAAACAAGAATTAATAGAACTATATCCAGACTTCATCTCAGAATTTAACAAAAACTGCCATCTTCCTCATACAATTTTTAAAAATAAACATTACAATAAAATATGTACACTATTAGTTTCTCTATTAAAAATACAGCAGTGGCACAGAATGACTCCACAGAAAACAGTATAATATAGTATTCAATTCTCCACCTAGCCATTATTTTTACTGTGTCTAATGTACTTGATTTGAAATATATCTACATCTGGGTGTAGTTCAGACTCCTGTAATTGACAACTTTTATAGAAAGTTAGACAACTTTGCTAGAGGTTGCAGATATTTTTCTTGTCGTGCTATAATAAAAATCCTAAGGCATTATAACTAAATAAGAAATTAGAGTATTTGATAATTATCACTAAAGAGATTATGCTGAGGACAATTAGAATTAAAAGGAGTGGATCAGTGTTCCTGTATCACATCATCAAAGTACTAAATTTTTAAAATTTTTGAATAAAGTTAGTTATGATCTATTCAATTTTTATGAATTGTGCCACAGGTTTTCCAGACATCTCCAAGTGAACCTTTTTTAAGGCCTCTTAAACATCACTGAGGTCAGTGTGCTTCACAGGAATACAAAGAATGCTTCTCACGGCTTGCTTTCTCTGAAGAAATTGCAACATTGATTTTTCAGGAGTTTGGGTCCTAAATGACTGTTCTATTTAATAAGAATCTCCACCAAGATTTTAGCAGGGAAGGAAGATCAAAGCAATTACTTAGCCCTTCCAAAATAAAGTAGGGAAAGTTCCAAAGTGTGCGAGTTGAAATAGCAGGAAGTCTTCAACAAAACGTGTGAGATGAATGAGATGCTTAAGAAAGGCTTTCCAGGGCCACATTCCAATTTTGCATAGTGCTTGCTTGGTTTTGTTCCATAGTCTCAATTATTATTACCTACAATTATATGGCATTACCATAAAGACATCCTTAAAAAATGGAGAGAAAAGTGAAAGCCAGGTCCTTATTTCTTTTGCTTCTTTTGCTTCTCCTCTTTCTCTTCATGAGCTACATGAGCTACAGCCTCTGACACACTGCTTCTTTTCCCTTGGTCTTTTTCTGTGTGAGACAGTGTATATTCTTCCAAACAGGTTTTTGAAAGTAGTCCACAGGGGTGCATTTTAACCGATTCAAGTTGTGAGGCAGATTGTGCAAATTGCTCAGTGTGTGCAGTTAGGGCCACTGCAAAAGTAAATCCCTTTCTGCAGCTGTTTTATTTGCTCTTGAGCAGTGTGACACCAATAGCTGTTTAGGAAAAGCAACTCAGCCTAAAAAAAAAAACAAAAACAAACCACAAACAACAAAACCAAAAAATAGGTACTTCCAATACTGGGAATTTTCATTCCTGGAAGGAATAGATTGCTTCATGACTGCTTTACCTTCCAAGCTGCTTCCTCATCTTTCCAGCCTGAGGGAAGGGATGTTTAGCAGGATTCTGATGCAGGTTTCTGTTTAGGGGCTGTGCTATGTGTGCATCAAATGTTTTCATAGGATGAGGGACAAGGTTTGTGCAGTATTTTATGGCACATAGAGACAAAGCCTTAATTAGACATTAATGCAGGGAAGGAACTTCTAGTGAAAATTGAGTGCCCTTGTCTCCAAAAAGGATCAGGTTTATCCCTCCCCACTCTTGACAGACGATTGACTGGTAGATTCTTAAAAATTTATGGGAATGGGAATATTACAGAGTCTACAGGCAGCCCTTTCAGTCAGTACTTGCTTTCTGCTTTAGGAAGTGTTCCCCTAATGTTTGACTGAAAAATCTCTTGGTGCAGTTGAAACCCTTTTCGTGGTGTGTATTTTAGGCTCATCATTTCTTCTCTTATCCCCAGTGGACAAGGTGGTTCCCAGGATTTTTATACATATTTGGCTGTAAAGCCTTTCCTTCTTTCCCTGACTATATTTATCAATGGTTTACAAAACTGGGCATGACTGCCCAGCTGCAGCTTTACCTGTGTGAGTGAACTGGAAGGATTATCCCACAGATAATCTCATAGAACATACTAACTAATATACCAGGAAATGTTTGAGCATTTTTATCAGCACTCAGCTCATTTTGACCCCACATTCTCTTCTGTCTTGTGAGTCATCTGCTCTGTTATAATAGGGAAGTTAATTGTTTCCCCCATGCAAAATGCTTTTTACTTGCCAACTGGAGTTGCATCCTGCTATTTTAGACTATCCAAATTGTGAAAATTGTTTTGAACTGTTCTTCCTGTATTTGCAGTGACTCCCAACTTTGTGTTATCTGAAAGGCTTGATAAGTTCTTCCTGTCTTCCATCATTCAGGAAATATTGAATGATGCTAGAAGCAGAACAAACCCCATGAACCATGTCATCTATCTCCCCACTTTGACAGTAAGCCACTGATAACTGTTCTGAATACAATCTTCCAACAAGCATCTACCTGCCTTACATTAGTTTATGGTAATTCTCTTGCTTTTAAACTACTCCTGTTTGGCACCTACCATTTCCATCCATCACTACATGCTGAAAGTGATTATGTTTTTATTCTCGATTTGTTTCTGGGTTGAATCGAGGCAGAGCAGGTTGAATGCTCAGTGAGTTAATGTTCTGTGTGCTGGATGTGTGTTAGTATTTGCTGAGCCTGAATTGTGTTCTAAAAATAAGTGGAAGGTTTCAGTACTTCCCAGCCTGAGAGCTGGGGAATAAAGCAAAAGAACAAATAAATATCCTTGAGATTCTCTATGCATAGCTCAGTCTGTATTTGACTTGATCACAATAGGTGAGGATGAAGCTTTTTGGTATTTATTAATTTGCCTTCTAAAAGGTATCAACACTTCTCCTTTGCTGACCCCAATTCTATAGATGCTGAATGTAGAAATACCAGTGGTAACAATCAGCCTGTGCAATTTGAATGGATTTGATGTTTAAAAACCTTCAGCTCCTCTTATAGGAATTTAAACAGTAAACTGCTTTTTAGCTTTTTATTGTATTTGAAATTGAAACTCGACTTTGTCTTTGACTCAGCTGCTGGCAAATGGTTTATGGTCTGAGACAGCAGATATGGAAATAACAGCTTGTGTTAGTGTCTCTATACAGAAAAAGAAACCCCCAAATTTTTATGTCTTAAAAGTAAAAAATTATAGTTTTTATTTAGGCACTTTTAAATGTGTTTACTCTTCCTGATATCTCTCAAACCATAGGCAGGGGCTAGACTGTTCCATACATTAAGAGACAAATTAAAATACATGTCTAGGAAAAATCATCACTTTAGTGAAATAATTGACTTGTCTCAGTGGCAACTGCAAAATACAAAGTATGGCATCTTATACAAGTCATCTGTAGGCTAGACTTAACTATGTAAATTAGGTTAAAAAACCCAAACAAACAGAGAAACTCTGCCTAAAAAAAATAATAATGGAGAAAAAATATAGGAGGCTTAATACAAACCCCACTGAAATAAGGTTTATTGATCTTTGGATCAGCTCTATTACTGAAAAAAATGAATGTGGACCAAATTTTGATACCCTAAGTTTGCATTAACCTGCTTTTTATGAGCCATCTCATTTATAGCAATCGACTTATTTGCTGAATGCATCATTATTATTCCTAAATAGTAACCCAGTCAGTCCGAACTGGTCACAACTGTCAAATGCTTTTAGAAATAAGGATCATTTAGTCTCCTTACCCAGGCTGCCGTGGAGGAAATGACCCTACTTTTTACTGAATGGTTTTGGCACTTATCAAATCTGAAAGATGTTTATTGCTGTCTTCTGGAGTTTACTCTTCTCCCATTTCCATTCAGGAAATTTAACACAAGCTTTATTTTTCAATGTTTCAATGTTCCCTCCTAACTCACCTTTACCTGCAGAGCTGTTGGCCTCGTGCCTTCAAACTCGGCCTGTTCTGGAATGAAAAGCCACTGATTGTGCACCCACCTGGACATGTCCCTTTGTCACCTGCTCCAGGTGACCCTGCCTTGACAGGGGGTTGGACTGCATCATCTCCAGAGGTCCCTTCCAACCTCAGCTGTTCTGTGGTTCTGAGTTTCCTGGGAACACAGTATTTCTCTGCCTTGGCTGTTGCAGACATGAGACAGAGATTTCATTTTCATCCAGAATGAGACTTACAAAATATGTAAGGCACCAACTAAAATGATTTTATAGAAATAATGTACAAAGGTGTAGGTTGCAGGACTGCTCTCATGTTATGTTTGGTGGTTTATGGAGCAAGAATATTGGTGTATTGTAAATGCCTTACACCCCCTTCCTCTCAGTGTGGTCCTGGACTCAGCCAAGAAAAGAAGGTCTGATCACACTGTTAGTGTTATAATATTGAAGATAAAGGGATAATTAATAAATATGAGCATTTACTTTAGAATTGATCTATGTTAGAATTTGCTAAAAGGCATCTCTATTAATGGTAAAGTCCAGGATAAATTCTTTATTCTACATGAATAGATAATCTTAGCATTTCAGCCAGAGAGTCATTTCTAAGAAGCTTATTTAATAGAAACTGTGCCACACAAAAGAATAAAAGCTGTATGAAGTCTCCGCAGCTATGCCAATCCCAGCAGAGAAATCAAAACAAACAGATTTACAACAAGTATTGACTGACATCTAAAAACTCCTGGCAATACTTCACAAAGAATGGGTATAAAAAGGCAACTTACAGCGTGAGAGCTGATGAAATGTATGAGCACACCCAGTAACAGGTTTGTGTGAGCCAGGGTGGGAACTCGGCCATTGTTCCAGAGGACGGGTCTGGCGGAGATGCCCAAGGGCTGGAGCATCTCTGGGAGCAGCAAAGGCTGAGGGAGCTGGGGCTGTTCAGCCTCCAGAGCACACCCTGAGAGGGACCTCCCCATGGGTGTCAGTGCCTGCAGGGAGGGGGCACAGCCCGGCCCAGGCTCTGCTCGGGGGGCCCAGCCGTGGCACAAGAGGGACAGGCAGGAACTGATGCCCAGCAAGTTCCACCTGCCCAGGAGGAAGAACTTCTTTGGTGTGCAGGGACCGAGCACTGAGCAGGCTGCCCAGGGAGGGTGTGGAGTCTCCCTGAGTGGGGATATTCCAGAGCCCTCTGCACACAATGCTGTGCCTTGTGCTCTGGGATGGCCCTGCTGGAGCAGGGAGATGGGGCCAGATGAGCCACTGTGGGCCCTTCCAGCCTGACCCATTCTGGGGTTCTGTGATGCTCAATATGCAAATATTAACAAATAGGAAGTACAATATAGAATTCTTATCTTCTTTTTTTTTAGTGATTTCCAAAGATTTTGTGAGTTACTGTCAATGTCCGCCCAGACAAATGTATTTGCTTTCTTTTTTTTTTTTTTTTTAAATAAAATTTAA